>JAPXVT010000003.1:21232424-21243394 GCA_029823135.1 Acanthurus reversus | reverse complement strand
AGCTGCTGCTGCAGCTTCAGTCTGCAGGCAGCCAACATGTTGCTTTCAGGAACCTCTGTGAATCACGGAGCTGAGGCAGAGCAGTCGTAGGACATCAGAGGGAAAACCAGAGGACATTTTCTCCATAAAACATGACCCAATTTTATAAAATTGCTGCTCTGTACGATGTATTAACATGCATCGTTAAGTTTCGTTTTCAAAGCCGCAGCTTGCAGTCAAAGTTACATAATGTTGCTTTAAATATTGCATAAGATAGTGTTAAAGAGAACATGCTGTGATGTCACCAACACACACAACGCACCAACACACAAACTTGTGTCTTAATGAGTGACCTTAACTATAACCAAAAGTAATGCGCAACTATTTGCTTGTATCAAGCCTGTCTCGCATAGCGTACAGTGCTGTACCATAGCAGGGGTGAGAAAGAGAGAGAGAGAGAGAGCGCCGCACTGCGCTGTCATTAGCTTGTCTCAACAGAAACGGTCTGTGCTTTCAAAGCGTTTTTGTCACAGATGCAGCAGTAAAATCCTCTTCCCTCGCTTGCACAAAATGCTGATTTAAATCTGCTGTGCAGTGATGAAACTCCTCCTACTCCCTTGTGCGATCGGATTGTCTGTCTGTGATCTTTGTTGAGCAAGATCGGACGTTCTGAAAGTAGAGCCGATTGTCCTATCCTTTTCTGCCCGTCATGTTGAAGTGGCTGAAAATGTATTTTCTTTATTTAGCAACACTATGTCACTGTGGCAGAGTCACACCTAGCATTTGTCCAACACAAACACAGCACTCTAAATGAGCCCAGCCTGTGTGACCACAAACTTTCCATTGACCATTTCACAAGCTTCTCTGGCTCTGCATCCTCTTTAAAATGCTGTTAAGTTTTTTTAAACCATTGCGCAAACTGGGAGGAAAAATTCTCTGCAGTAAGCAGTAATGGTTAAATTTGGGTGTTGCCTGACTTTTTTTGTGCAAATAAAACGGATACTAACATCTCATGGAATAGCTCAGTTTGGTGCAGTGTTATGTGTTTGAATTGTTGTCACAGTTGTCTGTCGTGTTTTGGCCCAGTTTGCTTCCCAGGAAGAAAAGAGGCAGAAGAATGAGAGGCTGCATCAACACCAGAAACACGAGAACCAGATGAGGGATCTGCAGCTGCAATGTGACTCAAACATCAGGGAGCTACAGCAGCTACAGGTGGGGCCACAACACACACACACACACACACATTGTTTAGAAAAAATATGAAACAACAGGAAACAGTTTTGATCTCACAACAAAATGCTGGGCAAACAAAATAAATAAAAGCAAACTGACCTCAGTGCAAACCAGAGCAGATAGTACAGAGCGGGATGCTACTTATAAATCCAGCACATTAATCCTGAATACACTGTTAACCCACATTTCCCTACAGAATGAGAAGTGCCACCTTCTGATTGAGCATGAGACCCAGAAGCTGAAGGAGCTGGATGAGGAGCACAGCCAGGAGATAAAGGAGTGGAGAGAGAAGCTGAGGCCCAGGAAGAAGGTATATTTAATATCCATTTCACTTTCAATCATCTATTAATTCTCTCTTTTGTCACACTTTGCTGTTGAGCTCCTGCTCAGTCCAAACGTCTCAGTCCCGGTTGACTCAGTTGTGTGTATCTGCTGCCCCCTGCAGGCGTTAGAGGAGGAGTTCACACGGAAGCTCCAGGAGCAGGAGGTCTTCTTCAAGATGAGTGGCGAATCCGAATGCCTTAACCCCACTACCCAGAGTCGAGTATCCAAATTCTACCCCATCCCAAACCTGCACAACTCTGGGGTATAGCCTTGTGTCTTTCTGTGCTACGATAAAAAAGACTCCTATCAAACGTGGCTGCACCCACAGACTCGTCCTGGTGGAGCAACATCACTTCTCTGAACGTTACTGATAAAAATAGAAAAAGTCCTCACTGCTTTGATTCCACCTTAGTGAGCATGGTGTGCCTACACACCGCTCCCTCACTTAATCAATTTTCTCAGCTTGTTGGGAAACGTCCAATGGATCATATATGCACTTTTTTGCGCATGTTTAAATTTGAAAAGTCTGCGGCCGTTAGCTAATGCCAATTATGCTTATCAGGTTATTGTAAGCACAGTCTGCTGCAGTGTGAATGATCTCCAGTGCCTCATATGTTCTTGTTTTCTGCATTTAGGCCCTCCCCTGTGTTTTCTACCGACCCCCCTGAATTTCTTGCACTTAAATAACTGGTTATTGTGTCCACCCATAATCACAAGATGCTGAGAGATTATTTTAATCAATTTAACATAAGAAGGCAAAAAGCAAACTGAAATCTTCTTTTGCTGCATGGAAGTTAGAGCTGGTTTAAGGAAGATGTGCTGATGAGTCAGTGGACTCGAATCAAGAGTCTGTAGTTGTGAGACTTTTTGTCATGTACGTGTGTGTTATGTGCACAGTGTCTTATGTTGTCACCGTCTAAAATGGTGCTGTGTTGGGATCATGAGGCTGTGAGTTCAAATTCAAAGGAATGTACTGTGTTGTAAATGATGCGCTGAGTGAAATGTTCCATGTGTGCACCTACGTCTAAAGTTGAATCAGATGCTGAGCTGTCTGTGAGGAGTTTACAGTCTTGAGAACAAAAACATTTATCTGTTGTTTGAGCACATGGTTGCTTTTCAGTGCTGGACTCCCTGCTTCACGCCAACACAGAGGTGACCTGGACAATAATGACAAAATTTATTCATGTAAAAAATAAATCACTTTATCCATTCTGGGGGTCAGATCGTAGCCTGGGCCTAGACCTGAGACTCCACCCACTCCACTGAGTGGACTTGATTCTCTGGGTCTTGCATTGTGCTGTGACACTGTGGCACTGTCTGTCAAGACAGAGACATTTTAACCCACAAAGCCATGTTTCAGGATTGGTGTCTTTCATATGAGTCTTAAAAAAATGTCAAATTTAGCCTGTATGTGGAAAAGAAGCAGCTATCTGTCTGTTTGTACCGGTGCTTCATGCAGCTCTGCCATCAGGAAACGTGTTTGTCCTCGGCAGTGAGGAGCAGGAAGTCCTGCTGTCCCATGTGTATTCACGATGATATTGTGATGTGATTTTAGTGAAAAACGTTTATTTGTCTCTTTCCACGATGAATGGTGGGTCAGAATCTCAATCACAACACAATATAACAACATCTGTGTGATTATTTAACAGCTTTTGGAGACATTTTTGGATTTTAGTTGTCTCACTCAGCCAGACTTCTCTCCGCACACACTCCATAGTAGGAGAAACGCCCCCCTGGCAATGTAATGATTGTTCTCGATAATTTAAAAAAGGCATCGACAGATGAGGAAGGGTTAGGAAAAGATAATCCCCTCCCTCTGAGAATCGGCCAAAGTGGAAGCAATGCCAGACCAAGAGAATCAAGTCCACTCAGAGGAGTGGGCGGAGTCTCCGGTCTGGACCCAGGCCAGTCAGATTGAGCCGTGGTCTTACAAGCAGAGCTTTGTTGTGACAAATGAATACTAAAGGAATGTAAAGCTGGTGATTTGCACTGTTTTGCCACTTGAGCTAAAGAAAAAATATGCAGTAGTAAACTGTCAGTGTTCTTGACAGTGAATCACTTTTGTCTCACCCAAGCCTATTCAAACTCCAAATTTACTGAATTGTTTCAACATTTACGCCTGTTTTTTACTCATTATTTTCCTTTTTTCCCCCCAGTTATCCCCTTTAGTATTTTACGGCCACATCTCATTGCGTTTTCTGAACATGTATTTCTGATGTATTGATGCTGTAATTGCTCTTTTCAGTGAGCCTTTCCTCTCTTCGAGACCAGTGTTGTATGAAAGGTAAAATGCTGTACCTGTAACTGTATGAATTTCAACATGTGAGGAAACGTCTTTAGCTGTATTTTATGAGCAAAGTATTGGTGGTTCACAAAAAGAGAAGTACTTCAACATAACCTGGTTAGTTTATTTTGCCACATCAATGCATGTTATGATTTCCGTATACTGACACTGACATTGATAGTGTTTTGTCATAAATGCTGGACTTTTGTTGGGGTAATTGAAGACTGTGTCTTGTGAATTACACCATACGCCCCATAGATTTCAAATATTTTTTTATTTCATTAAGTTACAGCATTTTAATTTGTCCATCAGTTGTCATTCTACCACAGCAAATTTCTTAGTATATGCATTTTTGATGTCAGATCAAATGTATTTAACATGTCTTTATAAATGGACTTTTTTTTCTTTGTAAATAAAATATTGACTGTTTATTTGACATTGGAAACACATTGAGTGAAACTGTTTTCAATTTAGTCATGTAAATATCAAGACTCACAAGTCCAAAAAATAGATTTATTGGTGTGTCTTTCAAATAAATTGACCAAATGTCATTAAGTTCAAGCATGTAAAACATACTCTGGGAACATTTTATAATTTAATCTTTCCAACACTTAACGGCATAAAGAAAATAAATTGATTTCAGTGCGCTCATACAAAAATATACAATCCAGTCATCTGTTAGTGACCATATGAGTTTATGTCTGTCAATCATTATTTCCACCAACAAACCTTTCAAGTAAATCCTCAATCCTGACTGCAACAACATGCACAGTAACCCTCGTCCCCCCCGCTGCACACACGCGACCCTCCAACCGAACGGCGTCCACTTCAGATAACGATGCATTCCTTTATATATTTAAAATGTTCTGTATGAAGTGGACTGCCAGGGGTCTGATTTATGTCGCCATCTGAAAAAACTGAACTCTTCCATTAAAGCGTCACCCTGACACATTTAACAAGTTTATGAGTATATTTCTCAATACAGTATAATCCTCAAAAGACAATGAGTACAAAAAAAAGTACACCTGACACTCAAGTTACACAAGCAGTGGGAAGAGATGCAAAGTGCTGTCAAAATATCAGCCACTTATTGCCTAAAAGTAGATGTTCTCTGAAAACAAAGCTGCCCCTGGAAAAAATTGAATGCAAGCTTCTAACTAAGCAAAGTAAACATTTACACCCAGTTATTAAAAAAAAAAAGTCTGTGTTGCACAAACACTGACCAGCAGCTAAATCCAAACCTCTGCTGAAGCTCTTTTAAACAGACTGAAACATTTTTTAGCCACTTTTATTTTCTCAAATTGTTCACTGACTTTTCTACAAATGGCAGGAATAAGCAGCATTTTGACTACTTGCATTGCTAAAGTTGAACTAAAAAAAAAAAGATGAGTAAAACTGAAATGTGACGTTATGACCCAGTAGTACGTTAACCCTTTAACCACCGTTGGCTTGACGGCGATGCCTCTTATGACGACCAACCACTTTATCACCTGCAGTGAGTGAAAGAAAAAGTGAGGAGTTACACGTATGAAACACTGTCCATGTCTTCAGTGGTTTAATGAAACTGTGACTGAGCTTACCTGCATCCCTCTTCTGCACTCTGTGTGGAACTTGGACAGTGTATGAGCCGGGCAGTCCTGGTAAACCTGGAGGTCCTCGATCACCTGTAGACATACAAAAATCCTGTCTCAGTTTCTCCATTAAAACATGGCAAAATATGCAGTGCTTGTTCAGGCTCTCTGAATGTACCCTTGTCTCCTCTGGGTCCTGGGTAGCCTCTCTCTCCCTGCGGTCCGGTGATTCCTGGAGGGCCGGGGATGGTGCCATAGGCTGCGCAACAGCAACAGCAAAGATTTAGTTGTCATGAAGCAACATTTTCCACCTGCAGTTACATAATTCTAAATAGTTTTCCGTTGCTGTAAGTTTTAGCCTGATACAGTTTGTCATAACTGTATCATAAAGTTATAACTGTTCATGCTCACTTCTGAAGAAGTCCATGAGGTCAGCCGTGACGTTGCCGTAGGCACCGATGACGCGGCTCTGACCAGGTGGTCCAGGAGGCCCGGGAGGACCAGGGGGGCCTTGAATCGCTCTTACATTCGCCCTCAAAGGACCTTCAACCACATACTCCTGCAGCAGACCCTGATCTGGAGGAGAGTTGTTAAAAATCTGTGGTCAACAAAACTAATTTACACTGCTTTTATCATTGTTGCCCAGTGTGACTCTAACTTCATGGCAGAAACACAGAAAGCATCATGGGAACTGTAGTTTAAGCATATTAAGCAAACATCTGTATTGAACTCACTTCGGATTAAGTCTGAAACCTTCAAGGCGACGTCGGAGTAGTCGAGTGTTTCGGAGAACCTGCTGATGTCGCTCTCTCTGTGCTGAGAGCCGTGATTAGAGCCGCCATGAGAGTAGCTCTGTCTGTGCGTGTAGCTGTGGACGTAACCCGGCTCTCCACGCTCTCCTCTCTCACCCCTTGGTCCTGGAGGCCCAGGAGGCCCAATGATGGCACGGCGAACGTTGTCACCTAAAAATTAAAAGTTAATATCATGTTCAAGTTTTAATGAGGTTAAAGGGACATCACAGGTTTTTGTGGGATGTTAGCTTACTGGTCAGATACTCCTGAATTTCAGTGCGGATGCTCTCTCGAGGGAAGTTTCCACTATAAGAGACAGATCCAGTGTAACTGCCTGCTGGACCCTGTGGTCCTGGTGGACCCTGAGGACCAGGAGGGCCGGGAAGACCTCTGAATCCAGAGCCTAAGACAGATTGAATACAACATTGTTGTCATTCTTAGTGCAGAGCAGGTTAAGGAAACTGTGTAAACCATTTATGTTTACAGAGTTGATCGGTAGACAAACACTCAACACTTCCAATACTAAAATCTTGTTCTTGCCGACAGATGTTGTTACAGATGCATTTATGTGCAGAAATCTATTTATAGTTCACATGAATGAGGAACTTCTCACTTCACAATAGTGATGTGAAAGTGTACTTTAGGGTGTGTCAGCACACTGTGACATCACTGATGGGCTTGCTTACAGTGCAAGTTAAGATAAAATGCAGATGGACTTCAGCATCTATGCATGTCTGTTTTTTTCCTGTTTGTGACTTGAAGGACCATCCCAGTCTATTTTTGACTTGTCACCATTAGTAGAGATTGCCTTTATCTTCTACAAATGTTCAAATGTGACCTTGTGTTTACTTCAGTAGATGTCAGGCTGCATTTTTAAAGCCCATTCACTGCCATTCATGTTTAAACGGGGTATAGAAACACTATAAGACACATGAAAGTTGCTAGCTATAGGTAATTCACCCTTCTAAAGGGAACGTCTGCGTTTATCTGGTCAAAAATCACTGAGCAAAGAGCAAGGGGAGCTGGGAGTCATGGAGACCAACGTTATTACGCCTGGAAAAATAGTTCCTTCCAAGTGCTGCCTTCCTAGCTGGAATATTAGCATGAAGAAGGATTTCAACACGGACGTTCTTTTAACTAACACTGTCACACATTTTCAGCTACTTTCTGTAACGTTTACTGAATATGGACAAAATGTCAACAAACACCATATCTCACAGATAAATCTATTTTGGGAAAAATGGGCGGGGTTTATGTGACCTATGAGCCGATGCTGGTCCTTATATGCAAACAAAGTGGAAGTATATCTGCAATCACACCACCTTTGGTTTATGTTTACAATAAGTGTAAATGTGTTGACCTTTATAAATATTTAATCTTGTTCTCAGTAAATATTCTGTCAGGCAGTTGTGGTCACTGCAGATGAACACCTGCCTCCCTCAGTTTCTACATAATGTTGATCCTCTGTGTCAGACTCACTCTGCAGGTAGCGCTGAATTTCCTCCAAGCTGTGGCCTCGACCTCCGGACCCGTACACAGTGGCAGAGACTCCTGCTGGCCCCCGAGGGCCAGGAGGGCCAGGTAACCCTGGAACACCAGGAGGACCAGGAGGACCGTGTTGTACGGCAGAGCTAATCCATGAGCGGAACTCTGGATCTAAAAAAGTGAAGATTAGAGGAAGAGGAGGAGGAGTGAGAGACTAACCTTTCATCATTTCTGGAGAATGTGCTCTGTGTACAATCAACTCTCCAAGTGAAACAGATCAGGATCTGTCTCTTGTAAAATCTAATAAAATTACTTCTTATCATTGCAGAATAGTCGATCGTAGCAGAAGCAAAGCCAGATCCCGCTGCACCAGAAGGTCCAGGAGGACCAGGAGGCCCAGGCGGACCTCTCGCAATCCCTCTGTCTGAAATGATAATAAACACAGTTTGATTGATTATGTAAGTCCAGGCTCCGGGTTTACTGTTTTCTGTTTATGCGACCTGTGCTTACCGTTCATGATATTGAAGACATATGTGGCTATCTCCTCTATGTTGTAAGTGCTTGAAACTCCCACTGATGAGCCTGGTGGCCCGGGTGGTCCCTGTGGCCCCGGAGGTCCTGCCAAATATCTCCTCACTTCGTCTCCTAGACAGATCACAGCAGAGAGACTCAGTTAAGCTCAATGCAGCGTCTGAAAAAACAAGTCCTTTAACTTTTTTGACTTTATAACAAAATGAGATGATGGTGTGGACTCCTGTAAAGATGCAGAGCGCAGTGAGCATAACGCGTGTCTGAGCCATGTGGCTCAGCTGGAATATTTATTGTATTTACTCTGAAGCATGGCGATGAGAGCGTTGATCGTCAGGGATCCAGAGCCAGGTCCAGGAGGACCAGGTGGTCCTGGAGGACCCTGAACCCCGAGGCTGAGACCAGAGCCCGAACCTGAAATTACAGAAGATGGTTAATGACGGCCAACATTCTATGATCACTTAAAAAATTTACAGTAAAAGCACAAGCCTACGTTGAATGTATGCAATGATTCGAGCAGAGATGTCGTCCATAGAGCCTGAGAAGGTTCCAGGGATTCCTGGAGGTCCAGGTGGACCTGGAGGTCCTGGGATTCCAGACTGTATGTTTCTACCTGCACAGAACAAAAAACATGTTCATACTCTCCTCTGTCCCTCAGACAGCTGTGAGCTTGTGACTCTGCTTCAGAAAAACTCTTACTTAGATAGTCGGTGATGTACTGGCGCATCTCACTGGAAGAAGAGAAGGAGCCTGGAAGGCCTGGAGGACCAGGAGGGCCTGGAGGACCAGGAGGGCCTGAGGCGACTGAGATGGCACCTGAGGAGACATTAGATGGTAAAAACCCTGAAGAAGTTTTGAGGAGTCAAACAGTAAAGTCATTCTTGACTAGTTGAGATAAAACTATTTACTCTGTATATTCATGTTGGGAGTTGTTTAAAAATGAGGTGTTTCTTTACCTCTTGAAGAGCCAGGAATACCAGGAGCTCCAGTGTCCCCTGAGAAGTGATCGACAATAGCAAAAGCATTATCCTCATGTGTTACATACAGCCTGATACAGTGTTTACTCTGAAAAATGGACAATAAAACACTGACGTTAATCCCAATGTGTTGCTCAGTTTACCTTTAAATCCTTGTGGTCCAGGAGGCCCGGGTGGACCTGGTGGTCCCGGGATCCCGCGTCCTTCATAAGTCGACACTGTATGGAAAAAATTAATTCACAGTTACACACAAAGCCTGATCCCCACACATCCTCTGCCTCACAAGTGTGTCTTTCTAATAAAAGTCAGTGTGGCTTTGTCTGACCTCTCTCAGAGCTTCCTGGTCTCCCTGGGGTGCCTGGCACACCTGGGGGGCCTTGTTCACCTGAGACACACATGAGATGTCACATGAAACTCACATCTATCAATACTGTACGTGATTTAAAGAAAGGATAAGCATATATTCAAGACGTGGAAATACCTTGGTATCCTCTTGGTCCAGGGGGGCCTAAAATAATCATGAACATGTTATAAGAAAATACTACTTTCGGGAAAAAAAAAAGAAAAAAAAAACAATGTCTTTACAAAATCTGGTTACCTTGTGATCCTTTAACCCCAGCTGGTCCAGGAGGTCCTGGTGGTCCTGGATAAAATGTTCCTGTAAGAAGAGCAGCGTTAAAATGTTTTCTGCTTGTTTTCATGTCAAACCCACATCAGAAGTTTATATCATACCAGAGCTGGACGCAAATCCTGCGTCTCCTTTGTCTCCCTTGGGTCCTGGTCTTCCATAACCTAAAAAACAGAAATTATGACTTAAGTTTGGATGAGGAATGAATGTTTTTTATGCCTCAGAGTCTCGACTGGAAACAGGGGATTAAATGAGCTTAAATACTTGCCTGGCTGGCCTGGAGGCCCAGGCGGTCCTGGAGGTCCTTGTCTTGAATCTCCTGATGAAAACATTTTTAAAACAGTCAGTGACTATAAAGAATACTGCAAAGAGACTGTGCTCAAAAAATTCTTTAAAATTATTAAAGGTAGTGTGCTTGATAATTCTTCATGCTGCTGTTATGTCTTATTTACCTGGACGTCCTGGAGGACCTGGAGGGCCGGGAGGGCCAGGAAGTGCTGAGACTCCGACGGAACCAAACTGCCCTAAAAATGAAATAAAAATACACAATTTTGCATAAAGAACAGTATGTATTGAAAATGAGCATTTCTCTCTTATTTTGCTCAATAGCGGCCTCTGTGGTCACAACTGGAACTTACAGGATTAAGATAACTGCTAATGAAGAATAATGGTAGCGAAGTGTCATCAACTTAACACCAGAACAAGTACGGCTGTTTTTGTTTTGAACTGGATTGCTTATGACGTAAACTTAAAGTTTCAGTACATAACTTCTGCAAACAAGCAAAACAAGTTAACGTTAGATGTTGCATGAGACTCGCTGGGAAGCAAATCCACTGCAGCCGTTTGTGTCGGCTCGCACTTTATTCCATTTGCTGTCGCTCTCTCTTTTAAGTCCAGTTTGAACTGAGACCAAAAGGTTGCAGTGAAAGTTAGAGCAGAGTAAACTGCTCCGTCTCAGCTCGAGCTTGAGCCGACTGACAGTGTGGTTCACAGACACTCTGTGGTTGGCAGAGGCGAGTCAGAGCACGGTGAGCTAATCAGCTCCTGCTGACATCACCTGTCGCTAAGAAGCGCAGCGTAGACTGACCAATTAGGACAGAGAGTACAGAGAGTGTCACTGATTTTAATCAGGTTATACATTATGATAACAAAGTTCAGCCAAAAAGTTGT
>JAPXVT010000003.1:21175369-21190504 GCA_029823135.1 Acanthurus reversus | reverse complement strand
TGTAACATATAAAGTAAGCCAACGTGTAGGAACATGTTAATTGTTTGTGTTGCTTAGCAACAGTCCTATACCGGTCCAGTTACGGAACTATTTGTGCTGGCGGAATCAAGTAAATGATTAAATAAATTAACAAATCATAATCTGTTATTGCTTATTACTGTCAACTAAATGGAGTTTGTAGAACTGTCATATAAGAGCGATTTAACAAGAGGCGGTGCTTTTGTACGACCTGCAGCCTTGTGCCTTCGACCACATCACACGAGTGAAGATATTCAGTTCAACAGCATGACCTCGAGTGTGATATTGCTTAATTCAGGGTACTTTTATTTTTGTTACAAAGAACGTGTTGCTCTGTTGCCATTCTCTCAAGTCATCCCTGCTATTTTTTTGCCTTTCTAATTAAAATAAATGTTTACATCACAGTCATACTTCTCAAGTTCATCGGAGAGATTTTTAATTTCATGTTGAGCAGCCATGTCCTCGTCTCTCCTCCTCTGCAGGAACACCTGCATCTCAGCAAGAGTCAAAGCTTTTTCTCTGACCTGCAAAGGATGGTTCAAACTGAGTCGACAACTTCACACAAAACACTGTAACACAATCATTTTGTCAAATTTCCTAAATCAGTTTAAAGTGAGAACTTTTGAAAAACAAACATTAAAATAAAAAATAAACTAAAATGTGGCACTGACTGTATTTGCAGTGTGAAAAGCAGCTGTTTGTGTTACAGCACACTGGCAGCGTGTGTTTGTTTCCAAGCTTTAACCTGTCCTTATCCTCACTTTACCTTTTGCTCAGTCTCCACCTTTGTTTTGCGGACAAGACAAAACCTCTCCCAGATGGCTGTGTTCAAGCCCTCCGGTTTATTCTCCGGGGCATCCAGCTCCTCCATGGCCTTCAGCATTTTACCGAGCGCATCAGGATCCTGAGAGCCGCACAGACGCTGCTCTTTGAACGGGGTGGAGTTTTTTTCAGTCTGAGTCCTCATCTTTTGAACCCTGAGGCATAAAAAAATAAAAAAATTATTTAAAACTTATAATGTGAATATCAAATCATGCAACTTTTAAAATATATGACAAGTCAGCACAACTGCATTATGTTTATCTTTATGTTTGGTAACTTCATGTGGAGTTTTACAAACCTGGGTCTGCGCTTAAATAACTTGTACAGCTGATCGACCACATGGCCCGGGACATCAGAGAACTCCTTCCTGAAGTCTTTGTCAAGAAGCTTGGGAGACACGGATGGATGTTATGTCATGCAGATGTCACTTACAGTGAAAACATGGTCAGAATTTTACCAGCTTACTTTGTCCTCAGCTACAATGCTTTCATAGGCCTCTTGAAACAGTTCGACTTTTTCTTCATGTCTCTTCAGCTCCTCCCCAGTTGCATCCTGCCGGAGAAACGTGGATAAGACGAAAGCTGCATGTTCATCTGTTCAGATGAACATGCAGCTTGTTCACAGGTCGGCTCTTGCAAAACATGCCTGAGCGATGAGAAGATTTATATACTTGACTGTGGAGGATCATTTCTGCCATTCACTCAGGTGTCAGACAAAAATGAGAATCTAAAGCTGTCGGTCATAAATTCCATCAGTATTGCAGTGTCTGAGTTTTCTGACCTTGTGTGACATCGTTTTCTCAAGTTTGTCCTTGAGCTCCAGCTCTCGATTTCTCATCTCCTCTTCCACGAGGACTGAATAGACAAGATGAGTGATCTTCAGCTCTTCCTGTAAAATAAATTAAAAACATTTTTAGGGCGTCACACACACCAGACATCATATTTCATAATTATTTTACGGAGGAAACCACAATGAGAAGAAAGGGCCCCTTATTATCTGTGTGTGTGTGTGTGTGTGTGATAACCTGATATATGGCCATGTCACATTTTAGCTTCTTTCCAAACAGCTTTCTCAAAGTTTCATCAAACCTTTCGGTCGCATCCTTGGTGGACGCCTGCAGTTTTTTCATTTCACTCTCCAGCGACTGCGGTTACAGAGATCACAAGATGACTTGTACTGATCACCGATTAGTAATTAATCATATTTCTGATCATAGAAAAGCAGAACTGTGAATGCATCGACTGTGATACCTTTTTGTATTTCTCCTTCTCCTCACTCAGGTCTTTGGCTTTCTTTTCGTACTCTTTGTAGACTTTTTTCTCCTCCTCGCTCCAGTTGTTGCCAGGTTTGGTCAAAACAAACTCAGGCGGAGGTATTTCCTGCGGAGTCAATTCAAAAGAAACTATGTGCCCTTCGTGCTGATTTGTCTGATTTAACTGATGCTGACTTGAAAATAATACAGGTAAAAGAAAAAAAACCTCATACATCATTTTCCCGGAGCAAGAGAATTAACGTTTTCCTTTGTAAAAAGTTTATTCTAGCTTTTTTGTATGTTATACTAAATGACAGAAATACTGTCGGTCAGGATGGATTTCTCTTTTCATTTCACTCTTTCTCTCCCAGACATGCAAAAAATGTCAAGTTTTCTGTGATCTGATTACACAATAAACCTAAAACACCTAAAAATGGAAAATACATCAAAATCCAAAAACTACATTTACATTAGGGCAGCAATGAATGTTGACTTAAATTGTTAATTAAATCCCCTGATTATTTTTTTCAAAAATGGATTCATTATTTTTCTATAAATGTCTGTAAATGACCATTTTCATATATTTTTTTAAATGATAAAAAAAAATGTCAATTATGTATTCCCACAGCTGAAGGACAGGTATTAATAATTTGTTTTATTTCACCAACATTGCAAAACACAATAATGTTTGCTCTCATAAATGGCAAAGAATGTCATTGAATCTTCATGTTTGAAAAGCTGAAAATCAAAACAGTTGCTGACTTTCTGATTAATTTTAAATTCTAAATTAATTCTAAACTCTAATTGTAATGTATCTATTTTTGTTTACAGATTAAAGCCTGATGATTTAATAAAAAATAACTCGGCCATTCGGCCAGTGGGGAATATTTCGGGGACAGTGGGGGAAAAATGTACGAGTGAGTTAAAAAGAATTTCACTAGAAAAAATATGTCTGAGATTCTGGATGAAATAATATGTAGGTAGGATATTTCTCAGATTGATCTATTACAGTTTTTTACTTTAATAAAAATGTGGAATAGGACTAACCATTTTCAAGATGTCTTCTTTTTTCACTTCAAGCACTCCATCCATCATATCATCAAGAGCTCTGTCTCTGAAGTGCTCACCCTGCAGTGAAGCGAACACCTCATCAGTGTGACAGAACTGAAGCACGTCGTTTATGACTTCCTGCTTGTACTTTATATTACATAGACACATTAACAAATGTAAGATACTTAATCTCATTTGGGTACTTTACTGTTGTCAATAATAATCATAGATGCAGGTTTCATATTTAAAGGTATCTAAAGAATTTGTAAATAGCGAAAAACCAGAGCAGAAAAACAAAAACACATTTCTGACGGCAGCATACCTTGGCAGCCAAACGCCTCTGCTCTTCCAACTTCTTCCTCTCCTCCTCCTTTTGCTGTTCTGGGGTGAGGTACTTTTCTGCTTTTATCTGGAGTGGGACAAAGGCGAATATCTCTCTGGTAAACGATTAAAAGCATCTTATGCAAAGAAAATCACATACAATTTCACATTTTGCTAAAAAGCAAACAAACCACAAAGTCATTCTGCATGTTTGCTTTTTTTGTTGGACTTTCTGTGAACTCTGTTAATTGTTTAGATGTTTCACGAGGAGGTGAATAACCTCAGAGTCATCCACAGTGAGCAGCATCTCCGGCTGCTCACTGACGGTCAGGCTGGGCTCCCACAGCTTCTCCTTCATGTCCAGCTCCAGCATGACGTCCCTGACGAGCCGGTTCCTCTGCCTCACGCGGCGGATCTCCTGCACCTTCTGCCTGTGCACGGCCTCAAAGTCAGCGTTAAAAGCTGTCTTGATGTGATAAATCACATCCTGTTTTGGAGTTAAGGGAAGTTCAGCAAAGCAAAAAAAAAAACAAAAATAAAAACAGTTTATAATCATGACAACAGTATAATCAATGAAAGATTTTTTTTGCTTGGGTGTGGATTTTGAGCACTGTTTTGGAGAAGTACTGTATGATAAATGAAACTTCTGCTGAGATCCAGCTGCTGTCGAACGGATTCCCACCTGCAGCAGAATTATCTGGTTGATCCTGCGTTCTGTGGTTTGCAGGCTGAACTGATCGTAGGTGAATGGGTTTGAGTGTCCTAACTGAGCGGAGAGACTTCCCGTCAGAGCAGCAGCCTCGGCCTCATGGCCTTGCTCCCCCTGCTCTTCCTGCTTCATGCTGGCTGTGTTGGAACTTTTCTTTGAGTGGCTCTGCTGCAGTTTAAAGACGGGTAAGATCATTTGAATGAAGGGCTGAAACAAACGTGAGACTCGAGGCTGTGGGCATGAGATTATAAATCACACCCCAAGAATACTGCAGAGGCGAGAGCCATCGTAACTCTCATTTGGCCACACGGCCATAAATCTGGAAAGTTTCAGCACTAGTGGACTGGCCCGCATTTTAAAACACATAAAGCTGTGATTCAAAGCATCAAATTACTCTCAAGCAGTAAACCTGTTTTGACTTAAATGGTTTTCCCACAAAATGTATTTCCAGAGAAGAAAAAATCCCACACACTGAAGAGGTTGCATTGTCACAGCTTTTACAGAATGTAGAACTTATACGACAAATCCATTAATTGCTGAAACTTTGCTGAAACTCGTTTTGATTCGTCACATTTGCTTCTTTTTTCGACCAGAATCCAAACCACAGACGGTTCAGGCCTGTGGACCAGTTTTGCTTACGGTGCAAGCTGCCTGTTCAAGCTTCCTCATAGTCTGAACCCTGTGAAGGTGCTCCGCCTCTTCCTCTGTTCGCTCTTTCAGAGGGTAGTTCTTCACCTCATGTTCAGAGTAAAAGGCCTGTGGCAGAAAGCCAGAACGGAGGGGACAAATCATCACATGCTGAGATAATTAAGACATGAAACACCACTCAGTGCTTGATCCGCCATCTCACCTTAACAGACCTGCCTTTGACCTTCAAACAATCCCAACATTCTCTCTTCAGGACATCACGGAGGTAACACTTCTCTAAAATCTCCCACTCGATCTCCTGTCTCACCTACAATGTGACCAAATTATGAATCTCTGCCATCATGACCACAAAGCACAACAAAAGCTTCAATGCATGCGTGTGTGTGTGTGTGTGTGTGTGTGTTTTTGTGATACCCGAATCACTTCCTGCTCCACCATGGCCTCCAGTCTCCTCTGCTCCTCAACATCCAGGTTGAACTCCTGCTGCTCCAGACGCTCCATTTCTGGGAGGTTCTCGTTTTCCCGCATCATTTCCTGGATCTCATCGAACAGTTTAATACAGTCAGCATATTATTAGCTTTAGCACCTCTCTGTGACCTCATATTCTTACCACTGAAAATCATTACATATGAGACTTGTCTGTGGAGCTAATGTGTATTTTTCATGATGACAACTGCATTTATTTTGTGCTAGAAAACAATAAAACATAAATTAAAAGGTGAAGCTTAAAATGATGAGATGGTTGATGGTTGACCCTTGATACTTTCAATTAATGCCCTGGATCATTTCAGTTCAGTGTTGACATTAGCATGCCTTTATAGCTGCTTTACATATGTTTTTTTTTTTTATATTTGTGTAAACTTTTTTTTATTTGCTTTATTTCCTCATACATTTTTTTTATCTTTTAGCTCAGCATTTCCCAAATTTAGGGTCACAGACTCATTTTTATGGGGTTGCCAGTTGGCAGAATAGAATGCAAATCAATTCTGATATTTAATAAATTTCCCTGATTGAAAGAAATAAAAGAGGAAACTTTTTCCCCTGTATTCATACAAAATCTCTGTGCATATTTAATTAGGTAATGAGAAGCAAATCAAATAACTGCTTTGTAATTTTATCATGACATTAATACATTTCATAATCATTTTAACTAAGGGATTGCTGTGTGAATGATCAGCCAGTTATAAATGTATAAGTCATGGTCATTTCTGATGTATTTTGGGCCCCAGGAAGACACCAGATGTCTAAGTTTGGAACCCCTGATTTCGCTTTTGAGTGTTGTAGCTTTGTCATAAACATTTCCCCCTAATTTGTTTTCTGTGCGTGTGTTGCCATAGCTACTGAGCTGCTGCATATAATTACAGGGATATGTCTTATTGAACTGAGCAGCACTTACCAAACACGTTAAATGATGCAGTTTTTCTGCTTGCATGCACTTTTGGAGGTTGTTTTGTCAGCAACTTTTTTTGTTTGGTGTTATAATTTTTGCCTGCTCAAGAATTTAAGAACATCTTCTACTAAAATAAACAAATGTGATAAAACTCACTTACAATGTCACGCAACTCTTTGATGCTTTTCCTCAGGTTTTTCTTTGTCTCAGAATATTGCTCATTATCTTCTTTAACAACCTGTTCAAAGTAAACAAGATTAAAGCAGGTGAGAAAGTTCAACTTCGTCACAGTATTGAATCAGTTAGTATGTGTGTTAATGTGAGCTTCACAAGAATTACAAAAACCTCTGACAATAAATCAGAGTGAATGACAAATAAACAGCGCGTAAATTACGATCGATGTTACAGCACTGAGCTATGTGCTATCCAGCACTTCATCACTCGACATGCTGCAGCCTGATTTGAACAAGAGTCCTCTCAGGAAACACGTGAGTTTTACTGGAACACGTGAAGGACAACAGCAGGCTGGAAAATGTCTCTGCCCATTTCCCTCGTTTGATTTTCACTGAGGCGTAAAACCACAGTTCAAAGACCGCCACGCCTTCAGTATCACTTTATTCTTATCATAAGCTTAGTGAGGTGACAAAGTACTGAGGGGTTGTTGTTTTTTTTTTTTTTACAAATGCTTATCCATTTTATATCTCTGGGCCAGTTGCTGATTGGTTGATTTTTTTTAACTTAGTGACTGAAGATAAATGAAGCTCTTGCTCAGGGAAAGTTTGTGCTAGAAGCAACACAGCAGAAGTCGCACACAGGTGCAAAGGTTACTTTCGTCACACACCACCTGCAACATTGCATATAAACAATGTTAACACTGAGCCACAACCACAAATATTACAGCATGTTAGTCACTGACCGCCTCTCGCCTGCTTTCCAGCCAGGTGGGGTGTGAAGGTGGAGCAGACAGCAGGCTGTTATAACTCTCATCCTGCTCCGTCACATCCACACTCTCTGCTCCAATTCTGTCCTACAGAGTGTAACACCATAAAACAAAATTACACACAGATATGATTAAAGAAAAGCATGTCCAGGGGCACATTCCTAAAATGTTAAAGGAGGAGCTTGTTTTTTTGCACATTAAGCCCTATCGCAGGGTTCATTATGATCATATACAATGGTAAATAGTGATATCATGACAAACGATGCAGTCCTGAGAGCTGGAGCTCATTGCTGACGTCACTGCTGGCTGAAAAAACACAATAAGTGCTTTTTTAAAAAATGTGAAACTCACTGAATGTGCAGTGGTGTCCTCTCATGTAGTGACACTAAAACATGATTTAAAAAACGTCTTATAATCCTGGAACAGCTCTCTAAGCTGCTTCAGGGAGAACCAACCAACTACTGTTTCTGGGTTATTAGCCGTCGTTTCACTTTGTGTTTTAGTGTCGGAACATTAGAGGACACCAGTAAACATTTGGTGAGTTTATCATCTTTTGAAACAAGGTTTATTGTGTTTTCAGACAGATTTTGTGAGTGCCTATGCACCTCTGTTGTTTCACCTAGTGGTGATGTCAGCAATGAGCTCCAACTCTCAGGACTGTGCCGGTTATCATAATATCACTATTTACCATTGCACATGGTAAATAGTGATAGGGCTACGATAGGGCTTATAGGGCAAAAAAACAGAGTTCTTCTTTAATCTAGTCAAGTGAAATGAATAAATAAGGCCTTTGCATGAGCAATATATCATTTATTATCTAATAAACTGTTTAATGTTCATATTAAAACAGATTTATTCAACAGAACCTTAAAACTGTTCTTATCTGGTTTAAACAGTTCATAAACAAGCTGTTTCTTGCAGGGTCTGGCTGATACAGGATTTTTGGGACCTATGCTGACATTAGAGATATGTACTGGGGGCAGAATATCTTACATTTTAACAAACTTGCTGGACAAACTACATGATTACACCATTCTAAATCAGTACTCCAAGCTTTTTTTCAGCTTTAAAAAACAGTTTTAAAATCAGCTCACATTAGAGAACATAAACACCGATATCGATATATCTGCAATGAGCTAATATCTGTAGATAATATCAGCAAACTGAAACATCTGACAGGCCCTAGTTTCTTACCAACAATTCATATTATTATTTTCTCTAAATTCACTATGATGCCTCACACTTTCACTACCTACAATAGCATCATAATCCAGCGTATTTAAAGATTATTTTAAAGGTTGTAGTTTTTGTTTCTGTTGAAAATTGTACTTTTCTTTGAATTCCTGCAATTGCAGTGAACTGCTGGTTTTCAAAATCAATAAATAACAACACAATTAGTACACTGTTACTGCTAGAACAGAGCAGAGCATCATTACCTCATTTTCCTCGGGGTTTTCAGTGCCTGCAGGAGAATCTTGGCTGAACTCAGGCCAGTCAGTGATGATGAGATTCTCTGTCTTGAAAATGTTCTTCAGGTAATAATCCAGAGATTTTCTATACTGAGAGGCTTCATTCATCTTATCAGCCTCAGCACCTTTAATTCTGTATGAGGCCGTGTAAAACACACAGGATATACACAGTGAGAGAACAGATATACAGGGATGTGTGTTATAAAGGTCTAATGACAGTCACATGGTTCGTAAATATAAATAAATACAGAAATAATCATTTTTTCAGTGTCTTTAAATGAAAATAAAGGTGATTGTAAAGATGTTTTTTTCCCTTTGCCCTATATTAAAATTATATTTATATCAACTAGCCTTTTTAAATAAGACAGACCCAAACTGAGTTAAACAGAAAAAAGCGCGGTTGGTTTTTTTTTAAGATTTTTTTTTGGGCCTTTATTTCTTTGGACAGGACAGCTGAAGAGTAGACAGGAGACAGGGGAGAGAGAGAGGGGGAATGACATGCAGCAAAGGGCCACAGGTGGAATCGAACCTGGGTCCGCTGTGGCGAGGACACTGCCTCTGTATATGGGGTGCCTGCTCTACTGACTGAGCCACCAGGCCCCCCAAAAAAGTGTATTTATAAATACAAATAACCTGGTATGCAGAGAGAAACATTAACCTTAAAGAATAAGGCTGGTGATATTAAACATTTTTATAATCATCAAAAAATTCCATGTAAAGATCAAACTAAGAGTCATTAGTTCATGTCTGTAATTTCCACCTTCCCTCCCCTGATCCGCTGGTGAGGGCCACAAGCCGAAACGCGTTCGTCCAACAATTAAGTTGTTCCAAACACTAAAAGCTTGCTGGAGTTTTGACCTCTTTTGGATTTTTTTTTCTTCTCCATGAACCTTATGCTGTTGTGCCAGAAACGCCTCCTTGAACTCCCTAACCAATCTGTGGCGCTCAGCAGCGAGACCTTGTGTTCCTGCCTACATCAGTCTTAAACAAAGTGTATGAAGAGTTATATCATATTTTTTTAGTGAATACAATTCAAACAGGAGTCAGTAGGGCATGTGTTGACGACAGTTTCAGCTATGAATGTGGTGCAGTCGTAAGTATTTAGGGCAGCAGGTCTTTGTATATGCGACTGGGTCCAAAATAAACCTTAGTGCTTGTATTGATCATAACAAAGGAACCTGTCACAGTGTAATGCTGTGACTCACAGAAGTGTTTCAAATAGTTTTTGAATCAATTTATCTTCATGGCACTGAGGAATAAGCTAAATAAGGTTTGAGCTACACAGGCTATACTTGTACTTGTCAATTCATTGATGGTTTTTTGTCTTTTTGCAGGACTCGTCCGAAGAAATTACAGGATATCAGCTGACTCTCCTCTTAATTCCCTTAGTACCTCAGGCAGCCGATGAATAAAACACCTCGTGAACCAATAATTTTTGTAGAAAGGAACATGAAAACCACATTTATTTAAGATAATGTCAAAGTAGAAAGCGCTGAGGTAAAGAAGAAACGCTCTTTTAATGTTAAAACAAAAGCATGTAAGAGCAAGCACAGGAGGCAGATGTGGAATGTGAGACGGATCTGATTCAGTGGGAGCTTTATTGGATCTCGTTTTCCTGGAGATTATGACCGTGATCCCTCTAAACCTGACACTTAGCTGAATTTATTTGCTGCTGTAACTCACAGCCAAAGCTTAGAGAGGAAAAGTACTGTTTTAATTGTACTGTCTGTGTCAAACAAACAGAGTAACATCACCACTGAGTGCAACAGTTCCCTCTGCTGTTCACAGCCATGCGCTTTCGAAGCGTGACAGTTTGCTTGCTATTTTACCTGAGATTTGTGCACACAATAGAGCCGTCTTTAAAGCCAGCAGTGAGGAGCATCTGGCCGTCTGCAGAGAACGACACGCTCCGAACTCCACCAACACGATGTGAATGACATCGCAGCTCAATGAAACGCTCCTGTAGGTGCAGCATCAGTATCAGAAAACACACAACAGACACTAACAAGAAATAAATAAATAAATCAACATGAGTTTCTACCATAGAATCAGTCTCTCTGACGTGCAGCAGGCCATCTCGGCCCACAGAGGCGAGCCATGACTGATGAGGAGACAGGAGGAGAGAGGCAGGGCCCAGAGGATGACCTCTCACCTCCTGCTGTGGTTTCAGCTGGATCACCTGTTGACCGGAGACACCGTCTGAGTCCTGGACAGAAAAATCAAGAAGAATGACAATGATGTCATTTATGGTAATACACAGATTAAGAACACATACCATCGAACAACTTGCAATCCACCCAAAACTCAATACACTGGTTTCCTTCGATCAGTTTAGATCCCTGATCACCAATAATCCTTTCACAATCTGTAGTTGTTTCTAACATATCCCACATTCTGTTTTAAATGTTATTGTTTTAAATGTGATTGCAAATTTGTCCTTTAAGTGTTTTGGTGATTGTGTTCAGGTGTTTTTTAACCTTATGTTGCACAATTTTTTTGCACTTTTAACACGAGTTTGATTCTAAACATCATTGTAAATGACAGCTCGCTCTCAATTGGCTTTTAAGGTTAAATAAAGATCGAATGAATGAATACCTGAGATCAGACAAACACAGAGATTAAGGATCATTAGAATCTGAGACACTAGGCAGCAGTAAACCTGAGGAAGCTGAAATCGCTGAAGAGTTTTCTTCATGTGGCAGTAAGCAAACACCTCACTGACTCCCAGAACACAGGACTGAAGTGGATGAGGCACTTCAAATCTGGAAACTTTAAGGTTCTTAGTAGACAGGCAGCCATGCCGATCTACCCAATCTGTGCCTGCAAGTCAGAAGAGACAGAGTATACGTTTATTCATCATACACTGTGGAATGATAGGTTTGCTCTTAAATCTGCCTTATATACATGTGTATTAGTACATGTGAAAAAAGATAAATTGTCTGCATCCTCCCTACGCTCTATTTTTATAAACTATGATTATCATGTGTCACACTTCCCGTCTCACTCCCTCTTCCTCTCTTCTTGTTGCTTTTGGGGGGGTGGGGGGGTGTTGCATATGAATTGAGGAAGTGGATCAGATGATTGATCACACAATGTTCTGTTGTCTGCTTTTATTTTTCCTTTTGTGCTGTAGTGGCAAAGACTTTGTCATGGCAACATGCTGCCAACAAAAACACTGACATAAAACGAATATAAACAAGTAATTAGCGACAGTTTAAACAATGCCCGTCCAACGAGACGACTACAGATTGCCTGCAAATCCTGCGTCTGCACGACTACAATAATACTGAGGGATTCTTCCATTGTTGGTTTTGGCACTTTTGTCTGTAAAATACACAACATGTAGTGTGGCTCTGTAAATACTGTAAACAAAACACATTATGCGAAATATGTTTTACTCAATTAGTGACAAGTTTTATCCTCAAATGATTTTTACCAAAGATGATGTCATAAGCAATTTTACTATTATGCTGAAAGCACCTTAAAACACACTACAGTACAGAGATTATTTTAGAGGAGAAATCCAGTGGATGCCTCCAAGGAATCGAATGGTGTGATTCAAATCCTAATCAAAGCTTATAAGGACAACAACATAAGAATAATTTCGGCATTATACTGAGCATTCAATCTCGATGACAAGATTCAACTAAATATATAAAAGAGAAATGAGAGAGGGAACTAAATACAGAAATTCTACAAGATGATTGGCTAAATATGTGTAAGATCCATCATTCACCACCAGCTTGAGGGTATGGAGGGAATTTTCCTGGAAAATCTGACACGTTTCTTTGTTACACTGAAGATGACAAGTGAGCAGTTGAAAATGTTGGAGAGAATGTGGATCACATGATGTAGACCACTCACATATATTTTGGAAATGTCAGAAAATATCTGTTTTTTAGGAAATTATGTGTTAACTGTTAAACCAAGTACTCGGATATATAATCCCTAAGAGCTGTAAGGTTTTTTTTTTTTTTGTCACTGTAGTTCCATGGAAGAAAATGTGATGGGGAACAACAGTTATCTTGTACAAATACTGTTGGTAGCAAGTAAAAAGCAGCCAAGAAACTGAGGAAGAGTAGAACCACGGCCAAAATATTTAACAACCACTGAAGAAATTTACACAACGAAAAAACTGACACATAAATTGGCACAATTGGCCAGAAATAGAGAAAATGGAAAACTGACCAAACTCAAACAGGTGACATGTGAATGTACTACCTAAAAAGAGAAACTGTGGACTGAATGATGGACAGATTAACGTATTTCCCAAGCAGTGATTGTTAAATGTCTGTGCTTGTTGTTCTGTATCATTAAACTTGTTTTAATGAAGATTTAAGTCAAAAAAAAAAGAAAAAAACAACAACACTAAAGTAATGTTTTATAATCTCATTGAATTGTAAGGGGCACAACTCTCATCTGCAGCCCCGCCCCACACTTATTGTTCGTACTTTCCTCTGGAGACTCATCTGTCTAATGTCTATCTTGTTCAACAGAGTTTTCCAGGCTGTATAAACAAAGGCTGTGTTTCTGTGAACCACACAGTCATTTTTTCTCTCTTTTAACAGTGTTAGTGACAACATATCTAAACATTTGGATAAAAAAAAAGTCAATTTGAGCACTGTTCATCGGCTATGCTAATGTCTCTGGATATGATTTTCTCTGAGAGCAAAACTGAAGCCCACTGTCAAAGCATTCCCGTGGATGAATAATGATGTTCAGAAGCAAAGTTGAAGCACAGTGACCTTTAACTTCATTTTTACTGATTACAGATGTTGTAACCAGCAAGTAAAGTAAGCCACAGGCCCTTATTACTCTTCATCTCTTATCCAGTTTTTAAAACAATTTGTGACCTTTGAATTCATTCTTTTCAGTCAATGTTCTAACATCACTCCTCCCATGTCTCCAGTGGGCCTCTCTGGAATCTGACTCAAGTCGTTGCTTCAGGGCATGTTACATGAGATCTTATGAATAATGTGTTGCACATATGACCCTCAAAGAAAAAGTCGATTCCATGCACACATATCACCTCTGCATTGATTCATTAAAAAGTGTGTTTCAGCCACCAGGACCTTCCTCACAACGTCAGTATATACACACATGATCCTCCTCATGTGTTTTTGATAGTGTCTCCATAAAACTGGTGAGAGAGGAAGATCTGCTCACCCTAATCTTAATAAATAATTAATAAAGTAATAATAACGTACATGAAATAATAAAAATAAATTCTATTCTATTCTATTCTATCTGCTCTCTTCTTGCAATGTGTACCAGATAAGTGTATGGTGGATTCAAGCTGTGTTACCTTGAAAAACAAACAAAATTCCTACTAATTCCCAAAATATCCTTCATTTAATAAGCAGATCATAAATCTATGCTGTGTGTTGTACCTGCAAGGTCCCTGGCAGGCAGAGAAAACACTGTGAGCCGGCTGCCATCGTGATTTTTATCCTCCTGTTCAGTGCAGAGTGCAAGAACTTTCACCTGCTCGCTTTCTCTGATGAACTGAGCAGAAAGTGACACAATGGGTCCAGAAACAACTGGAAAAGAAAACCAAACCGCAAAAAGATGCAGGTGAGCTCTTAATATCTTTTAATATCCAAACACAGAATTACAATCTGTTGAAACGAGTATCTACCTGTATATCCTATGACCGAAAACCTCTTAGATGGCTTTGCATCGAGTACATAAATATGTGAATCCCGGGCACCGGTAAACAGGTAGTGGCCCTCTTGATCAAAACTGTAACAGCACAAACACACACACAACATACAGAAAGACACAGAGTACATGCACACAATGAAAAAGCCTGTTTCTAGTAATGTGACATTTTAATTTGCTTTCCAGGCCAGAAGGAAATGAGCAGTGGTCATCTTCAGGTTTTTATGAATGAGTAGTACTTACACTTCACAGGTTTATTGTTTATCATAGGGATCTTCATTAGGCTAGTCTAGGTGTAGGATGAGATACTCACTGGTGTAGTGGTTCCTGGAGAAGTGGGTCTACTCTTAATTCATGCCCTCATTTTTTGTTGTTCAACAAAGGATCAGCTCCCTTTTCAAACAGTGACGTGTTATGAACAGCGGCATGCAAGACTACTCTTGCATATTTACATCATCCAAAAACGGGACAGTAGTGGACCTATTTGCACCTATTTTGCCTTCTGCTGCTTGACTTCAAGGAGGAGGATCTTACGAAATTAACATTATTCACAACAGAGATGCAGATTTCGTATCAATACGAACTATTCCTTATTTCTTAGTGCATCGATGAAAAAAAAAACTCTCAAGTAGTCCATGGACCAGTAGTTTCTTTTGTGAACCGTCTCTTGGACAACATTTGTAACAGATAGGATCCAAGGAGTTTTAGAAGTGGGTATACTCAATGCAGACTGAAAAATAAGTTACTCCGTATACCTGCGTATACTCTGCACTCCACCACCGGAGATACTCCGTCACAACAGTTAAACTGAACACAACATGGATGGGGGATACTTGCACTATGTGATCCACAGGT
>JAPXVT010000003.1:21073888-21088410 GCA_029823135.1 Acanthurus reversus | reverse complement strand
TCAGCTCTGATAGAGATCGTTAAGACGTCATTTTGGCGTCGAGCGCGCATGTGTCGTCTTTCTAAATACGTATTTTCAAAGTCTTCTACTTCAGCAGTTTTGAGATAAACTGAGACTTTCTTGACTTGCAAAATTATCTTTTGAATTGACAAATATATTTTGGATTGGCGGTAGAGTTTAAACGGGATTTAAATATATATATATTTTTCTCTTTTTTCAAAGCCTACCGTTCATGTTTTTTCCTAATCTAATGTCCACGGAATCCAGCGCTCTATCAGCCGGCTTGAGTCGAGCTGAGACGAACCAGTTTCCACCGCTGCAACTTTTCCTGCAACCGTTTCGTGTCACTGTGACTCTTTGGTGTGAACTGGTTTTCAAAGAGAGACTGGCAACAAACAAAATAAAACGCGAGTCAGAGCAAAAACAGGGAGGGGAGGGTGCAGTGGAGTTGCTTCCTTGGGAGTCTCATGCAATAGTGAGCTTGATTCCCAAATGCTGCCCACCTCAGCTTGAACAGATTTATTTATTGGAGCCATTTTAACTATTTTATATTTCTATAACACAATAAAAATTAGTAGTAAATAATCAAACACGATAAAACATAAGTCTAACCATCAGTGGGGAGATTTTTCTGTCTTTGAGTGTTTTTCCCTTTAATACTTTGAGTACATTTTACTTGTTGTGCTCATGTGTTTGAGTAAAGGATCCAAAAAAGACCCAAACTGTTTCTGTTGAATTGACTTTGTGAAACAGGCCTCAGAGCTGCATCGATCTGTGCACGTAAATGAGAAATTCTATTAATCATATTCATGACAGTGGAAGCTGGTTTCCACACAAATAAGTCAGAAGGATTTCTGTTGCTTGTCTGTTTAGTTAAAGGGAATGATGATATTAACATTTCTGTACTGATAAAACCAAACTCTTTGTCAAGTTCATCTGTGTTTGTCCGTCACATCAGCAGCAGCCCTGTAGCTGTAATTCCTCTGCAGGTTTCTGTGGTGTTTGGCCATGAAGACAAACTCCATCATTCATACGCAAAGATGCTGCAGACAGTAATGCTAGAAATCTAACATGATGTAAAATTACTACACAGGGTTAACTATTAAATCACATCTGCTGGACTGTATGTTTTGTTTTTAGCTGTTATCATGGATTTGTTCTAGAGCCATCGATGACGAGCAGGTCTACAGGAAATGTAAAAATATGTAAATCAGTCTTGTGCTCCTGCAGGGCTGGATAGAGACTTAATTTCAGGTTGTAACAGACTGAACAGTAAAACTTCTGCTAGACAGTGCAAAGATGTTATTGAGACACTGATGTGGATGTTATGGCCACGTCGAAGTTCAGGGTATTAAAAGTCACTTGTATTAAAGTTTACTCAGATTCTCAGTTTACAAAAACTTTCACGGTTAAACCAAATTAGAGCTAAATCTGATTTAAAATGTTTGTAGCGTCTCTCCTGTAATAATTCCTCGCCTTGTTGACTTGCACTATGAAGGCCTTGTTCAGTATGTGTGATCATCAATAAAGGTTTCAGTATGTAACAAAATGATGTTCTTTTTATTGGAAATGTTCATTTTGTTGTCGAATGGACTTTGTACCACTTTGACATTATTGATGGTAAATTTAGAAAAGCTTTATTCATGTTAATGTGTTATTTATATAATGATTTTGGTCCATCAGAGACTCCTCTGATGGACTGGAAAGCACCAAACAAAAGTGATGAGGATGATTAAAACCCAACAGAGGGATTTTTCTCAATCTGGCAACCCCAAAAGTTCTTAATGCAGTCTGATGTACAATGGAAATTGTACAGCGTTGCCTGCAGCCAACATTCAGACATTTAGTCGTATGGAAAGAGTTCTTCTTCAGTGTTTTTATATTTCAAATGACATGCATTATAACCTGTTAAGGCTATTGAGTATTTTCAGTATCTCTTTTTTTTCCATTCCTTGGAGTTATGGTACAGTGTTGCTTCTAGGCAACACACCCCAAAAAGTAACTTTTAAAAAAACCTTTTGAAAATTTATTGACATTGTGTTTATTTGACCTATTTTTTGCCAAAAAAGATTAAAAAACTAAAAACTTTGTTTTCCAACTGGCATCATATTGCGTACCGTAGAGGGTTAAGAATTCCTCAGTCTTTCTGTTTCTCAGTGTTTTAATTAGGTTGGAGTTGTGACTTGAGATCATTGGGCCTTTGCTGCTGTCAGTGACTAAACTTTGGAGTGAAAACGTTTTATGTCTCTTTAATCTGCCACTGAAAAAGCCTCTGTGCTACTCTGCTGGCATCAAGATCTTGCGCTTTAAGCCCCGGCTTGTCTATGAGCAAGTGCTTCTCCTGACACTTCTCTTTAGCTTGTTGTTATGGTGATTTGGCAGCCAGTTGTGTAACCCATCACCATGGGAACAAAACAACTAAAAAGCTGCATGTTTGCGTGACCGTCATATGAAGGAAACCTGAAACAAAGATATCCTTTTCTCCTTTCTTGAGAGCACTGAGGCATTCCACTCAGAGAGCTGCGCAGTGGCTGCGCCGTGGCCATGACACCATGAAGAGCTGCCGTACAATAGAGCTCCACCACAAAAGACCAGTGGCTGCACTTGCTGGTTTTTGTTTGCAAAGCATCACGAGCAGTGGGAAAGCTGTGAAAGCAAAATGTCACGTGGGTCCCACAAGGGGAAAGTGGGAATGTTGATTTAGCCGGAGCCGCTTGACCCGAAAATCAAGGATGTATGATGTCATGTGAAAATAGTTTACCTCGGTGCAACAAGAGGAGCAAATGAGGTGTCCGTCCAACCTTTCTGAGCAAAGAAATGGTCTCAGTGGATTCTTTTATTTCGATAACAGTTGGAATGGGTGGTCTGACGCTTGATGTTACCAGAGGAAATGCCAGATCAGAGTTGACTTAAGGTGATGGATTAGTAAAAGAAAATTACTTTTTGTTAAATAAAAGAGTCATAAGTCTTTTTAAAAAACAAACATCTTGTCTTATTCAGGCCTGTAAAGCTGAGTAAGAAGGAACAGAGGCTCCAATGTGCAACACAAAATGATAATATTCACTGATCTTTTGTGTACCGCTGATTTGATATCTCAACAGCTGCCACAACAAAGAAAAGGTGAATGAATGCTTGCTTCCAATTCCCACCATTATATGATTCTTATGAGTGACCATGATACCACCACAGCAGAAGAGGGTGCAACAAAGTGAGGCAATGAAAAGAGCAATATTCAACCTTCCAGTAGTATAAAAACCATTTAAAAAAAAAAAATATATATATATATTTACAAATGTGAGGAAGTGACGTCAGATCTGTATGTACTGATTAGATAGCTTCTTCTTTCTCTTCTTTTTTTCTTCAGGATGTACTACACATACTGCATGCTAACAGAACAATCAGTATGCCAGCTGTTCACACTGCGTCACATCTATGCGGTACATGGGCAGGTTGCCCAGAATGCATTTAACACAAACTGGCAGCGATAGCAACTTTCTATTTTTATTTCTTTTTTTGTTTGTTTTCTTTGAATTTTATCATCAGTCACTTGCCAGGGTTTTGGTTGTGCTGTTGCAGCACACTGCATTGTGGGAAACAGTAGGTGAGGTAGACTGGTCGGATGCATACTGGGGATTTCCTCCAAGTCAGGATACATCTGGTAATTTTTTGGCATACTGCAGATTTTGCTTGTGTTTACACACAGCATACTATATACCACTGCCAATTCAGTATGTACTGCTAGTATGCAGTTTGAAAAATAGCCCTTTTCTTCTTCTTCTTCTTCTCCTTCGTCTTCTTCTTCTTCTCTCAGAGTGGAAACAGCTGATGACTCATGTGAGTTAAAAGATTGTTGCGCTCAAACTTATTTGGAAAAGGTGTTTCCATGTGACCAATGTTCAAAAATTAAAGTTGCAGTAGACAACTTCTGCAAACAAGCTAGCAAGCTAACGTTAGCTGTAGCATGAGACTCTTTGGGAAGCAAATCCACTGCAGCTGTTTGCATCGACTCGTGCTTTATTTTGTTTGTTGTCTCTCTCTCTTTTAAGTCCAGTTTGAACTGAGACCAAACGGTTGCAGGGAAAGTTACAGCGGAGTAAACTGGTCCGTCTCAGCTCGAGCTCGACCCGACTGACTGCGTTGCTCGCAGACACTCTGTTGTTGGCAGAGGTGAGTCAGAGCGTAAGGCACGAACAGCTAATCAGCTCATACTGATGCCACCTGTTGCTAAGAAGTCCAGCATAGACCGGCCAATCAGGACAGAGCAGAGAGTGTTACTGATTGGGCAAATAGAATGGGTTTGATAGGACTTTTACCAATCCTAAATACAGAGGCATGACAGGAAAACACAGAGATATATGTGATATTTTCCAATTAACCCCAAAGTTACCAACTGCAGCTTTAAGGCCAAATTACACCTGCACAGAAATTCCAAAAGGAGGGTATAAACACACCGAATCTACAAGTGTCAGTCATATAATTTAAATTTACAGTCACAATTTAGCTAGTTGTCTTTAGATTTATGCTAAAATGTGCTTTCAGCGTCAACAAGACAAGTGGCTGCATCACAGATTTGTTATTGCCATGAATTTCATGTTCTGGCCAACAAATGTGTGAAGGAGGGCGTAACAACAATCTGAATCTGAACAAACATGACACATCAGGCGCATCAGCACTAATCTTCACTCACCGCTCTGGGCTGTAAAAGTCCATGGCCTTCTTAGCTTTGTTGTAAGCAGCTACCCTGAATGGGATGATTTCCACAGAGGTCAGGCCCGGTGCCATGGTCAGGACCTTGCCTCCATGGCTGGGTTCATACAAGTCCTTTTTGGTCTCCGGGTGAGGCATGCCTGCAGGGTCCCGGCCAACAATGTAGAAGTTTGATCCCGCAATCATTCTGGATCTACAGTGCCACTGAACCTGAGGGGGAATTGGAAGGCGTTCAGGTTAATATTTCAAACACACATATGAGCAAGCAGTTGAACAGTCAAGAGCTAGACACTATCTCACCTCTGTGGGTCCAGCGTACATCATGGGTGAGGGAAAGATGGCCACAATGGTGCTGGCTGGGTCCAGGACGCCCTCCTCCAAGACGGCAGCATGCTGCTTCATCCGCCAGTCCAGAGGCACGTCGTCATCTTTGGTCCAGCCACCGAGTGGGTGCAGCAGAAGGACTGGATTCTTGTAGCCACGCTCCAACAGACGGCGCTTGGTGTCCTGCATAAGCAGGGCGTGACCATTGTGAACCGGGTTACGCAGCTGGAATGCAAATATCGCATCTAAAGGGGACGACATGGAGGAGCACAAGACAAGTTCACATAACAAGCTGAGTAACAGCAGCAGTCCAGCTGAGGATATGTGCAGAATGTAACATGCACACACCGGCTTGGTTTAATACATTTGGCATCAAATTTGGTTTGTTTTCAAGGATAATTCTGTTGATTCTCTTTCTGTGATTGTTCACTTTAACCATGAAATGACCAGCAAGTTGATCCTGATAACAGGTATTGTGTGTGCAGCAAAAGCTAATACAGTTTATCTTGCTGTGTCACACAGTTCCATTGTTGTCCAGAAACTATTAAAGACTCATCAAACAACCACACCACTGCACTGGGTGACATACTTACCACAAACACGAGCATTGTTGCTCGCGATACCACATACACCACTCCTAAGTCTTACTAGCATGTCAAATCTGTAGCAGAAAATAGTCCGCAACGTATACACTATTTCAATGGAAAGTCTATCATTTTGAACCCTTTCAAAAGGTTTTTGCTACGCATTAACAAGGACTGAGGACTGAGAGCCACAGCCAGACTGGGGAAATTGGGAAATACTGAGAGGAGTAACTCGTTGCTGGTTTTCAGTCTTATCAGTGGGTTCTTACCAGTAAGAAAATCTAAAATATTGTCAGCCAAATGCATTTAGTGCACATCACAACATGCTTGCACCAGTGACAAAACTCATGATAAGACCATAGGACAGCAAAACATACAGAAAAACAAAAAAACAAACAAAAAAAAAGAGACCAGGATACCAGAATACACACTGTGCTGGGGTGTCGATAAATAAATGACACAGGTGAGTGTGTGTGAGGGCACAAACAGGTGATGACTTTTCATTGTTCATTACTTTTTTAAAAAGACACTTCAAACCTCCACTGATCACTGAACACAGATCACAAACATCACCATGCAGCTTTAAATTTACCGTTTTATTTCGTCTGGTCCTTTTGTCAAGTTCTTCTGAAAAACAAACGTTCACTGCTAAATGCATTGCTCATGTGCTTTTGTTTAATTTTTCTTCAGCTGATGTGTATTATATTTGTGCAATGCTATTAATCATAAGAGTCAAGCTGGTGCTTTTTCTGTTCCCTGACTGTTCATTGTAGTAGTCTGAGTTATTCACTTTTCTTACCTGCTTTCATTTCTTTGAACTTCTGCTTCAGCTCCAGTGGAGTAAGGCGGTAATGGTCAAGTCCGTCGTTCCATTTGATTCGCTGCAGCACCTCGAGGTCACCACCTACCAGCCAATCACCTCCCTCATTAACCATCTGCACAAGGTCATAAACAGAGAGAAGCCGTTATTTTTTGCTGCAATTAGTGTTTATGTTCAGGTAAAACTGACATCTTTGATTGAGTTTCATTATGTAATATTTTTCTGGGGCTTAAGTTTTACATTTTGTTTGTCACAACAGTGAAGTAGGTACCAGAGGATTTTACTGTCTGCAGCGTTATAATGTGGTGCACATAGAAATTACAACAGTGTGCGATGAATGCTTTATCACCTTAATGTAAGGGTGCTGTGGGCAAGTGGTGCCCCACTGCCGGGCACAGCGCTCCTCTTTGCGGTGTTCATAGAACTCGGGGTTCCTGAGAATGGCCACGCGTGAACCCTGGTACTCAAGAGCCACAGCCGAACAGCCGTCCAGCTCCTGCTTCTTCTCAGTGCTAACAGGCAGGACGATGGGAACAGACAAATTGATGGCACCACCTGAGACACGAGAGGATGCAACTGCTCAACTGCTGAACCACAGCAAATATTATATCACAAATGCCCTAATAAAATACTACAAACAATCAGAATATAACACAACTCATTTAAACTTCACATTTGTTCAGGTATAAGCACTTAGAACCGTGATTCCCAACCAGGCGCTCTTTTACCCTGAGGGGAAATTCTGCAGTCGCCTGGAGGTAAGTGGTAAGACTGTGGAGAGGTGCAATACAAGTTACTCTTAAAAAATAGATATTAACACAGCAAGTCCAATTTAACACCTACTAAGCAAGAAGGAAAAGTTGCTGAAACTGTAACAAAAAGTGATGAGTCATCTGTTCAAATAGTTATCTATAACTACCGGATAAATAATTTAAATAGTTGTACATAAAAGCTTAGAGCAAACTGCAGGAATACCTTACTAACCAAACTGATAAACAGTTGAAATAATTAACCAAACATAGCAAGGTTTAGATATTATTTAAAAAAATGGATAATTAAATCAGATAATGTTATTGAAAAGTGATGAATAAACAGTGGAAACAAATGACAAGCAATGGATATATGATTGAAATGGAAAGCAATAGTTGAAACAGGTAGTGAAAGTAATGGCTAAATGATTGAAACATTAAGGTGAATGAAGTTGAGCAATGGTTGAAATTTCCACATTCTGCAGTTTTAATCTAAGTATTGATGGTTTAATTGTATGAAAAGGAATCTGTCGTCAAATTGGAATAATTATGAAAACTGTAAAACCCTCTTTTATGTAATTGCCAGTCTTTAGCAAAACCAAGTATAAAATCCTTTCAGTGACCACATCAGAACCTGATGGATGGTGTCTATGAAGGATCATCTTTAAAGGGGCTGTGGAGGAACTTCAAACAGAACGGGCTTGGAACTTGACTTGCAGTATAAAAATTTATATACATATCTTGTTTTTTATCTTTACAAATATGTGTATTCTGCTTAAAAATGATGTTACTCTTTGAGTCATCTAGCAGGGTGCATTAATTTTTCAGAGCAAAAAAATTAGTTGTAAATTAGTTGTAATACACTAAATTATGATGCACTATACTATTGCCAGGGAGCCGCATGATGCACATTGGGCAGGTTGCATGAGTGGAATGTAGGACAGAAAAAGTTGCTCATAAGAGACGCATGATTACGTGGACCGGATTATGTGGACCGGATTACGTGGACCGGATTATGTGGACCGAATTATGTAGATCGGAGGCAGAAAGATAAAGTAAATTTTGGTTTGATTGAATTGGATTTGATTTTTTTTTTCAGTTGTTTTAAGAACAACCAGATCACCATGAAATGAAAATGAACAATACAAAATTTAGGAGACATTTTTAAGACGACTGATTCGCCGAACTGATGTGCGGTATCTTACCAGATCTGGAAAAAGGATGTTGTGATGGGTCTGAAGAACTGGATGGTGTTTCTTTTTTTATGTGAGTTAAATGACACAGAAAAGAAAAGCATTTTGTTTTATATTGTCCTATACTCTGTGTAATGATCCAAGAAAGAAGCTTTTCAGTAAAACCAAAATGAGATCAGTTTTGTTGGAAGATGCAGAAATAATGAAAAAACACAAGGAAACTGACTTTTTACATTGTCAGAATATCTGGAAGAACTGTGCTGAAAAGTTAGAGTTTGTCTTTCTTTTCTGTTCGGCTGTGTTTCTGTGAAAACATGTTGTGATTTATTTTTCTTTGGAAGATGCATGTCAGAGGTCTTGCAATTCGTTATGATTGTCTGCCATGTAAGCACTTGTGGGAGTTCTGATTACCCTTTTTTATTAGTCAGTACTGCTGTTTTATTCAAAATAAAATGCCACACAAAAGAATCCCTCTTCTTTTAAAAAACTGCACTGTGACTAAAAGACAGGCTCTCAGTCTGGAAGAAGAAAGCTGATCTGGTTAACGATGTGCGGTTGTGTTTGCCCTTGAAGGCCACATGTCGTAAAGACAACGTCCTGGAAGATTTGTAGAAGGGTAAATATGATGCTTTGTTTGTATCTCACCATCCAGCAAGTTGTTAAAGTGTAAAACTTGGAGGTACTCTCTCTCCCTCATGAAGCCCTTCAGTGGGCTGGCCCAGCCTTCTGCCAAAACCTGCACCCACTGCAGATCCAACTGTGGACAAAGAATAGTTACTCATTTTAAACAGCAACATACTAACCACACTGATTATGTTCAGTGTCGATAAATGTAATAAGTGTAAATGTCGATATGCTTATCAAAAGTCTGTGTTTACACTATGAATAAAAGAATCAATGATCTGGTGCAGAGGTACAAATGCTGCATGGCTGGAAAACAGGCACAGAGGTTACCGAAGCAGTGCCTCGTTGTGCTGTGTTTGAATGGGGTGGTGTAACCTTTGACAGACTTATTATCAGTTTATTTACATCCTTATTACAACATGATCTGAAAAAACACGTTGCACACATGAATTACAGGCTGAAGTTATTCCCATTTCTTACTTGAATAAACAGTAGTTAGCAGGTGGAACGTAGTGAAAACATATATTTGACTATGTCACTCGCCCGGCAGACAACAAAATAGAGCATCAGAGCTACAGATGAACATCTTCAGTTGCACACGTGTGTTGTCACCTCTGGATGTTAACTAGTCCACGCACTTTTTATCCTGACTTGATTATTTTATAACCGCTATTACTTGCATAATCATCTTAAAATCATGATACAGTGACTGACAGCCATAACAAATTTTACTTGAGCTCTTCAGCTGGTGCATTGCTTTAAAATCTAGAAGCAAATAAAAAGTCATTCTTCCTTTCTTGGTAGAAATCTTTATTCACCTGAGCTGAATGGTAGAATGGCAGAATCACTGCTGTACGCCTGGCTGGCCTTTATGGGTTCATTACTATCTAGGGAAAATACCAGATTAGGACACAAAGTCCAAACAGCAAGGAAATTTTTATGGGTTCTTCGTGACCAGCTCTCTGCCATGATCAGTGTTGACCTCTTGCTTGTTTGCCGTGTGATAAAAAAAAAAAAAAAAGCCTACACACTTGAAACATGGGTTACCTTAGTGATGCTGATGGTGGGAAGTGATTTTGCATCAGCCAGAGCAAGACTCAGTTTGTTCTCCAGAACAAAGAGTTCATTCACCTCCTCCATAATCTCGCCTGGTACAATACTCTATATGCACAGAGATAAGGGGAATATTAAAATATAGTTAATTTAAAAAAAAAAGAAAAGCAAATACTCACAATTGAGAAGTTTAAATTGTTTAACAGTTTTGCTAAATGTTATCAAAACAGTTCAAAAAGTAATTTTCTTTTTTTATTTTCCAGATTTCGAATACAACACAAACAATACATCAAAACACAGACAGGAGATAGACACTCAGCACATACCTGAGACATTACAGTTCATTTTCCTCCATTTGTGTGGAGTAATATATGACCTAAACAAAATCTTCAATTGTATTTTGTACCTCACACAGTTTGAAGGATAGTTTGACGGGCTCGGTATAACTTCCCACTGACCTGCTGTGAGCGTTAGACCCAAATCTTTCTCCCACTGTGCTTTTATCAATGCACAACAGTCAGAAAAGTTGTGGCACAACATTCTGTCTACTTTGTAGACAGTTCCTCTGCCATTGGTTGCATCTCTTAAATTCATGTCCATATTTTCATCATTACCCAAACTTCTGTTTTTAAGTATATAACTGTGCAAGAGAGACAGACAGTGGCTCACTCTGTGGTTTCCATTTCAATAGTAAATTACGTTGATAGTTAAACCACTTCTGAACCTCTAAATCACTTCATCAGGTAATCTGATTCAAGCTAGCGAGCCAGGGAGGAGCTTTTAGAGAAAATGGGTGGATTAAAAAAGATTGATAAGCTGTGTTCAAGACCTCAGCCACCGTGCCAATCAAAAAGCAGGCACTTACATTCAGGCTGCATCAGACATGTCGGTTTAGCTCGAAACAGTCCAGAAAACTGTCTGTTAAAGGATCAATATAGTTTTAAGAATCTTAGTTCTACTAAAAAATAATTTTGTCAATACTTAAGTTTTGTTTGAAGCCAGAACGAAGTTAATAAATGAAACACTTCGTGCTACCCCCTTCCAAAAGCCAAAGTAGTACACTAAATTTCAAAATCACTGGTTTTATAGAAGGAAGGAGATAAAAGTCCTGCACAAAGTGAATGTACTGTAAATTTGTGGCTGTTTTGTGCGTAACTGCATCCAAGTTTTGCGTTCTCATGCACATGCCTGCACTTGTGTGTGCTATGCACTTTTTATCTGTTACTGCATTATAATTGGTGGTATTTCAATAAGGTAGTCAGGATTTCTGACTAATCTCCTAAGGGACAAATACACTAATTCTTTATCGTAACTGTTCAGGGACTAAAACAAATAGACATAGGTCTGTTTGTCCAGTGAACAAGGCAGATATATGTAAAGTGCTTCACACATAATGTGGCACTACTGCCCACAGTTGCGTAACATAGGGTGCCTTTGGGCGTTAGCGGCATTTATGGAAACAGGATACTATCTTTAGAAAATCTTTTTACAAACTCATGCTGACTCTGTTGTGCATTGTTACATATAAAAATGTATCACCTCTGCCACAGTGTCTGGGCAATAAAGAGCTCATGTGTTTACACATTTACTTTATCAGCATCTGCTCCTTCAGAACAGCTTAAGTTTTAGGGGCAGATTCATTGTTACAACCATGTGAACGCTGTGTCTTTTTTTGTGAACAGATCTTTTATGTATCTTTACAAACGATCCTTAAATCAACCAGCCGAAACGTGGTGGCGAAGGACGCTGGAGAGCCCCGGTGAGGCATACAGGAGAAACGTCGCTGCACCTTGTTTCATTTCAGGAAAACTTACCTTCGACTCACTGAACCACGAGCTGAAACAAATACTTTCCCTGGGACGACCGGGTGTGAGACCAAAAATTAATAATAGTACATCGGTAAGTGTTAGCTCAAAACCAGGAATCAGGATTTTCTATCAACAGAGCTACAGTATCATGTTTGACTAGTTTCTATATTTCCCTTTTTGTGTTTTTCGCAGGTTGATTTAAGTTCTCCACCACTTCATCTCCTGTCTTTTTCATGTATCTCACCATCTTTTTTTTGCTGCTTAACAATGATCCTCATTCAATCACTGACTGTCATCACTGCTTTCATTATCTTTATTTAAGGGTGCATTTTTCACTGTTGGTTTCCGTGTTGGTTGAAGTTAAATCCTTCCCCAAATGAACGTGTGAGTTCTAACTGCCTGTTCACCAAGAAAACAGTTTTGCTGTGCAAACTACAAAATTCAACCGAGGGACGAGTATTTAAAGTGGTTGCTTAATATGTCTGATTAATGCCATTTTTTCACAAGTTAATAACTTTTCAAACAATACTTTACTTTCACATTACATACATTACTGTGGGAACAAAGCGATACTGATATTTATTTTACTCTTAATCAGAAGGGAGTCATTACCAATAGATCGTATTTAACAGCTGAGTATTTTTTTAAAATTACTATTTACAGACCTAATAACCTTTTGTTTTTGACATTTGTTTCATAATGTGTGGAAATGCAATAGATAATTTCTTCAAGCTGAATCGATACAATGCTAACAATAACACTAACAATGCAACTGCACTGTGCTAACATTTTATCGATGCATTTTATCTATGTCTACTGCATGTTTACATGTATCAAAGGATGTTTATGGTCAATATTGCCCGGCTGCTGTTTCTTGTTGCCATGTATTTTTGCTGTTGTATTTCTGTACTGTTGTTCTGCATGGCTTGTGTCTTGTCTCAAAAATGTCTGTTTTGTCACAGTTGCTGTCTTGTTAGTGTCCTGTTGTCTTTGTTTTGTACATTTTATGACTATTGGTGACAAAACATCTTGCCAAAGGACTGTAGTTGAAAATTAGACAGCTGGCTAACACTGGCACATTCACAGAAACGTTGATTAATGTGTGTTGTCCTTTTAAACAAACAAAAGATTTAAAAAAGAAGATTATCTTTTGCAGCTGCAATGACCTTCTATTCCCACTGAAATGTATCGTCATCTGCTCTGAGCTGCCAAACACCATCCCATGGCCAGCAGGATGTTTACTGTCTGTGGAAAGTCCCACAATCCCCTCCTCTTTAATGTGACAGCTTTCAGAGCTGAAGTGAACTATGAAGTACTGACCAAGAACACCATGATATTATTATTGTTTGATTTTAAGGCACCAGCCATACAAGCCCATCCTTGACTATATTGATCTTGCTGTATGACACTCAGCAGGTTGTTTAAATTGGGATACACAATTCCGTGTGCTTTGAGACTCAGCACACTGTGTTCTGACGTGTATGATGAATGATGAAAGCATGTGTGGCCGGTTCTGTCTCAGAAAACCTGACATGTTGAAGCTCTTCAACAGAAAAGTTTCTTGTCTGTTTCACCCACCTGTTCCTTGAGCATGTCCAATATTTGGTTGAGGCATTCGTTCACTGTTAGCTCTCCAGTTTTCAGTACAAGATCTGGAGATTCAGGAGCCTCATAATCTGAGTCAATTCCAGTAAAACCTGGCAACAAATGTAAAAACCATAACAAAGAATGTCACTGTAACCCCACCAGCACCAATTTAATTTTCAGTTTACTATTCTGCAATTGGAGAAAGGGCTTGGCATCATATGACCCATTATATGACCCACAGAGAGGCAGCAGCTAAACAGAGAGTTTGTTGGGGTGATCATTGTCACACTGACCTTTGATCTCTCCAGCACGAGCCTTCTTGTAAAGTCCTTTTACGTCCCTGCTCTCACATATTTCAAGAGGAGCATGGACAAACACCTCAAAAAATGGCAGCCCAGCACTCACATGGATCTTCCTCGCCTCCTCTCGATCCTGTAGAAGAAAACAGAACATCTCATTTAAATACAGTTTAATATGTTGCTGTGTGTTCCACAGCAACATATTAAACTATTTACAGGCAAAATCTGTAACATTTCTAAATGCTGAAAAACAATTAGACACATTTTACAGATTTTGAATTGTGTTCTTACATTATCCCAAACACTATGCCACTTCACGAAATCATCCTAATCTGTCAATCCATTTTGTTCTGATTAAGGGTGGGACAATTGGAAAATTTCATGTCACAGTTATTGTGGCCAAAATAATCGCGATACACGGTATTATCGCGATTATTTAAAAAAAGAAAAAAGAATTAAAATATCTAAAAAAAATTGTGAAAACACTCTAAATATATAGAGATACATTAAAAACATTAAGAAAAAAGAGAATGTGATTAAAAACACTGTAACATTTTACCTTACAGTCTTTATTGATCTGTGTTCATAAGGGACAAATTTTCAATTAAAAAAATAAAATAAAATGAATAAATGAGGTAGTGATAAATTGTAACGTAGCCCTGCAAAAATAAAGAATAAATTAAAAATTAAAAAAAAAAATACTGTATGAGTAATTCCACTCTGTTCTATGAAGTCAAACTTATATCATAGTATGGACTATTTACTATACACTAG
>JAPXVT010000003.1:21050093-21062268 GCA_029823135.1 Acanthurus reversus | reverse complement strand
AGGTTTATCAATCAGAACACAGTGTCTGTTTTAACTCAGCACTTTTTACCTCATTTCAATACTTTGTTAGATGATTCAATGACTGGATTAAATTTCATTTTAATCACTAATTCTCCGCAATATTCATTGAATATCTGAGACCATCTGTGAGTCCTCATGGGATTTTTCATCATACTTAAATAACCACCAACAGTAATATCACAGTGATGCAGAAAAAACATTATATTCTATGGTATCAATCATGTTTGGAAAAGGACTCTGTGTTGTTTAAGACACTAAATCAAAGTTTCATTGTGATCTCATCACACTAAGACATATATGGCATTATTACTGCCTGAGCATTTATCATACGTTCATACAGTGTGTTAACAAATAGACAAACGCAGCTCTGCTTACAGTCACTGATCAGTTAGAACAAATTTATTTACTGATAATGATCAGTTGTAAAGTGCAGACTTGAAGTGTAGAATTGATTTTTCTCTAATAATTTTATCATTTAGTTTAATGACAAACACACTGAATTTCTATAATATTCTATCATACATCTCTACATATTACAAACCTGCAGCACTGTTTCATTAAACTGAATAATCTGTTTTAATTGTTTAGCACGATATTAGCGCGATACTGTCATCATTGTGCATTTAACGTTATAACACTGAATTAACACTGATAAACTGACACTGCTGGACTCTTAATATCAACACACACACACACACACACACACACACACACACACACGACTATATTTAATGTACAGAAGTCTTAACATAAGAAAAACACAAACATCAGCTTTTCGTCAGAAACTGATTAATAGTAATTATCGATCACCCACCGTGCTGATGCTTCACACAGCAACAACACACAGTTATTGATCAGTTCGCGACTCCGTTGGTTTGATCAGACAGCAGAGAATAAAACTGATTGACAACTGATTGAACAGAATTTGCTGGGTGATCTTTGAATGTGTGATCATTAAACCTGCAGCGACACCGTCAACTCTTCCTGTTCGATCTCCTGCGATGGAAACTTTAGTAAATGTTGTTTACCTGCTCAAAGCTTCAGTCCGCCGCTTCCTGCACCTTCATGTTCAGCAGAAGAAGAAGAAGAAGAAGAAGTCGGCGGGTTTCCACAGCAACACACGGACACAAGACGTCCAGCAGCCCCGCGTGAGCACAAACACGTTTCACTGTCACGCCGGAGGAGCCGCGGAGCCTCGCGCCCCGCTGCTGTCCGTCCGTCCCGGCAATGATCCAGGTCAGCTGTTGGTGCTGCAGAGGCAGCGCGCACACGCGGACACGCGCACACACTGAGGAGGAGGGACCGTGTAACGGGAAAGAGGTCAGTCACGATAATGCTGACTGCGCATGTGCGCGTCTCTGTGTTAAATCAATCAACTTCTGTTGTTTGATTATTGATTCTTATCGATCAGTGTGTGTGTGAGCTCTACACGCAGCTCACACACACTGATCACACCTACAGCAGCTGTCGTCACGCATCAAATCACCGCATGTCGTTTCATTATTTCAGCCGCTGTGGGATTCAGACTCTGTTGGGTTTTAAAGTTTATTTCACCGTTTTCAGGCTGGAACGAACGTTTGAAGGAGAATTCAATGAAACTCGTGAGAGCTGCAACAGGCAGAGCAGAGGCGCCCCCTGGTGGCTCAGGAGCAGAAACAAACATGGTGACGACATTTCTCTCTATTGTAGAGTTTTGACAAAAAAACAATCAGCAGATTCATCCAGAATGAAAAGAATCTTTGGTCACAGTTTGATTCGAGCTCCAAGTCGACCAACGTCAGGAAATCTGCTGTGACATGAACGCAGGAGTCACAAGAATTTCATGACATCACAGAGAACACCACGTCACAGGAGACATCTGACTCACCTGAGGACTTCTACTCTGATTACTTTAACAACATTTTACTCACATACTTTTATTGCATTCACATTTGCAGGACATCTACTGTGACAGAGTATTTTTGCTTTGTTATTAGTAACTGTTCCACAGTATCTGAATAGTGAGTTTGGTCACTCAAATGAAAAGATGCTTCTCCGTGTTTTTGACCTTTTTTGTGTCCACATCTTCCAAGTAAAGTGGATTTGTCAAATGTATTATGCCTCTAAATTCACATTTCCATGCTTATGAATCATCCAGATTTTACCTTCATCAGATTCGTACACTCTTGGTCACATGCTAAATTTACATGATGTTTAAAAAATGGCAGCTATGCTCAGGAGATGATTTTGGAGCATCAGTTTAGTGTCGAATAACAAGTCTACAATACAGCTTTCACTATTTTATGATGATGAAATATTTTCTATTCAAGTCTGTTTCTGTAGATTAAAAAAAGAAGAAACAAGACAGACTGTATTTGACTAACATTTACAACCTCTTTATTCATCCTGTGAAACACCAAACATGGAAACCAGCAGCACCTTTGAAAATCCAACAATCATAATCTGTTACTGTGTAATGATTTCACTGTTTATTATTAACCTTTGACCTCCAGCTGCACGTAACTCTCTGCTCATCTCTGACCGTCAAGAACGAAGCTGCTCTGAAATTCAGTTTTTGGAGGTTACATCAGGTTGTGTGTCATCCGTAGGGTTAATGAACAACACACACGACCCTCAGTGTGTTTTAACAGGATACACCCGCTGGACCAGGAAGTCTCTCTCACACACACACACACACACTCCCTCTCTGTACCTCTTCCTGGAAATGATCACCACACACACACACACACACACTCCTCTCCTCCCACACTCTCCTGTTAATGAAAATACTCGTTTGTTCTCGTCTGATGGTAAATGTTGCACTTGAACAAACGTGCTGTTACAGGAAATGACTCAACAGGTTTTACTCTGCAGGTCACTGCTCTCTGTTTTCATTGGCTGGAAATTCCTGAATCAAGCGGTCAGTTAACCAAACAACGACTGACGGATCGCTCACTAACAACTTGACGATGGTCCAGAGTCGGACGAGCAGAGGTCCAACAGCTGTCCATCATTTATTCTTCTTATTTACTCTGCTCTGTGCATGCAATATTTCTGTGGTTCGAGGTAGAAAATACTGAAGTGTTGAAAACATAACTTACATTTGATTTTTGTGCCCTTTTTAAACATTAAACTGATGCAGAAACCCTGTTAGGGGTTTATGCAGTGCTTTGTGCGTGTCTGACTTGACTCCACTGATGACAAAGTGTGAGCTGCTTGTGGACGCCAAATCATGAAATCTGATTTCTGAAGAAATGACGGTTTTGTAACAGGCTGAAATATTGAATGTCTTGTATTCAGGCCCATAGTCATAATAGGACGCTTCTCTGAGGGACCGCATCAGTTACTAAAAACAGAAAATGAAGAATTTCCTCAAATCTGTTCTTGTATAAAATGAATTCTCTGCTGAACATCTGACTGTAATTTAGACTTTTTAAACATTTTTTTCTGCCAGCTGAACTCTTATTTCCTGTGGTAAGGGGCTTCATAGCTTCATGCTGATTGGCTCATTCCCTACAGGTGGACCTGGTCTCTCTGTGTGGTCAGTCTTTAGGTGGTGGACCAGGTACTCCCTCCTAGTGAAGGTCCTCCTGCAGAGTCCACAGTGGTGTGGTCTCTCCTTGGTGTGGACCTTCAGGTGTCTCTCCAGACTCTCCTTTCTGCTGAAGTCTCGGCTGCACAAACCACAACAGTATGGTTTCTCTCCAGTGTGGACTCGTTTATGGATCTCCATCCTCTTCATCGAGTTGCATTTCTTGCCACACACGTCGCAGGTGCTGCCCAACTCTTTGTGGGACCGCAGGTGCTTCCTCAAGACCTCAGTTGACTCAAGAAGATCCCCGCAGGCCCCGCACCGGTTCTCAGGCTCCTTGCAGTGATTCTGGGCATGCCTAACCAGAATCCCCTGTGTGGAGAAAGACCTCCTGCAGATTCTGCAGCTGAAGGACTTTGCAGAAATCTGGAAGGGGGCCCTCTGTCTTCGAAGACTGCAGGACATTCGGTCCTGGTCCTGTCTTCCAGTGTTCGTTCTTATGTGTTTCCTCAGACTTGACCTTGAGCTGAACTCTCGGCCACAGCCGCTGCAGACCAACAGCTTCTGCTCTACAGGAAGTCGAGTCCCAGTTCCCTGAGTCTTACAGAGACCTGGTTCCATCTGAGTGTCGTCACTGTCATCAGTGAGGAATTTTGATTGGTCAGTAGAGTCCCTGTTGTGTTCTGTACGTATGCAGATCCATCCAGGTTCTGGTCCTATCAGAGGGTATGACTGGGTGAGGAGCAAGTCTTCCTCTCTGTGAGACTTCATGTGATTAGATGAAGGACTTTGCTCATCCTCGTAGCGCTCCATCAGCTTTTGAGGACTCAGTGTGAACTTAGTGACAGTCTTCTCTGGTCCCAAGGCTCCGCCCTTTTCCTGTTTGATGTGGAGACTTAAGCCCCCCCCCCTCACCTGCTGTTCTTCTTCTGTGGTGGAAACCTGCAGAACAGCTGCAGGATGAGAGCATTAAACAAAGGTGGATGTCAGAATTTGTTATTGTCAGTGGTGCAGGAAGTACTCTGTTACAAGTAAAAGTCCTGCATTCATAATAACACTTGAAGCTGCAGTTTGTGACTTTGGGGTAAACATCAATAACTTTTTTGTGTTCTATTTGGAAAAAATGTCATAATGCCCACAAACAGCTGTTTGTACGTGACGCAGTCTGAGAGTACGGCAAGATGCCTGTGTTTTCCCATCATGCCTCTGTGTTAAGGACTGGTAAAAATCCTATCACTCCCGTTCTCTTTTCACAATCAGTGACGCTCTCTGTACTCTCTGTCCTGACTGGCTGTTCTATGCTGCGCTTCTTAACAACAGATGACATCAGTACAACCTGATTGGCTCATCTTGCCTTATGCTCTGACTCGCCTCTGCCAACAACAGAGTGTCTGCAGCCACACCGTCAGTCGGCTCGAGCTCGAGCTGAGACGGACCAGTTTACTCCGCTGCAACTTTCCCTGCAACTGTGACATCACAGTTCTAACTGGACTTAAAAGAGAGAGATGACAAACGAAATAAAACGTGAGCCGAAGCAAACAGCGGAGTTGCTTCCCAATGAGTAGCTTGTTAGCTCGTTAGCAAAAGTGACCAACTGCAGCTTTGAGACAGAAGTAGCTGAAGTCTGCTCGAAGGCTGATGTTCTCCATTTTTTCAGACAGTGCTTACTTGATATTTTTAAATACTCAAACGGAAACACAAAACAAAAGTTAACTTCAAACTTTCCACATAATCAAAGAATTTAACTGCATGTGCATGTAATGAGGGATGTCCTGCTCATGTCCTTCTTAGGTCACAAACTTAATTAACATCTCTCATATTTATGACTACCAATGTACAATCTGATTAACCACCAACGCACATATATAACCTGTCCATGATCTAAGGTTATTTATTTCATTACTGCTGTATGCAGTAAACCGGCACACAACAACATTTTATTTTATTGTATGTTGTTATTGTCCTTTTTTTTTATCTAATGCACTATTTTGTGTAGTGTCTTACATTCTATTTTTAATTTATTTACAACCTTTTATACACATTCCTTTTATACACAATAGAGCATTGTAGGAGGAAGGCTGTAACTGTTGTGCAAAAGACAATTAAGTACTCGCACTCAACTCCACAACATCCTCTGCAAACCATTAAGAATAAAGGACTCTTAAAATTGGATCCATGGATTTTAGATTGAATTATTCTGTTATGTTCACATATTTTGTGTGTGTTTAATGTACAGGAGACTACAGCTGCATTCCTTTATGTAATCTTGTCTAGTTTAACGTCAGTAAAGCTGAACCTTGAACCTTTACAATGTGGCCAGTGTCGTGTTTTACTCAAATAAGGATATGCAAACTTCCTCCACGACTGACCATCTGTGATGAGACTGTACGGGACATGGAGACGGTCTGCGATCTTCTCTTGGACCCTCCTCATCTCTGGCCCCTGCTTGAACTTGTCCATTTCTGAGAGAGCTGATGGGTTGTTATCGACTTCCTGCACAAACCTGGTGCACTTGTCAAAAAACCTCATCAGAGCGTCATTCACTGCGTGGTCAAACTCCTTATCTGGGTAGAAAAACAGAAATATACTGAAAATGCATGCCAGTGATTATCATAACATTACATCATGGTGGTGTTACCTTTAATAGCCCACTGCTCTGTCAGTCCGGCCTTGAAGGACAGAGTGCTGTTGACACATCTGTGCTTGGAGCTGGTTATGAACTGGATGAATCCACCTCGGAGCTTCTCCTCTGAAATCAGTGAGGGGAACAGCTTTGACAGCCTGATGGCCAAGTGTCTGAGGTCGTTGACTCCTTTCTGGACAAGTCGTCCGTCCATGTCCTCAGTGTACCACATCGTCCACCGGCTCTGGATTTCACGCAGCCAGCTCTCTTCGCCTGAGGCGTTGTGCATGACGATGTTGTAGAACTGCTGCATGTCCTTGATGTTTTTGCTCGTCGGGTACCTCGTGCCGTGTCTGATGATGGCGGTCAGATGGATTTCTTGACATTGTGCAGATGGAGGCTGCAGAATAGATCTGTTTACAGCAAGTATGTCATCTAAAAGATACGGGTTCACCTCTTCATACCGTCCTTTTGTGTTGAAATATTTGGCTATTGCTGGTATATCCAGATTACCTTCAGGATTTACTGAATGAAGTAAAAAGCCGGAGATGATGACAGTGAATTTCCACAGAAGAGTTGGCATGATGGACACAAGTAGAGGCTTGAAAGGCAGCTGTCCCCCAAAACTTTGCCAATCCTAAAATATCTGTTTGACAGCATCAAACAACGGGACAAAGTCCAGTCCAGTTAGTTTACCCCGTTAGTTTTCTCGAGCAGCATAACCTAAACGTAAACACACTTTGTTTGCTATTGATTGACAATTTCACATGAAACAATAAGACAGTACAAATAGAAAATGAAACCACAGACGTCTTGTCAGATTTCATAATTATCTTGTGAACTATAATCTCTTTCCTGTTTAAATGATTGCTTTGTAATGCAATAAAATGTTTCAATTTCACAAAAAACAAAAACAAAAAAAACAAACATGTGGTTACCGATGTTCTCATGTCTCAAAGTGAAGTTTTCTTTAAATGGTTTTAGAGTTATGTGGTTTTACATGAGTGGCTGTTTTATATATCACAGGTTACATCATTTTTTGATCAAAGTTGAATATGACTATTACCCCACCTGCTGGTAAAAAGTAAAAAGTATTCTATTTAATTTCAAAAGTCCTGTATACAGGACTTCAATGTCAACGTGCATTTATTGTTTTTAAGCGTCTCTACAAGTGCAAGATCCCCATATGCAGATTTTGACATGTTAAATAATTAAATTAAATAAATAAAAATAATTAAATGAACCCATCTTAATTAAATGTCACCTTACAATATGTTTAAACATCGCATATGAAGCTTGCAGTAGATATTAACATACATAGTTACTATCACAGACATTAAGATGAAGATTAATTTCAAAAATGCTTGTCTTTTCTATATTAATTTCTGTTTAACCTCTAAAAAAACAAAACAAAACAAAACAAAAGACTGATTTTAAAACCAGTATTTGCTTGTTTGTCTGTAATTTGTTGAATCCCCATTAGCTGTGCTACTCGGGTCCACACTTAAAAAAATAACATACACGTGTATTTAAAATCCATACGTGAATTTTTAGAGACCAAAAAATATCCCCACATTTCAAATACAAAACAAAAACAAAGACGCATTAAACATTACAGTCCATCCACGCCTGCACATGAAAACAATTAAGTATCTCATTCAATTCTATTAGTTATTATGATGCGATAATTTCCACCCTGGCATCTTTTATTTGATATTGTAGTTTGCAGTTTTGGTTTCGTTTCTGGTAAAGTCCAGAATCTACAGTGTCCTACAAAAGATCCAGTGCAGTGGTCAGTTGATTCAAAATTCTAATAAACAACAATAATAAGAAGAAGGCACTGGGAAAATCTGGTCTAATTCCTGGAGACTACGAAAAACCATTTGCTTTACATATCTGTTTAATTCAACAGATTAGGTTTTAAGAAACTGATAGAACAGATTAACTGTTGATCCCTGAAAGAGTAAATTATCAGTAAAGGCAGACAAAGACATAAAGTTGCCCGCAGAGACACTGAATGCTCCGATAGTCTAAATAGAAGAAAATGTTCTCAGTGGATAAAATTCAAGATAAACCATCCATTTATCTTTGCCTATCTCACCGAGCACTAGGCCCTTTGAGCTGATCAATGGTATCAGGTAGGTATTTGTGCAGGTAACTATTAAAATGTCGTTTCTCCTCTTGAACTTTGGTAAAGCCCTCACACAGTTTTTTTTTTTTTTTTGGTCTGATATGATCATTTAATGAGCTAAATAATCAATAAACTCTGAGACTTTGCTTTCACTGTCATGACAGTAAAATTTCTTGTCTTTTAAATTTTATAGTCTAATTATACATTGCACCGTCAGAACAACACGTCTATATTTATATACGTATCGACGTGCTAGGCCCACTGATTCAGCCCTCGGTCCAGTATTTGTCTCCAGATGACTGAATACTTTTGGCTTGTGTTCATCCAACGTTGCATTTTCTGCGTGGTTGTCATTGTTGCTGCATTCAAATACTTCCCCTGCACTCCAACTTCTGAGGATCGAGTGTGTTTATGTAACGTGTAAATAAGTGCGTTGTCGCGCCTTATGTGGCTAAATAACACAGAGAAGTTTGCTGTGAGATGCGCGGTCATCCGTGGTGTTTATGTGTTTAGAAATCGAGCGTGTTGCTGCGAACCGTCACACTTTATTTTGACTTTTGACTTACTAGGACGGAACATTCCTGACGGTACGTGAAGGCAGCACGAATGACGGAGAGGGAACTCCCCGCCCCTCCAGTAACAAACCGCCTGCCCATGAAGACACCAGACAGTCACGGGCGGAGAGTTTCGTATCATGCTGCGGTGAAGATTACTGCAATTGGGCAAAAAGTTCCTCCAGCATTTCGATGGCGAGGTAATTACATCACACACGTTTCTACAAGCCCTTATCAGAGGCAAACCAGGCGAACCGCTGAGCTCGGTTACGTTAACATCGGTTCATAACGTTTACTGGTTTAAAGTCACGGCGAGGTAACTGTTAATGTGAAACGCTGCAACACAAACTCGGAGCCAAACACCGTTTAACATATGGAAAGCAACGTTGCTCTCGGTGTGCTCTTAAATAGACTGAGCTACTTCTCACTTCGTATTGTGATATTTATTGCCGAACGTAACGGTAAGTAGCGTTAAATAATGTCGCCCACTGGCCTTGCGTTGAAACATTTTAACAGTTGACGACAAAACATCTCCCGTTATCCTTAATCCCGATCCAACTTGGGTGATAGGGAAGCTACATGGATCTCGCGGTGTATTATTTTTAACCCGAGAGAAATTTAAGATTGTTAATATTTCTGCTGTATAATGTATATCAAACATCTTTTTTAAGATATGCGATCCACAATAATCTAGCTAACCGTTACATCAAATCGCGACCCCAAGGTGGGCTAACGTTAGCGAGCTAGCTAGCTAAAACACCGAAGACGCCGGTTTGCTTATCTATTTTTAGGTGGCCAGACTATAAGCTCTTAAGCCACACTATACAGTGCCTGACGAGGCCTGGATGTGAATAAATGCGGTGTTTTTAGCACGTTAAACCACCTGTGCCAGCCATGATTTTGATGCAACGCTATTTTACAGGTGTGCCTCCTCACGTTACACTCACAGCGGATCGCAGAATAGATTCTCAGTTAAGATATTGTTAAATATTAGCCCAGAATCTTAATGCAAGTCAAACATTGGTGTCTGTCACTGGTTAGCTCTGCTTGTCTTTGCCTGGCCACATTTGGGATCCGTTTGCCTCGTTTTTTTTCACCTTAAAGGAGGGCAGAGCTGGTGGCCTGATGTAACACTGTTTTCCAGTCTCTTCTTTTGGGAAAAGTGGGGGCAAACTTGAGCCGTTGGAAAAAAGAATCATTTGCCCTGTTAGCGGGTTGTGCTGTGCATGGTGGCTAACCCCACTCAGGCCACAGTGAAACTGACTGGACAAACGGGCGACCCATCACTCATCACAGTGATGTAACTGAAATAAACAGGGACTGGAGCTGGTTTATAAAGCAACTTTTCACTGACCTAAACACTGTGCCTGCAGTGAGTGTCAAGAGGGCAAAATGTGTAGGTCATTCAAAGGGCTTTATTGTTGGTACTGCACCCTGCCCAGTTGCAGAGAAAGCTTCTTTACCAAAGCAAAGCATGTCAGACTATCAGCAACTGGAAACAATGAGTTTTCTGTAGGCGCAGCTATGATTCAGCCTTGGAAAACTGTCTCAGCTGACAAGCAGACATATTGACCAATGCTTGTTTAAATCATCAACTTCCCCTGGCCTGGAAAAAAGGGCTTTCATGTCTCCGTCATGAAGTGATCTTCCTGTTTTAACTTAAAACTATGAAGTACTGTATATCTAATGCAATCCGAGGGGAGCTCTCACTTTTTAAGGGAGGCTAATGGTGACTTCAATAGGCTGCAGAATGCTTAATAATATTACAGCAAGGCAGAATGGAAACAGCATAGCTTTAATGGATATGACTGATCCGTTCAATGCATATAACATTCCATAACTAACTAATAATAATCTCTTTGCATCTGCAGCAGATGTTAGTGTGAGCTTTGTGCAGTTGCCTAATATTTATTTTGAAGGAGAAAGAGAGTAACACCAGGGTATTGGGAAAGACACTGATATAAAAAGGAAAACATGAGGAAGACAGACAACACAACAGATGAGAGCTTATGGAGAGAGAGAGAGACAACTTGAAAAGAAGGATTGTCTGCATGATGTATTTTTTGTTTCATAAAGTGTAGTCTGTAGACATACTGGTCTTTAAAGCGGTGTTTATCAAGTTCTGTTAGTAGTCTGATTCTAAAGTCAGCCTAAATACCTGATAAGTGGACGAAAACATCAGCTCAGCAAATACTTAACATTTGATTAACATTTAAATCCAGACTAAGGGACAAACAGCCAACGTTTAATTAAAGTAACACTTTTATTTCAAAATCTTACAGTAGAATGGAGACTATCGGTTCATATTTTATGCTCAGCAGTGCAATATAGTTTCAACACTACAGAGAACAAGATATTTAACATTATCTTATCAAAGCTCATTTATTGATGTAAGATTGGGTTTAAAGTATGCAGAGATTGAGTTTATGTGTATACAAGATCACAAAGTGCTTTCCAGTAAGATTGTGTTCATGTAAACCACTTGACAAACATACTGAAACAAAACAAGATATTAGAAAAACGTCAAATAGATTAAAAACAAAGTTTAAACTTAATGTTTGGACTAAAGTGTTTCTCTTTTTGTTGGCTGGATACAGACTATATGTGCTATGTAATATTTGTTGTGTGAAAGAGGATTTGCTTTGTTTTCAATTGTTTATTTTCGTGTGGTTTAGTCTGTTATTGTAACTGAGACAACAGAGAGAGATATGAGTGTCGATCCGCACATCACCAGGCTGGTGTTGCGTAGATCTCATGTATGATGGCTTTATTCTCAAAATGAGTCATATTCAGAAACTGTGCATCACCTCTCTTGGCTGTGTTCAGGGGATGTTTCACTCCCCATTGCTGTTTTTGGAGCAGATTGGGTTTTGTTTGTAAATGTGTTGCACAGCAACAACAGCCGTGTATGTGCTGAGATTGAGGAAGTGCAGCAGATGATTGATTGCTGAATGTTTGTTTTCTCTCGTGGTGTCTGTTAAGTTGTTCTGGATGTCCGCCATGGCAAAAGTTTGCCTGATGCAAACGCTGTTACCGGTAAGATATACGACGATGGCATAAAAAAAAGGCAGGGGGCATATCCGTAAGTGGCATGTGTTCTCCTAGTTATAAAATTTAGTAACAAAATAGAGCCAAATGGTCACAGCCTGGAGCCCTGTCGATGTCCTAAAAATACACGTAATGGTGGAACAGTTGTGTTGGATTGCATTAAATTTATTTAAATGAACCAAATAAAGCTGCTACTGAGTTTTTATGGAAACATTTGACTTTTATGTCTCCATCACGCAAAATAATATTCTGTCTTTTCTCTTGTATTCTTTAAATATCCCCTCCAA
>JAPXVT010000003.1:20976081-20990489 GCA_029823135.1 Acanthurus reversus | reverse complement strand
ACAGTGGCGACTGTGGCTTTTAAAATATACAGGATCACCTTTCAAGACAATCTTGTCGATAACATTCCTGTCAAATTTCACCAAACCATGAAATAATCCCTTTTCCGTTGTTGGCATAGCAAGTGCATATAACATGTTGCCTCGCAAAAAAGTTTCTCTCTCTGACTCAGCCAGGGTCTCACAGTCATCACTGGCGTAGTAGTGAATGACTTTTAGAAGTAGGCTGAACTAGGGATGTCATCCCAGTGAGACACATCTCCAACTCGTGCAGGAAATCACAGATCTTTCCATTAAAGTGTGTTTGTCTTTACTGTGTAATAGCAAAACAAATTTGTGTTGTGCGGATCCCCTTCCTCCTAATTCCTCTGCTCTGTGTAGGGTTACGCACAAGGTGGGGAGTGGTGGTTTGGGTGATGGGCCAGATCAAATAGAAATTGCCGGGCCGAATTTTGTCACCCGTCCAACCCTGCCTACGGCTGTTTGCACCTCAGCATGTAACGTTAATGCAAATCGCTGTGTGGTGTTAGCCTACAGAAAATAGAGACAATAGGTCTCGGAGGACATTACTGCCATACAACTGGCTGATAACTTATTTCTCAGTCACATATAAATACATTACCTCATCTCCATCCATCCTGTCTCTCTTTCACTTGCTTCCAAAACATACGCACGTGTTGCCGGTGTTATGCCGAGTTCTGCCCGCCTGGCAGGCGCTACCAAAGATCTTTAGGACAGCAGGCGCCTGTGTCACTACCGCTTTTGTCCAAAGGGGGCGTTAGAATCAACAAAAACTGAAAGTTTGTCATAGTCACTTTAAGGTGTGGACATGAAGCAGATAACAGTTTTGCAAACTTGGAGAGCAGGCAGTCTCTCAAGTACTATTTGGCAAAGTCAGCAGCTTCACATAGTTCTGCGCAGGAGAGTTCTGCACAGACCTGGTTTTCAAAACCCACACCGCCCATACCCATAAAGCTCTGTACCAGAACTGACCCGTTACCTGTCATAAAGCCAAAGCTAAAGCCGCACCCGCCTGTACCTGTTATTAAAACCCGTACCCGTGATTAAACACACACACACGCAGGCTACAGACACTTAAATTGAAGAAGAACTGGATGAAGTCCTCTCCCTCGATGCCGGCGTAGTACTTGTTGTGGACCCTGACGTACTCCCGTTCATTGCCCAGCTGTCTCTTAACACATTAGCTCAACTGAGACTTAGCTTGCTCTGCATGGCTCAGCGCATGTTCAGGGTTAAAATTTCTGCTCTTTAATGCTCTATTATTACACCTGACTTCTCCCAAATGTCCAGCTTAGTCCTCGACAATGTCTGACCCACAAGCTGGTATTCTCCACTGGCTAATTTTGCCTTTATGTCGTCCATTTTGATGTAACACTATGAAGTACAAACTTACAGCAGCTAGCAGCTAGCTACATCCTCTGTCAGATCAGTGATGAAATTGAAGACGAGGTCCAGGGCCGCCGTTCATCAGTGACTTTCAAAATGAAAGTAATTGTAGCTGGATAATAGTCATTCATTTTGCACATTTTAAAAATTTGTTCCTAATTTGTGTTCACCTGCTGCCCACCTGCGTGCAGTTCATTTGTACCCGTGCCTGTATCTGTGAATTCATCATGCATATTTTTTAACCCATTGCACAGCCTTTTTGCAGGTAACCCATCAGTTACCCAACACGGTGCAGGACTCTGCTGTACAGTTTCCAGCTGTGCTGCTTTCATCACACCAGTGCACGCCTGGCATGTTTTGACTTTTCAATCATAAATGACAGCAAATTCAGTTGAGTGGTCTGGTGTTGATTTTCACTTTAGTAATCAAAGTCATAATACAAAGGGGCACACTGAACGTGGTGAGGGGCTTTTGCACGATAATGTATTATTCAAATACTATACACCTGACAAAAATATTTAAAGATGAGGAAAATCAGACACTCTTGGGGTCCTGATGGTCATGAGGCCATAAGCCTCCGGCTGGCTCCTAATAGTAACTGTGAGTATGACCTAAAGGAAAATGTTGCAATCATTATAAAAAGATGCAAATAAAATAAATGTATTTCCACAGTGATAGACTACTTGAATGCAGCTAAGGAAGCAACTGGTCAGTACAGACAAAGGTCAGAAGCTTTATAGGGAGATTACTTTCACTTCACTGATGAGTGCTAACCCCATATGTAAGACGCTTATTGCAAACAAGCTGCAGCCCAGTCCGCTGTCCACTGTCCAGTGAGAGGAGTGCGGGACAATTGATTTTTGGCAACAGCTTAAGATCGGGGAAGTAACGTGGGTGTTATGCATTGCGCTCGAAGGGGATTGTGCAGGTAGATGGTAAACAAATATTTGACAGCAGCAGTCCTGAGCTTCCTCTGCGTGTGTGTGTGTATGTGTGTGGTGTGAGAGGAGTTGTCTCGGCTCTTCAGTGCCCACTTTGACGGCCTGCCTGCGTCCCTCGGAGAGGAAGAGCTGCTGTAATTGGTTTCTCAATGAAGGATCATCATCAGCTCCCCGGAGGCTCGCTGGACTGTAGCGTGGCGCTGCTCTACCACCCGTCCGCTGGCCGGCTCTAAACGCCGCTTTGCTCGCTTCTCCTGAGAGAGACAAGTGGGCAGTGAAGGGGATTCTCGGAGCAGCATCACCCCGCGCGCTTTATTAAGAGGGGGGATTTGTTTCCCGTTCCCACAGCCTGCGCGGGTGCTCGGAGTTCATCGTTTTTGTCCGTATCGCGGAGTGAATCGCGGCAAAGTTTGACGCAGATTTCAGCATGAGTGACCTGGAGGACGACTTTGCTAAGATCCTGCTTCTAAAGGAGGAGAGGATACGGGACTTGGAGAGGCGTCTGGCGGACAGGGAGGACGAGATCCAAGAGCTGAAGAGAAAATTACACAAATGTCAGTCTGTTCTGCCCAGCGCGCAACTTATTGGACCGAGGACCCGCAGGGCGCAGGGCATCTCCGCGGAGCCGCAGACGCACCAGGACCTGTCCAGGCAGACTTTTCGGAAATACGCCAAGTCGGACTGGTAAGACTCTTTCAGCGGGCGTTTACTTTGTTAGCCATGTGTCAGCCTCTGTGTCCCACCGCAAAAGATCTTTGTAGTGCTCTCCTCTTTTCAGAAAGGCTTGCCATGAATGGTGTGAATCGATACTCAGCTTTTGGAGGGCACAACTCTGTCTCTCAACAGAAATGTGACCATAGAAATGGATGTGCATGTGCTGATAGTAACTCCACACACTCAGACACATTCAGCTTCTCGTGGCATTCAAGTGTTTCATCTCCGGAAGGCTTCTTTCTGTCTGTTTTCTATGTTTTTTTTGTCGAAATGGGACATGGAGACGTTTGCCATGAATGGACGAGCACTTTCATTCTGAGGGCCCGATGACGCAGCTCCAAGACGAGCTTCAGAAAGAGCTCCTAATTGATCAGATCCATCATGGCAGTCCCACAGGACACAGGCAGGAGGAAGTGCGATGCATTATTGGCTTTTAGTAGCTGGACGCTGAGGACCCGAAGTGCATGTCTGAGGATATTTAATACTCCATTAGAAAACGCTTTGTTTGGCCATATGCTTCCTTCACCATCTTTAGGCGCTCGTTTTAGCTTCACAGTTTGGTTGTCTTGATTTCAGGGGTTTCATATGAGGCCTGTACAGGAATAGTTATCAGTTACAATCTCATCCTTTCACTCAGTTTAAGTCTGCTCAGTTTGATGTTGCTGTAATTACTCTTAGCAAAAAAGTTTTAATATTTATCTTTTAATTTCCCTATTTCTGTTATCAACAAGTTTCAGGATAAATGAATTCATAGATGTCACATGCACACATGCGCACACACACAAGCAAAAATCCTTCTACAGACTCAATTAATGCAATCCACAATGGAGAGATGGCTAGACAATTTCCAGTCATTTGCATTAATAAACTGTAGACAGGGAAGCTTCTCATTTGCAGCAAATAACTTAATCTCAGTATGCCATGAACAAACACAGAAGTGCACCAAAGAAAATGACCAAAAAATACTTGAGAATGGAGTGTGAAGGTTATGAATGATCCAGGTTCATTGAGGAAATAAAGACCAACAAGCTGCATTCATGACAAAATAATCCAGATGCCGTCTACTGATCATACAGCAGCAGGTTCGGTCTGAAAAGGGTCAAATAATAAGTCAGCTGATGAGGCACAAGAAGTGCTTGATTGGGCCTTCAGGGGAAAAATAAATTGCATGTGGCCATATGTGCAGTGAGGTGAAGTAAACTTGTTTGCATTGGTGGGATGATGTGATTGCTCTTGGTGCCACCGGTGCCTGCAGGAAGGAATCCACCTGCGCCGCCGTGCCCGCAGGGTCGCAGACGGTGTGACCCCCCCATTAGAGGCAGGACGTGGCACCAGCCGGCGGCCTGCCCTGCTCATCGGATTACCGCAGCATGGAGCAACAGATCCTGTTTCTATTGATCTGCATAGGAAAAGGGCTGAGCTGGATGGTTAGAGAGGTGAAATTTAAAGCGCAGAGGTGCTTTGAAGGGCAGTGGGAGGTCCTTTTAATGATGGGAGGATGCAGGGATGCAACATTGGACTGTAGAGAGCCAGAAATCTCCAGCCCTGCCCATCCCCTGCAGTTTTCTGATGTGAAGGAAACTTTGTGCTGCTTAAGCTTTGTGCCCTGCACCTTTCCCTTAACAGAGATTCAAGAAGAAATTATAGTTTTAATTAGCTTAGAGGAGAGAGGCTGCTCGGCTTTATTGAAAGTTTGGGTGTTTGGATTTAAAACAAATCTTTTCGAGGAAAATATGGAAAGCTGTAATTTTAATGGTTTAATTCTTTATTCGCAAATTAACTGCTTTGTTTGTTTGTATTCTTACTTTGCTTTATCTCTTTTAAAGCCTCACAGAAAGCTGCTGATGTATATTTATATTCATTTATTGCACACCGAAGGACTGTAGATGTCAGTGTTTAGAATAACTGAACCAACTGTTCATCAGTCATCAACCTCTGCAATGATACATCCAACATTATAGGATCATAATGTGTTGGATTTTTCGTGCCTGCACTGCCCGGCATGTTTCCTTGTTGTGGTTTGCCTCAGTTCTTGCCTGAACCCACCACTAGAGGGCAGCTGTGATCTTTTATTAGACCATGCTGTCTCTGACCAGAGTTGTTTACATGCTTTTTGCCAGGAAAAAGATGCTTTTTACCACACACACGCAGGCACGCACACATGCACGCACACACTTTGAGCACATCTATCCGTAGAGCCTAAGAGATTTCACTCATCCCATCTTTTGTCCTCACTGTCAGCCTGCGACTCCCCATCCTCTCAGCTCAATAATAGCCTCAGTAACTCCTCATCAGATCAGATGGTCCTTGGCAGTTTATCCTCCTCTGAATTTGTCCAGAGCGCATGAGGCCAAATGCTGTCCCAGGGATTCGGATGACTCATTGGGATAATGTGGACAGACACCAGCAACCAAACACAAGATTAGATGAGGAATGTGGAGCTGCTGTGGAGTGTCAGGAGTCCCAGTAGCTCCAGTAGCTCATATCTGCTGATATTTGACAATCTAAGATGATCTTTTTTTGCCTTTAGCTCGGGCTGGGCAATAAATCAGTACTGTATCGTATCATGATATGAGACGAGATACCGTGACAGATTTTGGATATCGTCATATCATGATATAGCGTCAGTGTTGTCTTTTTCTGATTGAAAAGGTGTCATTACAGTGACGTGATGTGATTTTCTCAACTTACCAGACTGTTCTCGTTGTACTTTTATTGACACTATATCCACTTATCCACATTACAGATGATTATTTATCAAAAAGTGTCATTGGGTTAATATTTGTGAAATCACCAATAGTCATTCTTAAAAATACTGTCTCAGTATCGAAATGTTTGGTCAAAAATACTGTGATATTTAGGCTACTCATTTTGTCACCTTAGCCTCTCCCACCCCTTAGAATGCACAAGTCGTCATTCACTACCTACATGATCAATAATTATTGATATTGACAGATAAGAAACTTCACTATTGTGACAGGTTTTTCAGCTGTCTACCTTTAGCAGCCTTGGATCTGGTGATAAAAACAAAAAGTTGTTGCACTGGGAACTTTCACGATATGCCTTTAGGTGAAAGCAGCACTCGACGGAAACAAATGTTGTATTATTTACATTTTTGTCCAAGAAATACACAACTAGCTCAACCCAATCAGAGCACCAGAGCCTTCTTCCCTAATAGATGTTTATTTTTACATCAAGTTGAAGGCTCCCTCAACTTCCATTAAGGCTCCGGTGCTCATCTATTCGTAACTGAGCAGCCTCAGGGCGAGCTGCTGAGGTATGATGACATGCTTCCCCGAGTGGCTTTCTCACTCAGTCCATTATTCATGTGAGACGAGCGCGGCTCTCTGTGGAGTGGCAGACTGCACTGAGCCAGAGATTCCTGTAGGAGCCCTTCTCGCCATGCGCTCTCTCCGGGTCGCAGCCTGACGCACTCGGGGAGGACGGTCCTCCGCTGTCACAGCGCTGAGAGAGAGAGAGAGAGAGGGAGAGAGAGAGAGAGAGAGGGAGAGAGAGAGGGCAAACTTTACGTGATTGTGATTTCGGCGCTTTCACCTTGGCAATCGCGGCAACCGCCGAACATACCTTCGCTTGAATTCCCAACACCCGCTGGTGACGGAGAGCGACGAGGAATCCCCCCTCAGGAGAGACAGGGGCTGCATCCTCTGAAGCCGCACAAAGTTTCTGCGCAGCGTGGCAGAGCACAGAGGGTAAAAACTGGACTGGGTGCCTCTCGCTAAACTTATTGGGAAGTCGCTCGTCGTCGCCAACCGAAATGGGCACCTTGCGTGACCTCCAATACGCGCTCCAGGAGAAGATTGAGGAGCTGCGCCAGAGGGACGCGCTCATCGACGAACTGGAACTGGAGCTCGACCAGAAGGACGAGCTCATACAGAGGCTGCAAAACGAGCTGGACAAATACCGTTCCGTTATCAAACCGGCGACCCAGCAGGTCCACAAGCAGAGTGAGCTGCACGAGCAGCAGCGGACCAAGAGGCAGGCGATTTCGGCCGAACCCACAGCCTTCGACATCCAGGATCTTAGCCACGTCACCCTGCCTTTCTACCCCAAAAGCCCACAGTAGGTGTCCAAAGTATAAATGCATTATATTTATGTTTTTCTTTATTAATTTGAACTGTCTTTTAGCCTCCAGCTGGAGTTAAGCCACCTTTTGTCACCTCTCTGATTCCTGTGCGTAATTTAACGTGTTGCGCAGCAGGTATGGCACCTGTAGCACCTTATAGATGAGGTGGGACTCCCTCACGCACGCACGCACACGCACAGTGTGATATGATCCGTCAACTGTATAAATGAGAGAGCAAATAAATATCAGGATTTGCAGTGACAGTAACCAACAACAGCTCTGCAGCCTCGTGATCAAAGGCTGGATATGAGGTAGTCTACAGTCTCGCATGAGGGAGAGAAAAGTCTTCCCGTGACTGTGAATTACAGGTTGAGAGAGCTGATGATGGCAGCAGCAGCTCTGTGGATTGTAGCAGCTGTGATCCTGTGACAGGTAGACTGGTCTGAACAGGCTCTGGTGCATGTTTACCTTCTGATTTGTCTGCAGCTCTTTTCGCTCTCTCTCTTCTTTTCAAACTCAAGCAAACACACCTCCTGCCCGCTCAACATGAGCTCTGGTTCTCAAACCGGCGCGGAAATAGCGCTGTGAGTGAGATAATCCAGCTGTCTGCTGGATTTCAAACGCATTGAAGTCGTCTCACATAAGCAGATGGAGTGTTTAAATTTAAAGTGGTGGAATTTTATTTACTTTTTAAATCCATTTTAGTCTAATCAGAGATGTTTTTCTTTTCTCAGATTTTGTCTGCATCTCTGTCATATCTGATCTCGCTGCAAAGCTCAAAGGAAGATGCTTGGATGGGGGGTGCTGTTTATCTGAGCAGAAAGGCCATTAGACTTTGTTCAACCTGTCAGCTGAAAAAGCTTTTCTTGTGTGATTCTTTGTTTTCTTCATCATAAATAACACAAGACCCTGCACAGCCGCAGGCTTGGAATGGCAAATGAGCAAAAACGTAATAGAGTGACCATTTTATTATGGTAATCGTCTCCATCCTAAGGCTTTTACTCTATATGCCCCCATTAAGCGATTTCCCAAAGAGGCTTTTAGCGAGACCTTGACGGGAGAAACAAAAACCAGATCTGCAAAATATCAATTTGTCCTGAAAGCTGAAATTTTCAAACAGCACAAAGAGTTTGATGTCACGGCAGGTGAAGAGTTTCAGGACGATCCTGGGTAGTTTAAGATTTGACTTTCAAAGTGAGGAGTGGCGGCGGTTTTGAATGATTGTCTAGTTTCTGATGATAATCTTCACAGGGTTAGAGTTGAAGGAATGTAACATGATGGGACTGTTAAGCTACTTTATCACCAAGAGGTTGTTTGAACGTCCATCAAAGCGTCTCAACAGCAACTTCATTTTTCTGCTGAGGGTCCGACACACCTTTTCACACCTGTAATTGTGTTTAATATCTCTTGTTTATAAGGCATTTAGGGAAAAAAGATGATTGACTGGGCTGCGTTCTCTTATTAAATCAGCAGCATGATTCTTTAGTTTGGACATCTGAGCTTAAATGACTTGCAAAAGTTCATGTTTTTATATTTTTTGTGATTTTACTAACTAAATTGAGAATCAAGAGATGTTCGTGAAGTGCCCTCATGGATAAAAAACAGCTTCATTACATTTTCATTTTGTTTAAATTATTGAAGTCTTGTGATAATTCCTGCTGGATTTAGCCAAATATTTACATTGTTCTTTCATTCCCACTCACTTTATCTTCTTTACAAGGCTCGTGGAGTTCTTTACACATACACTATCCATCCCTCTCCCTCTGTCTGCCTCTCTGTTTGCCTCTCCCACTTTTCTGCCACCCCTCTTCTTTTTTCCTCCTAAAAGAGCATATTTTCTCCTTTTAAGGAAGGCTGGGCTCGCAGAGTCCCAAACTTCACTAGTGGATGAAGGCAAATATATTATCATTACAAAAGAGAGGCAGGCAGATGTTTTTATAAGGGTCTGACTGAAGGATGTTGCTCAAGTCAGAGGGTCCCGTCTCGGGTGGAAAAGGCCAGAAGTTTCCTGGGTGTAAATGTAACAGAAAGTGGGTCAAGAAGGCAGATTTCCCCTCTGGATGGTAATGAACTTCTAAAGTGTCCTGTTAGTTTAGTTAATTAAATGCAGAGTTCTGCAATCACTGCACACAATTAAGCTTGTTTAAAAGCATCGGCTCAGGAAGGATTAGAAGGATCACTACAGTCTGAAAAAAACATGTACACCTTCATTAAGGTTTACTCCTTAAACCGAAGGAGATTCATAGTTAAATCTAAATCATCCTCTCCTTCTCGTGGAGTCTCTGCTGAAAAAATGAAGGAGATTCTGGGAGTGCAGTGCACATCTCAGCAGAAATTGTGAGGTGGGAATTTAAAAATAGACTCGACACCTCCGTCTTCTCTTTCAGCTCCCAGGAGTAACTTGTTTTGTCTCTCAAGGGCAGAATGAAAAATGTCTAATAAGGAACCTTTGGATCCTCCTGTTGCTCCGTCCTGCTCTAGGTTCAACGCAATTAGAATCCTGAGACTTCAGATTCTTGTTACCCCACTGTCTCTTTCACCTTTGTCATATCTGTAAGGCTCTAACAAAGGAGATGTTCCCAAAAATATATTTGCACTTCCGTGCATGTTCACATATGACAAGGACTAATGATGCTCCCATAGGAGGAAACTGTCTGAATACATTCATTTTGTACTCTTGTGTAATGTTCTTTATATACGTACAGTGCTTTTATATCCCAGTACATTGTATACAGAAAGACCTTCGTGGGAGAAAATGCAATACAAGCATTTCTGCCCCGTTACTGGATTTACTATATCAGTCCTGAAATAGTTTGTAAGAAATATACCCAAGAGAAAAATTAATCATGGCAATACTTTGTTCATTTTTTGGTTCTTAAGTGAGTAATTTGTGTTTTCCTAAAGGTTGTCGTGGCTGATGTTGGTCTTTAATGACTTAGATCTTCACTTTAATCAACAAATATCATTGTCGTCAAAGTGTGAAAGCAAAGCCGTTCAGGCATCCATGGAACCAAAAACCCAGACTGAAAACTCATCAGACTGTTGAGAGCAAAATACAGACCATCATCACTGATATTTCATCATACAGTTTGAGACCTAAACCAAAACTCATCTAACCTGTCTGATCGCAGTCTAACCCAACCGTATGTTCTCTGTTAGTGAGTGAACTCTGATTTAGAACTTAAAGAGCGAACATCGAGGAATCAGAAAATTGATGTAGATACAAGTTAAATGTGTGACCTGTTGATGGGAAATTTCTAAACAGCTAGCAGCAGTTAGCAGCTAAAGTAAAGATGAACAGCAACCCAACATGTCTGCAACTTGTGAAGGTCCAGGAGCTTCTTAAAGCTAAAACACACCAGTGCCGCAAAACAGCTGCCCCCCAATATTTTCTATGAATAACCCCACACTGCAATGTGCCATCCCATGACCCTTCACGCCAGTGTCCTGTTTCCAGCACAGTCAGCCCTGAAAAGGTGCTTTTCTTCCTCAGAGAAAAGGCTGTTTCATACAAAGACATCATACCTCTTTCAGGCTGAAGCAGCTCTTCCTCTCTGCTTCTGTGGCAGATTGTCTTCCTCTAACATGACTCACGTTTTACTGTCGCCATGTTTCATTTAAGCTTTGATATCATTATTATATGATATTATTATTGATACCCTATTATTGATAAGTCATTGATAACTTCGGTCACATTAACTTTGGATGAGAAGAGATATTATTAAGCTTGAGAAATATCGTCTGCAGCCGACCACCAGCTCAGTGGTTGAGTGTTTAGAACAATCAGCCTGAGACTGGAAGAACAGAGTTCGATCCCTGGTGAAGATTTAAAGTACATTTTACACACAAATTCAGTTGTAGTGAGCCGTGCAGATCCCATCTGTGCAGAAGTCAGCTGTCAGCCATATGTCATCATCACCATCACCATAGTGACACCGAGCTCCTCCTTCATCTTTGTGAAGAGGTCTTGGTCTGAAGTTGTCACATCAGGTAAATCGTTCAGGTGTTGGATGGAGTGTTGGAGGTAAAATCCGATGTCTTTTTCTCAGACAGTGAAACTCAAAACTTCAAACCTTTCAAATAATCACTCAGCGAGCTGAGCTGCATGTGCAGCTAACGAGCTGTGTGACTCACCTCCTTCTACCATAGGCCACGAACATATCAGTCACCCTCCGTACAGTGATTGGTGGATAGGTGACTTGTCTGTGGCATCAGTGTGAAATGAAACCAAGTGAAACACACTGAGCTCTGGAAATCGACAGTAGATATGTCAGAACTAAAATGATTCCTTACCTGCGGTGACACCGTCTGCATGTACATATTTTTCCAGCGATCTTCATCGTTTGATGCGGTGATTTCACACAGCAATGACCACAGAATCTGCCGCATCAATTAATTATATTTGGGTGGTTGTCGATTGTAGTTTACTTACAAAAGCGGCTCCGTGTGAAAGCAAAAATGTGTTTTTGTTCTGAGGAATATTTCTGAAGGAGAGTTGGTGCGGGTTTGTGAAGGTGCAGCTGTTTTATGTCGGAAAATCTGAAATGATGAGATGAATACCAGGAGGAGGAGCTCTGTTTTTTGGACTGGCCTGAGAATTAAAGATTTTTCCTGTTTCTGTTTTGTTTTTTAGAGCACATGTGTCTGTGGAACCACAGAACAGAGAGCTACAGGAACAGGCTGCTGAGACAGAGTCTGCTGGAGACGCTGAGCAGCATTCTGTCTGACAACGAGCCAGTCCCATTCACAGGTAACACTCATGCTGTTCAGTGTCTGTTGTTGTTAATGGGAGAGAAATATTTCATATATCTGATAAGACTATGCCAGAGTAAACAAAAAAACAAACAAAACAACAACATCAGAATGACTGTTGGAGGAGTAATTCAGTTGATTGGTCCCAGATTTTACAGGCTTCAGTCAAATTGTGATCTTGACGAAGTGATAGCTCACAAAAATTCAGGGTTTTTTTTCCTAAACCTGTTTCATGTGTTCAGGCTCAAAGATTCTTAAATTCTTTCTTCTGTAGTGGAAGACATCAAGACAAAATTCAGAAACTTGCGAACCACCTTCCAACGTGAACACAAGGCCGTGAGCTCAAACAAAACATGTGGTTCCGAGGACTTCTACCTTCCAAAATGGAAACATTACCGTGAGCTCATGTTCCTGTGCGACTCGTGCGACGAGGACGAGCAGCCTGAAAACTTCCACCGAAAGCAGGAGTCCCGCCTCCTCCACCTGGACTGCCAAGCCCCTCCCTCCTCCCTACATTACTCAGATGACAATCAAACTTCTGCCAACCTGAGCATCACCTCACAGAGCCTTGAAGCCCCTCCCTCACCCACTCCCCCAGACTCCCAGCATTCCTCCCCCTTCTCCTCCCCCTCCACATCCTCCTCTCACACTGACAGCAGAATGTTCAGATGCAAGCGAGCGAGCCGGTGTCTGCCGCCTTCAACAGGTGAGCTGCTGGACCTCATGAGGACGTTCTGTCAAAGCCAGACGGTGTCTCCGCACGCTGGGTTCCTGAAGTATGTGGAGGAATGTCTGAACGAGACACCGCCGGAGAAAGTAAAGAGGCTGAAGAAGAAGATAATTGAGGCAATCCACAGCCAATCAGAGGAGGGTTAGTGTTTCAGTTTCGGTGTGATCTTGTTCCGTTTGCTTCCGAACAGCTACCATAACGTTACTCACCATCTGCCATCTCTTTCCAAACTGGACCCAGTTAGAAACCTGAATGAGCTGATGTCACAGTCTCCAAAACCTCTGCAAACCACCCAGTGAAGAGAAAGCTCGATGTTCTGCGGCGTTTTTAAGATTGTCGGTGCAGTCGTGAGAGCTGGAGCTCGTTGCTGACGTCGCAGCTAGCTGAAAACAATGGAGGGGCATGGGCATTGAAAGTGTTTGAACAACAATAACAACAACAAACGGCTCTTCTGGCTGCTTTAGAAAACAACAAACAGCATGTCTGAGTTCTAAGCTGTTGTTTAACTTTGTGTTTTAGTGTCGGAACATGAGAGGACAGCAGTAAACATTTGGCCAGTTTCTCCTCTTTTGAATGAGCGTTAACTGCGTTTTTCGACGGATTGTGGAAGCATTTTCATTGCTGCTGCTCCTCCGTTGTTTTCAGCCAGCGGCGATGTCAGCAATGAGCTCCAGCTCTCGTGACTGCACTGTTTGTCATAATAATGCTGTAGAATATCATGTATGATCTTAAATATTCTGATTATAAGGCTTAATGTGCAAGAAACAAACTTCTCAACACCTCACGGCTACACTGAGTCAGTGACAGCTCGGAGCTTGTAGGTCAGTGAAGTTTCAATGTGAGTTAAGATGATGGCTGTCCAAAGTTCCCAGAACTGAAAAACTCTGCCTTAGAATCAGAACACAACCTTTGCAGGAAATAAGACAGTCTGACTGTCAGCAGTCAGAAAGAAAGTCATTTCAGCCATATTTAAGAGATGATGGACACACCATGAAAAATAAGGACATGCTGAAACAGACTGAAGGTTCTGTTCAAGCACACGGTGTGGAAGTGTGTCCTGCTGTGTCTGATAAATGCCGACACAAAGTACACTTACCCAACACCTGATGCTCACTTTTACCAAAACCATTTCAAAATGGAAGAGCTCAGTGTATCCCACAGTTCCCCACAGTTTAATGCACTTGTACAGTTGTGTGCCTGCAGGCTAGTCTCAGGACTGCCAACAATCAGAAATTCAAGTTAATGACATGGTGGATTCAGTCTGAAACTTCTTATTCATGTCAGGTGTTACTGCAGCACACTGGGTTGTCCCATGATATTAAACTGATCCTCTTGATGGAACTGATGACAATCATATTACATTTCACTGTCAGGATAGATTAAAAAAAAATTAAATATCCTTTTAGCGACATTTTAAGGAAATGTGCTCTGTCCTTAAAAACACATCAGACAGCATCCTTTAAAAAAACATTGTTTCTTTCATGTACTTAAGCAAAATCACGCTCGAGGTCGTGATGCTGGACTGTAATATCGTCACGGCTGTGGTTCGGTCGTCGGGACGAGGCTGTAGGCCGAGTGCCAAAGACAGTCACAGGTACTGTAACTTTCAAATATGAGTGTGAATGTTACACTTTGCATTTTTTGATTGTTAACTTGTTGAGGTTTTGCTCCAGTTGAAGTTTTCTTCATATCAATCTTTTAACCAAATCTATGCATGTGAAGAAAAATAGTTACATTCTTTCCTGATTCACTGTTAAACATTTAAGTTTAATGAGATCAAAAT
>JAPXVT010000003.1:20126208-20137145 GCA_029823135.1 Acanthurus reversus | reverse complement strand
GCACATGCAGGGAAGGGCACGCATGATGTAAACTCGATAGTTAAATATTATAATACATTTTTGCATTCAAAGTCCAATTACAAACTTCTCTTTGACAGCACATCGCTGCAGATCTGCAGATGTGTGTATGAAATCCAGCAGAATGCTGTTTGTTTGGCTCACGTTAAGCTTTTTTTAATTACACAGCAACTGTTTTCGTCGTTGCTAAACACCACTGTGAATTCTGTTGCTAAGACACCAAAGACAACACATTTTACAACAGTATTCCTAAACACAACCACTTACTACTCTTTATTAATTCAACATCTAGTTTCTTTAACACCATTAGGTTAACATTTGCTACATCTGCAACCGGCAACTAAAAATGTTGCCATCGTCTTAAGGGGTGGGGCAAAAATGTAGGGGCGGGGCAAGCCATGACCAGCGACTGTGTGTGTGTTTCTACAAAGTTTGGCCATGTTACATGAATTCAATAGAAGTTATGTGCCTTTTTGTTAAGGGCCATGCCCGCTGTCACGCCCCCCTTTTGCCAGCTGGCCTGAACAGTTAATCAGCTGTCCTTTGGCTCATGACCGACCTTTCCACTAAACCTTGTGCTGTAAATCCAAGTCTGTAAATCCATTTGGAGGTCATGCACCTTTTGCAATAGGTCACTCGCATTGCCACACCCCCTTTTAGCCAGTTGGCATAAACAAAAATACACACCCACACACAAACACACACACTTGAAATGCATGCCAAATTTCAGCCTCTAATGGCAAAAGTTTTGGCCACCAAAGAATGGGAAATTTTGTGGACCGATCAAGGAAAAATGTTCAAAACCAAAATAAATCAGTAATGTTCTCATTTGCTCCAGTAAACATTGGTAAAGTTTCTGGAAGAATTCACTTGAAACATCTGTGTTGTTTACTCTTTCACAGGTGCAAAGTGATGAAGATGATGTTCCAGTGAATTATAAAAACCTGGACGGGGCTCCTGCCTGTGTCAAATTCCATGTAACAAAAACACTGAGAGCTGTATTTTTAGAGCTCTTCAACCTGACAACAGCCAGTTTTTTGGGGTCAGATTTCCCACAGAATTAACATTATAACTTCATGATATCCATGTTCACAAATGTCACTTTTGGTTGTGTAGCAAGGAGTAGTGGCAGCTGAAATTTAGAGGCTGCTATCTGCAATTTTTACTCTAAATTATGATGATATTGTTTAATATAAAAGATAGTTTCAACAACAGATAAAAACCTGTAGATCCACATATTTTGCCCACAGAACTTAGATTCACTCACTCACAGTTCATTTGCACTTCTGCACACTCTTTTTTCTACTCACATGTAGAATTAGCCTTGAACTTTATTCCCATAATGCTGAAAAACAGCTTTTTCTCTCAATACCTTTATTATTGTGTATGTGTTGCGTTGGGCAAATTACTCAGAAATGGTAATAAGTTGCTTATTACTGATAACTCCTTATAAAAGTAATACAATTACTTTACTATTCTACACTATTACTTTTGCAACCCAATCGACCTGAAAAAGTGACGCACAGCCTGTTTAGCTCCCAAAACTTTATCCACTTCACTGCAACAACAACAACCTCATTTTTTAGGCTGCTGATTTACTGATAAGTTTAGGCAAGACTCCATCAGCAGCTTATTAGAACTTAAGCATTAGTGACCATTAAAATCAATAACCCTATTGCAGAAAAATATATATCGGTACATGCACGTACATGCCATTGTTATGAGATATCTGAACTAGGACAAAATCAGTAACTGTAATATAATTACCGTTTTGGCAGTTGTAATCCCTTACTTTACTAGTTACTGGGAAAAGTAATAAAATTACAGTGATGCATTATTTCCCAACCCTGGTTATAATGCGTCTATAGTGCTGTATAGTCATAGCTGTAAGCAGTTATAACCCTAACCACCCTAACCACATCTATAATGCATTATAAGTGTGTTCATAATTTGTTATATGTTCAAAATGTGTTACAACGCATTACAGAGACAGGCTTCATACAAAGTATTACCTTGTATTGCGTTGCTGTGATCGTGATATGGATGCTGCTGTATTGCTGTTATTACCTCATGGTTATCTCTTTGTTTTTTCCTTTTTTAAACTCTCAAAGATTTCCTTCATTGGACACGACTATACGGACATTCCAGACTTCCTTGGATACACATATGGCCACTTTGCGAGGAGGCTGGATTTGAGCTTCAATCAGCTCAGGTAGATGACAGACACACAGTCCATGAACATGTAATCACCTGGATGCATATGCTGTCTGTCTGTCCGTCTGTCGCTGTCCATCTCTCCTTCTTTCGTATTGGGAGACGTGCGTCTTTACATCAGGTGCAATTGAATTTGTGCCCTCTGTCTGTAGGTGGTCAGAGTGTCATCAGAACATCAAAGAGCTGAATGAGCGTTAGAGCGGGGCTGATGCCATGCTGGGGCAGGATAAAAGGCGCAATCGATAAATGTGACATGCTAATTCGGGGGCAAACAGAAGAAAAGATTCCTCTGTCAGGACATGAAGGAACTCCTCGTGGCAGCTGCCTCAGAGGGGGCTGCCAATGGAACTGCAGGACTATCATAGTCGACCTGGCAAGTGAAAGAAAAGAGATGATGGTTATGAGGGGCTTTTGTTTCTGAACCCGTTTCGTGACTGTCAGGCCATGGAGTCGTCTGAATAGAGGCAATTTTTTGTTGAAAGTTGTTGTCTTGAGGCAGTTGTCTGTGTGAAGATGTGGAGTCTTCAATTAAACTGACTGACATTGTGACAGATCGCAAAATCTGTCATTTGCACACAGTGTTCAGACCATCTGGAAAAATCTGATTGATGGCCATGAGTAAATGAATGAATGAGCCCACTGTGGATGTGCCTTTGAGCAAGGTACTTTGAATGTGTGTAACTGTAAATACAACACAGATGCTGGGAGCATATGACCTCTGACCAAATGACCTGAAATCAGTATTTGTTTGTGTGCACACTTTTGCGCTCAGCTTTATGTGAGGTGCTGAATCACAATGAGCGATTTTTCAGACTGTTAGAATGATTGTTGAGTTTGAGAGCCCTTGAATTTGAATCTAAATGCTGTCAAATTGCATGTAGAGGTATAAATATGGTAAGAAACAAGTTGAACAAGTAAGATCAAGAGTTGCAATGAGTTCTAAAAAGAATAATATCCTTAATTAATTCCTGTTTTTTGGTCCAATTTGACATCTTGTCTTTGTTAATGTCTCCTTGCCAGAATTTTGTTGTTGTGCTGTGTCTAGCAGTGTCATCTTGTTCTCAATCTACAGCACATTGAGGTCATGGGGTCAGTGTTACCATAATTAATAGACATGCTGTCCAGATGATCAGGAAAATCTGACACAAGTTGGAAAACATTCAGTACGTTTTTGTGCATAATTAATTTGAACTATGGTTAAAGCTTGATTAGGCCATTTAACTAGACGACTGTCCAGTATGCAAGCAGCAAGCCCCTGCCAGCAGGTGATGTGTGCGTGTGTGCGTACTTGTGGAGGGAGGAAGCATTTGTTTTCCTTGTCCTCTGTATGGTAAAATGTTGCTGGCAGGGGAGAGAGAATGGATTTATTGTCCGTCTGCTACATTAGGTGGCGATATGCCTTGTTCAGCTGGTTGCTTTTGGACCTTCTTCTGGTTAGCCAAGAAAGCTACAAACAAGTTAGCAAGCTATTGGCGGAATCCATGCCATTTCATTCTGACTTTCTTCTAAAAATTTATGCTGATCAAGTTCCGTGTCAAAGATGCCGCAGGGACTGTCGATCATGTACAGATTGTTTAGGCCTGTACGGGTCCGGTTGAGGCGTTAACATAAGTGCTGGGTATTTGTAAGGACTTCACGATACACGGGTCACGATACGATTATATCACAATACATGGTGATACGATGCATATTGTGATATATTGTAATATTCCACAGAGTTCACTGAAAATGTCCAAACGGAGCTGATAAACAAGTTGCTGTGTATGATCTGAATAGTTTGAAAACATCATATTTTATTCCTTTCCAGTTTATTTGAGCGGTGTTGGCAAATTACCGAACACACTGACGTAGCCGCCTTAACATCAAAATGAGAAATGAATTTTAAGTGCGCTCTTGCACTTTAACTGGACGAGCTGAACTTAAAAACATGACGGTCAAGTGTGTAAGTGTTCTTTTGTGTCACTGAACTTTAGGGCTGGGTTTTGGCGAGGACTTCACAATGTGATACACATCACGATACACGGGTCACAACAAGCAGATATCACAAAAATAATTATTGCGATATACTGCCAACTTTGAAATGGCGTAACTTGGAGAAATTTGATTTAGTACAATTGCACTTGGACTAACATGTTTACATGCATTTTAAAAGACTGATTTTAGCTGCAGTAATATTATAAATTAACTTTCTATAAGGTCATGTAAATGTACTGATTATCATTGTTTTGTACTTTTATTTTATTTTTATTACTGAGGTCATGTACAGTCCAGTTTTCAAAAGGCAGTGGAGTACATAAATAACTTTGCATGTAAATACCTGATAGCATATACATGTCTCAGATAATAGAACCAAGTCTCAACAAAACTTTTCTTCCTTCTTTTACTCTCCCTTTTATTTTGCACATCTTCAGCGCGTTGTTTCCCGTTTATTTTAAACATTTACGTCTGCATACCGTCATCACTAAAGTGTGTCAGTGGTCCATTCAGTGCATAGTTTGTCCAGATTATACACACATATATAAGGAACTATCGTGATTCGTGTTTCCATATACCTGCCCCTTCAAAAACAACAGCAGCAACCACAAAAACAAAATAAATCTCAACAGGTGCTTACAGGTGCTTTGGTTAATCTTTAATGCAGATCATCTCTGCAATATGCACGGTTCAAATACTTGGACAGTTGAATAGTAGTTGTCTGGTTACTCAGAGGAAGTGAAAGCCTGTTATGTTTCACAAACTGCTTTATGAAATCTGACCAAAACAACCCTTGTGCGTGTTGCTTTCAGAGAGATCAAGGCTGACATCATGTTTTTCTCCCTTGAACCTGTCACGTTAAGGACTTGATGTTTAGAATCAAATATTTATGACTTAGATATTACTAATTCATTATTCATTTTCAGTTTGGCTAATCTCACATGTCAGATATCATTACTAAACTTCAAAGGGTTGGTATGGGCAGAGCAGCCATGCAGAAGTAATGAAGTGGTACTCGAACCATTTGGGGCTTATATCAGTGGACTATTGATTGATGGTTTGCCAGTGGGCAAAGTGATCTGTGATATAGTGCTTCATCTTTTTCTCTTACAGACAGTGTGTCTGAGTGGTTCACATTGAAAACCTATACCGCAAACTAACTTAAAATAGGTCAAAAAAAGAGTTATTGTTCCTTTTCTGTTGGAAGCGACTCATATTTACGTTTGTGTGCTTAGACCTGTTTGTCCACTCTTGCTTTATAAGTTTGTTCTCTGTTGTCATTGGTGTCTGTGGTTGCTCATATTACAATGCTTAGAGGCCAATAAGCAGCTAAACGTGTAATAAAGTTATATGCTAACTCAGGCATAGCAACTCTCTTTTTAGTGAACCTCCCTAAGAATTAAGAGGCCGCTTACTCACAAATTAATGCTGGAAAGCTTCTCTTGTTGAAGTGAAAATTTTTAGCGATATCAAATAACCAGTAATTTCACTGTGAAATACAGCGTTGTACCAAAGTGTAACAGATTAAATTTAATTACATGTGTTTTGTGTAGTTTTCACCAGTTGAGTTGATTTTTATTTGATGCAGATTCAGTTTGAACAAAACAATGCAGTATCTGTGATTATCTGCAAAACAGTCGGCTTGGGTGGGTTTCTGGTTTTGCCAGTTTCGGTGTACAGGGCTAAAGTGGTTTAAATAATGCAGATCAGTCAAAGCGGCTTCTGTGATTATGTGAAGTGTTGACAAATTGAAAGCAAACATCAGCAGCAACATGTACCGACACAAAACGACCAGCTGACGCACGTAATTCTAGCTAGTATTGCATAAACAACAAGCAATAAGACAATGTGATTAATATATTACGATGTTTGAATTGGCTACAAACGAAAATGTCAGACTGTGTGCGCTGCTCAGTTTAAAGGTAAAGCCGCACAGCTCCGGTTAACGTTATCGCACACAGCCATTAGAATTAATGTTAGCTAGCAGCGTCAGGAGGAAGGGGGTTTTCTGTCATTAACTGTTGCTGATATAATCATCATTTCTTCACTGTGTCAGTTGTGGAAGTTCCAAACATGTTGGAAAACTAAACGAGGTCGTGTCTGTGTTCATGACGTCATCCTGTGGTGTATAAAATCTTGTTGCACAGCTCTGTGGTATTCACACACAGCAAAAGTTGTCTTGATCACCATGCCTCATTTAACGTCAGGACGTCAACGCTGATTAGCTGTTGTGACACAAACACTGTGTCGCTCTTTTTAGTTGTCTGAGGGACATGCAAACCTAGAGGTGAAAGTCTGGTATCCTGGTCTGGTATATGGCTTAATATCGAAGCAATCTAAAATTTTTACAGTGGCCCAACCCTACGTAATAGTCACCATTTAAGTTGTGTGACTGTTTCTTTGGACTAGTGGGCTTTCCTGTAAGTTGACTGTTGTACTAAAAGAAGTTAACTATTAAGTGGGCTTATTTTTTAAAAAATACACATAAATCTAAATGTTAGCTGAACTGATTTAAATTGATTATTAAAAATCTCATTGAAACAGAAGTGGCATATCATTCCAGAAATATGTAAAGTCACACTTGCCCTTGAAGTAAACGTATTAATCATCCACTCATCAATTTATTTTGATTTTCACCTCATACTGTTGGGAAGTAATCATTAAGAAGACCAGTGTACCCTCATAAGTAAGCCTTTATATCAATCAGAGGTTTGATTTGAGCTTTATCACAGTTTATAATTCACAAAAATCACAGGTTTTATTAAGTCTTATGTCACAATTTTTAATGATTCATTCAGGGATCTGCTATCTGATGTTACATGTCAGACAGAAGAGACATTTGTGTATTGGCAGCGTGACCTCGTTTCAGCGTCAGCTCAAGGAAACCAGGTGTGAAAAGATGCACATGTAAGTGAAGCTCGGTGGACTGCCTTCAGCATCGCACCTCCTCATGCTGCTTGACTCAAATCGAGGGAGAGACTTTGCCAGAGTTTGTTGTAGCTAATATGCTTATTTCTGTCAGCTCAATTGACAACACTCATCCAGCAGCCTGACATCAAGTCTCAGTGAGACGCCATGCACTGGCACCACCTTTAACTGAGTCCTGTGTGTTTTAGGTGTGTGTTCACATATGTTTATGTTTGTATGCATGCTCGTGTGCGTGTGTGCTCTCATGCAGTGTTTGTGCATCTGTCTCTGTGAGCATAACTGTGAGTGGCCAGGCAGGTAATGGCAGGATGAAATTATGGTAGCGGGCTGTCACACCCACACCTCTCCCTCTGTGTGCTGCAGTGTCAGCCTGTCTCATCAATGTGTTGAGAAGTGTGGCTCACGGTGAGATTTCTGTCTCAGGCTTGGATAATACTGTGTCGTCCACTTTGTTCCGGGTCAGGTGCACACAATGCAGTGAGTGGGCATGTGCTGTCATGACATGATTCCACTCTGTGACTGGGATGCACTTTGGGTGCCTGCATCTGTAACAGGCAGTGTGACTGCCCTGGACACATGAGGTTGTGAGGAGGACACATGTCTGTGAGTCACAGGGAGACATTGTGACATTGTTAGAGCAGATCTCCTCAGATCAGACAAAGCATCCTGAGAAAACAAATGATATTTGTGGAATGACAGCGTTAGTGGAACCTTAAACCAAACATGAAAGTTAAGCCTGCCCTGTCTTACTAAGATCAATTTTAGAAAGGTATACCTGCCTGTCACTGGTCCTCGACACATGGGATACCGCACATGTAATGTAAAAAAGTATGTTAAATATGTTAGCAAAAAACTAAACAAAACAAAATAAAGGTATTTCAAATTTTCTGTTCACTGTTACAAAATATTAGAGAAGTAAGTGTTTAAGGTCAAAACTGATCATTTGCTAAGCTTTGTAAATGGTCTAAGGCTCGGATTTTATGCTACACAGTTGGCTATATGTCTCTACTTCTACCCCTTTAGCTTATGTGCTGCATGCAGTATGAAAATGTAAAGTCTTGTTATTTGTACGCAGTTGATGAAACCAGATTGACTGTTTATTTCTCACTTCATCATTCCTTACATGACAGATGTTGAATTTCTGATCTTGGTCTGCACCGTAACTCTGCCTATACCACCTTTTATGATGTGATTGTAATGAAATCGCAACTTAGGCTACATTTGCAGACTTACCTTCACAAACACAGTAGCTTTCAGTGCTGATAGGCTATAACTCACAACATGTGACCAATCAGAAAGCTCTGCGGGCAAGACATTGAGTAAGACTACAGATTTACAGTGAGGCGGCTTGTACTGCAGTATGAATACATACACGCAAATATATTTATATATATTTACAATCACTAAACTGAAGAGTTGAATTCATTAAAGAAAGTCATGTAATTTAAAAAAAAACACATTGTATTTTATCCAATTAATCACTTTATTCAAATATATTTTCACATTCATTTACTTATCTTTTTAGAGTGATGATGACATGAGATATGACAACAGACATTCAAAGCTTTATTAAGAACTCAATAGAAGCTTCAATGGCCTTTCACTGCTGTTAAGAAAGAGAAGTCCATGTTTGACTTAATATTGCAGATGAACCTCAGCTACCTGTATGTAGAGTTTGTGTGTGCCTGAAACTGTGTGTGTCTCTGAGGGGGCTATGTGCTCACCCAGACTATGTTGGTGATGGCAGGCGTTTTGCATTTTAATGACAAATCAAGTATGCTAACTCGCATTTTAAAACGAAAGTGCTCTAAATGTCGCCCGGCTGTCAAAATGAGATGTAAGCGGTCTGATGAAAAGAGAACAAAGAAGACAAAGTAGGGAGGCCTCGTACACTGAGAAATGAAATAAAACCTTGTATGGCCTGTCAGTTGTGTCATTTTATATTCATATCTAAAGAACATTATAGTATTACTCCGCCGCTCACGCCTCACTCATCTGTCTCTCCTAATTCGTCACAGGCAGCGCTCTGTCTTTCAAGTTGCTGTGTGTCAACATGGGAAGGGGCCTGCTAATTGACAAATGAGTGTCACAGACATCAAGTGCTCCTTTTCTATCCAAGCTAGGTAGACTCTGGTTGTTTGATGGTGAGGGGAGAGGAGGAGGGGGTCTGTTATTGGCAGAAGCCCAGTAAGAGGCATTAGACTGGTCCTAGAATGAGAAGTGACAACGGCAAGAGAGCCTGTCATTGTCTTGCCTAAGTGTTCAATCTTCAGATATGCCGGTATGCAGATAAAGTGTCAGTTAGGAGAAGAGGATATGAAACATTGGCAGTATGAAGTCCTCAAATCACTTAACTGGGAGCGTCTGTGTGTGTGCGTTGGGTAATAGTGGTGGCGTACTCTGTCCTGCTGAGGAAATATATTCCATATCCGATCTATCAGGCCTGTTTAGGCCGACATTCTAGGATAACCTGATCTGTGTCTCATAAATTAAGGACTTGCAGAGCTCTCCCAGCCCTAAGAGATTTAAACGAGATAGATGAGAGGGACAAGGTCTGGCAGGAAATAACCTATTCATATCAAGGACATTGATATTTCGTATCATTCTGTGGTTTTGAAAAAAAAGTAGCCTTTTTAATTTTCACGGGGATGTTTTTTCCCTTTTTTTAAATGATGTACTACTCCTGGGAAAGTGATGGATGACATAGAGCTAAGGATGTTATGCATAATGGATGCTGCTTGTCTTGTTCCTCCATCTCTCCAATTTAAGGTTTTATCAGAATTTTCTTTTATGTGATTGCTGCAAACATGTTTCTCGCTCTTGAGGACAGTTAAAACAGCACCAACGGAGGCCCTGAGTGGCAGTTCTGTTGTAAAGGAGTAAAGAGTAATTCATTATATTTACCCACCTGTACCTATACGAACCTTTGAAGCTTCCTCTATAGAAGAAACCCGCAGTAGAAGCTGAGAAAAGAATTAGTAACTGAGCTGAGATGTAGTCACTGGTAGTGTAGATCTTCCAGTTCTGTGCTTGATCATTCACATACATATCACTTTTACATAATAGATCACCCCCCATCCAACATTACATACCTCAATGACAGGAAGAACAAAGACAACTAAATAAATAAATAATCTAAAATATGATAATCCCATAATAACATATTTCTCTCTGCTGGTTTGTTCAGTATTCAAGCTGAGCTTTCACTCATGAAATTGTCATGTAAGTGAAATTATTTCTGTACTTCTCCTGCCACCCTTGTTTAAGGAAGTGGCAAGAATTACCATGGCAACAAAAGATCTAGTGACATTGTGCAACAGCCCTGTTGTTGCTCGAAGCATTACACAAGTTAAGTGTTCATGTTTACAACCCTAAATTTTACATTCACTCGCAAAAATGGAGCAGCTGTCAGGAGAATCAAGCAACCAAGAATAAAATTAACTCAGTAGACTCTTGTAAATACTTACTTAACTGACCAAATTTTCTGAAATAGCATGATGCAGAATCTATTTCGAGTAGATTATCTCCTCTGGGTAGGACTTTCTTTATGTTTGTATTTTTCTGTTTATTATCAAATTCATGAAAAGACCAAAATCGACGCTGCTTTTGTCCTTCACTCAATACTTTTCTAACTTGCCCTCTGTATGATGCAGCCTTAAATCCATTTGTTACTTCTGAAGACATAAATCTTTAAAAACACAAACTACAAACAAATATTTTTTTAAACTAAAGCATTTCTCAAAAAGAGTTAGCCACTTTACTTTTAGGCAAACATACTAAAACAGCTGCAATAAAGGCCATTT
>JAPXVT010000003.1:20079745-20098023 GCA_029823135.1 Acanthurus reversus | reverse complement strand
TACACATACATAGATGTCTATAATCATGTATATATTAAATGTACAGATTATTAATGAGGGACAAATAATGATCCGATTCAGCTTTGCACATTGCGTTTCATTCAACAAGACTTACTCGAAAACAAATCCTCGGATGATGTACGGCAGCGGCGCCGATTATGCCAGGCAAACAACCCTGCCCTACCTTTTTTAAACGGCTGAGTTCGTGCACTTGTCGCCGCATTAGAATATGAGAGGACACCTGCCTTAAATGACTGAGGGTCAGCTGGGAACCGCTTTGATCTGTGTGACAGTTTGACTGCCTCGATGGGAGTGGCACTGATAATCCCTTTGCTTAACTCGTGCTTTTTGGCCCAGCCGGGGTCCTGTCCAGGGATAAAGCAGTGGGCTAAATCTTAATCAAACAGCAGGGTCGGTGGCTGCATGAAGGGAAGGGTCTTTGAAGGTTAGAGTGCGGAAGGGCACATTTAGGACAGGGATGAATACACACAAATGGAGGATTAGGGTGTTTTGCCTACTTGCAAATAGAAGAGGTTAAGCAGGCAGTTCCACAGTACTGAAAGAGTAAGTCATTGAGTTTAGGAAAGCAAGGAGTTATTCTCTTCCCAACGGACCAGAGATCACACAGACATGTGAGAGTAATTCATAATCCAGGATGCTGACCAAAGTTATTGTTGTTCTGATGCAGATACTGCCTGATGGATGAAGTATCAACAAGGGCACAAGTCTGTTCACTGATCCGATGCCCCCTAATTTATTGATTGGACTTTCAGGTAGCCTCCTGTACACCTGTATGAAACCTAACAGATATTCAACAACACAAGCATTCCAATCAGGGCCGACCAACATGTGATTTTTGGGGCTGATGTCGATACTGATATTAGAGAGCAAAAAAAATTCTGATATCCGATAAATCGACGGATATTATATGTTTATATAATATGTGAATGTGGCAGCAAAGCTTTTCCAAACATCAGTGTCCTGAACTGTAAACGCGTAACTTGTTAGTTATTAAATAATAGCCTGCCCTCTGCTAGACAAACTATGTAATTACATCATTTGAAGTCACTAGTCCAAGTATTTTTCTGGCCTTAAAAAACTATTTTATTATCGGTGTGTATCAGAAACATATACGCTGATACCGATATATCTGCAATAGGCTGATATCTGCCGCTAATATCAGCAAAACAATATATCTGTGGGGCACTAATCCAATATCCATAAACAGTAGGGGTGTAACGATACTTTTGAAAGATATGATGCATAGTGGGATACATAGTTGGCGATGAGATGCAAGAACAACATGGGCTCATCTAGAGCGATGCGATATGATACGATTCAATGACTAGAAATAGACATACTAACCTTTTTTTCGCGAAAAATAGAGGAAAAGAAAATGCCCTTTTCTCTGCAGTGGTAGAGGAGGGAAAACTCTGGAAAAGCTTGATACACTGAACTACACAAACATTCAGTTCAAGGCCTCTATTCAATCGATTTGTGCTTTGAAAAACAATTTTAGATCGATTTAAGTCACTACAAGGACGTTTGCTGTTTAGCTATTGATGTAGTTTGATCACAAGAATATAAATCATTGCATTAATACATAAATGTATCATCAGACCCCTAATAAACGGCAAACAACCTCCTGGAATGAAGTGATTTGAACATTCCCGCTCCAGGTTGTAAATGCTTTGATTGATGTTATCGACCTGCTGGATTTGGTCTAGCTACTGTATTTACTGCTAAGTGTATTGTGTCTAATTTATAATTGTTAATTGCTTCATTTATGATTATATTGCACTGTGGAATGTTTTTATTGCATTGTAAACTCGGCTACATTGTAAATGATGGCTAGCCCCAATTGTACTTTTGAGAATTTAAATAAAGATTACGATAACACGTGAAACCTCAAGCAAATCATTAACAAAACATCCATGCAGGGTTAGTAACATACACCTTAAAGAAATAATAACACCCTGAAGAAGGCTGTTGTGCCGCTACATGTGGGTCGATAATCAGCTTTCATTATTAATTTCTATCGTATTTTTACATGCATTATCAATAATTCTAATTATTTCAGTAGAAAGTAACCATCTAAGTAAAGGATTTTGATCATTTTGCCAGAAGAGCCTTGTTTTGAAGCTTAGCATTCCCTACTAAAGAACACATCATCACCATTGTGTTTGCACTTCCTAGGCACTCCAGACCTTTTTTTCTAGTTAGTTCTAGTTTCTAGTCTAGTTCTAGTTAGAATTTATCTTTTTTAACGCATTAGTATCAGACTCGTATTGGCTGATAGACAAAGTTCAGGTAACATAATTGATATCAGAAAGAAACATGGTATCAGAACATCTAACAAAGTGTCCATCTACCAATGCTGTTGCATTTGACTTTCTGATAATTGTGGCAGTCCTACACCCATCACGACCAGCAATGAACAAGCACAAGAAGTGTCATCTGCCAGTTAAGGAGATCCCTGTTTAACCGTAGGAGCATGTTGATGATTTGTTACGAACAGATGACCTCTTTGCCGTTGTCACCTGATCTGCTTCTGACTGTTCTTCAAAGTGAAGCCAAAGGCAGAGACGAACTTGATTGTCGGGCATGTTAGATCGCTGTGTTTAATCTAAATGAAGTGTTTGCAGAAAGCTCGCCGCATGAGGGGCATTAGCAGCTATAATAGCTTTATGTCCTCAGTTATAATTAGGAATCTGAAGAGATGCTTACCAGGTAAATTTACAAAAGATCAGTTGTGTTTACATTTGTGAATAATTGGTGGTAAGTTGCAGGTACTGACCAGAACAGACAAGCCATCGTGTGTCCGTAAAGATGAGAAAGACAACTCATTTAGAATTATAAACCCTTTTCTCTGTTTGTCACTTCTATTGATTTTCCTCTGCCCCCGTCTCTCATAGTTTATATCTAGCCATAAGATATACTCCTGAAGAGGATTTATTGCAGCTATAGGCCCTGCCCGCCAGGTCTGCCATTACCAGCAGATGAAAGGCGGGGAACGGGATGGCAGGGGCACTACAGCAGTGCAGTATTTGATATTGTTTAAATACTGTAAAAGAGCCTTCTCATTTACGCAGTGAGAGCCTTGAGAAGCAGACCGATGTGATAATCCTGTGAGTAGCAGGTGGCGCTGCTTTAATGACTGTGTAAAACAAAATTGCACTTTTTCCATTTTCAGTTCGCTCTTTATAATCTCTAAATGAGACGATTGATCGCCTGTTGGCAAGAAAATGGTTTCACCAGTTCTTATTCAAAGTGGACCTGAGGAGAGGATGATGGTACTCTGACAAGAAAGGAAAAAAAAAGAGGCACATTGTCTTTTTTTTTTTTACTCTCTATCTCCCATCTTTTTTTTCCCTCCCTCTCAGACTGGGCTGTCAGGTGTGAGGAAGAGGAGGAGGAGGAAGCAGGCCTTTTTTCTTCTTCCCCCACCACTTCCGAATTACCTGCTGGGTCCGAGCTCTTTTATGCTCTTGTTGTGACAGGTAGATTTATAAGGCTTGAAATTTGTACAAATCAGTTGTCATTCAGCGGCAGCTGTCAATGTGTCAAGCTGTCAGGGCCTGCTGTGAGGGAGATGCCTTAGGGGGCTGAGCGAGGGGGCAACCGCCCAGAAAAGAAAATGAGTTCAAACAGACCTGAGAAGCTCCTCTATTCCACAGGCCTCCCTGCCCCTGTGGAGACGCCATCGATTTCTCTTGATGTTGAGCAACAGCGCGCCCAAAAATGACACGCCACACCGCGCTCAACCCAGTCAGGCTGCGACACGCCAGCTCGTGCTGTGCCAATCCCCTCAATCTGCAGACGCCTCTCATTCTCCACTAAATGGCTGGAAATCTGTAATCTCTCCGAGGAGGAGAACACCAGAGTTGTGTTTAGAGATTGTTGGCGATGGCTGTCGTGTTTTTATGTGCCGCTTAAGTAGCTGAAATGGAAATCTCTCCGAGGAGAATGACAAGCGTGTTTAAAGATTGTTGTCGATTGTTGTCTTGTTTGCTTGTTTTCTCTGGCCCTGTCTCAGCGTGGGCCTGCCTGTGTGTGATTGGCGGGCCTGCTGGGGCAGTGATGGGCATGACAGCCTCTCTCAGTCAGAGGACCCCAGGTGACACACACCTTCTCTATCCTCTCTCCTTGCACACAGTCTTCACAGAGGAATGGCAAAGACAGGTGCTGCAACCAGTGTGAGGTGTGTGGAAACAAAAGACAACAGCTGACAGAGAAGCTGTGCCATTCGGCAGCCAACACGCCAAGGTGTGGGATGACACAAATATGCTCATATTTCTCTCATACACGCGTCTTTGTGGTATTATTAGTGCTGTTGTCACATTCATACTGCGGGACCAGATGGAGACAAACACGTTATTATAGGTAACACATTATTAGCACACTGTCTCACGTGTGTGATTTGAAGTCCATGATCAGTATTGTGGATTTCTAGATAAATATAATAAATCATATAATTAGTATACGTTTAACACCTTTTCATGTTTCTTTGTATTGATCCATTAACACACAAATTAGGGATTTTCCAGATTTGATTTTCAATTTTAATCTTTTTTTTTTTTTAAACTACAAAGGACAAAGGGATTATTTCAAATATGTTGTTTTTATTTCATGAATCATGAATCTCCCTATTGGGAATAAAATGCAAACCCATCTTTAACCAAACTAAACATTTTTATGAAATAAAGGTTCGATCAAACAAAGATGAATCCCCCAATTTGGGATTAATAAAGTGCCAGCCTAACTTTCACGAAGCTTCATTCATGAAAAATAAGAGCCCAGAACTGAAAGAGAGCTGTAGGCTACCGTGTTTACCCCTAGTTAAAGGAAAAATCAGTTTTCACGATTTTCATTTTTTAACTTTGTCTAAACAAATTAATTAGAAATTCAAATTTAAAATCAATTTATTGCCCATTCCTGACATATACATAGGTGAATTAGATTGTTTTTAAGTGTTTCTCAGTGCAAGTTATGGCAACACTTTATTTAAAGCATCCATCTATAATGCATTATGAACATTACGGCTGCAACTAACCATTATTTTCATAATCGATGAATCCGCTGATTATTTTTGCGATGAATTGAGTAATTGTTTATTTAATGAAATGTCAAAAAGTGGTAAAAATGTTTATCTCAATTTCCCAGAGCCCGATGTAATGTCTCTGAATAGCTTCTTTTGTCCAAACAGCAGCCCAAAACACAAAGACTCCTTATTTACTATCAAAAATAACACAAAAAAGCAGCAAATCCTCACAATTAAGAGGCTGAACTGGCAATTCTTTTTACTTTCTTTTTACTTTATTTGAAAAAAGCGACTGAAACGATTAATCGATTATCAAAATAGTTGCTGATAAATTGTTGCAGCTCTAATGAACATACTGAAAATGCGTTATAAAGGGCCTATAGTGCTGTAATAATCATAGTTATAAGCAAAGTTAGGGTTGACTCTAACCATAACCACATAAAACGCATCATGAGTGTGCTTATAATGTATTATAATGTGTTAAATATGTTCACAGTGGGTTATAATGCATTATAGAGACAGGCTTCACAGAAAGTGTTACCCAAGTTATTTTTTATTTTTTATTTTATTAGTTGTCTTATTCCATTTGAAACACAACTAAGATGTGACATATGTTTCTTTTACATTTTTTTTCTTTAGCACTGAACACTGAAGCCATTGTGTGTGAAGCCCGTGCTCCAACTTAGTGATGTTGTCACATGTGTTGTCAGCATTTTGTGGTCGCAAAACTGTACATGATGTTGATGTTCAAGGTTTTTGTCACCTTGCCCCTCCAATTTAATGACAACAACAGTGAAAAAAAAACGCTCTCAGCGGAACAGAACTGTTTACATCCAGGTGTGTTGGCCAAGTTTATTTTCACACCCTTCATGCCTGTGTTTGTTATGTATCACAGCCAAACTTGCCTCCCCTGACACAGACCACGTATGGCCTTCTGAATCTGGTTCAAGGGTTTGACCAAAGCACGTGGAGGCTGAAAGCGAACACGAGGGAAGTGATTTGGAACCTGCTCCGGAGTTGCTAATTTGAAAGCTGAGGACTCAATTTCTTTACATAGCATTGCTCCTGCACTGCTAACCTGGCCTCAGTCCAAACCTCCACCTAAACATGTGTGCACGCAGGCACAAACATGCATCAGAGCTACATGGCTACGCTGTAATTAGCCTGATGAGGTTTTGGGGGATCCTTCTAACAGATTTATCATCTCCACCTGGCAAAGCGGGGTCCCTGAAAGAAAAGGTTCCACGGGACACTGTTTGGAAGGTGACACTCGCTCAGCAGCCTTGCAACAAGGGGTGAAATATTAATCAAAGTTTTCCATGCAGCTATTAACAGCTGCTGGCCTTGGCCTCTTTGTGGGTCTGCTGCGTATGTGTGTGTGTTTATCGTGTGGCAATGAGCAGCAAGTTAGTCCACAGAGAGATGAGTGTGACGTGTCTGAGTTTGTCTTGTAAAAATGCAGCTGTCCAGGACATGACAGCTACAGCGTTAGAGGGGCCATTACGGGGTGTAGAACATTTCCTGGGAAATGGCTTGAAAAATGACAATGCAGCCTGTGCAATATTAATTGCTACACAGTCGCCATAAATAAGTCAAAAAGCTTTAAGAGAGGAACAAAGTAGAACGTCGCTGGTTATCCATTGATCATAAAACAAGAGAACAACATTAAATCTAATGCACCATTATTTTTTTATGTTCTTTTCTTAGTAATTAGATTTGAGATAAAATTTTATGTTTGTGCGGTGCTATTACATTTCACCACTGTTGGTTACTGTTTTATTATGAAAACTGGTAGCTAGTAACATATTGACATTGATTCTGCACGTGAGTCCTTTTGTCCTCCATGACCTTTGTGACTCTGACTTGTTAAATGTAGGATATTTGTACTTCAAAGGGGCCAGCTTTGGTTTGCAAATGAAATCTTAAAGGTGCTCTGGACTCCCATTTAGTTGCAAATTAACAGTTCATTGTTGGGGAGCTGTCGGCACATGTTAGGCAAACCGTTTTCACGTAATGAATAGCTTAAACATGTCAGGAGCTTTGAAGGAAAGGAGAGTGAACAGAAAAACCACTGACCCTTCACATTTGCAATTGCAAGCTTTTAAAACAAATAATGCTCTTTTTTATTAGATTCTTTCCATTCATATTTATTTATTTGATTTCTTTTGGTTTTATTAGTCACAAAACAATACTTCCAATACTTCTGTCTCTGAATTAACAAGTTTTGAAACATCAAGTTTAGAGTAGGCAGGTATTAGATTTCAGTTTTGGGATTCAGATATTCTTTTATTTTTTTAATTAATTTTTTTGGTCTTTGGTCTAAATGTAGGCTGAGGCAAACTGCAAATATGGTGTTATGCCACAAAGAGTGCATAAGAAAAGAGACTCTCATACGTTTATTTACCCTGTATATCCAAATTGGCCAGTACATGTTGATATTTTTTATGTTGTTTGTTGATTTGGGTCATTTGAATGAAGCTTTGAATATTCACTGTTGATTACTGGTGAAGCTTTGAAGTATTTGGGACAGCTCTAATCAAGTTTAAGTTCAGTCTTATATTATTATATATTTTATTTTATTGTATAAGAATTAAAACCTAGATCAAGCCTATTCAAACGGTGGCCCGGCCCAGAGGCAACTCACGAGTGGTCCAGCCAGAAAAAGCGGGAAAACCTTAGAAAAACTCGTTGCATGAGTCTACAGAAATTCCTACAGACCTTAAATGCAACACTCCACATAAGCCTAGCAACATTCAACCCCAGATGCAGGGCGTTGTTGTGAAAATGTTTTTCTATTAGTGGTAGTAGAAGTCCTACGATACGACCCCTAAAAACATCTTCTTTAACCCTCAAATGTAAAATTATCGGTTTAGCTCTGCCTGGACTGACAAATACTTGTTTATTTTACTGCCAAATCCAAATGCCAATCCAATGTGTTTGATTTGAGTGCGTTGCAGTATTTAAAAGGAAAAGCAGGACTAATGTAGCTTGTTTTTCATTTCAATCATTTGTGTTGGTTTGAAATTTTTCATTACCTGCTGCATGCCAGCTGATGAAACTGCCTGACACAGCTACATTTCCTGGTTTTAAAATCTGGCCCAATCGAATTTATAACTGAATAGCCCTGACCTAAACTAAACTCCCATGACTTTATGATTTAAGAGACAGACCTACAATAATTAAGATATACACTAAGTTAAAGCTGAGTCTGACCAAAAAGGGAAGCCAAATTGTGTTGTTGAAGTTGCTTTTATTTCCGTATTCCTGCACCTATAAAGGAGAGATGCGAGGTAAACACTGCAGCACCAGAGCAGGTTGCTCTACAGTTATTGTTTTCACGTCTTGTTTCTCAGCAAGCTTTTGTCTGATTTAGTAAGGGGCATATGTTGTTTAATAGGAAATTAATTCTCACCCCCACCGCCTACCCACCACTAAATCAGGCATGTAAACTAAAAACCTGAACACAGTGACTAATTAGAATCAAAAGGGCTGGAATCCATAATGGGCCTCCTTCACTCAAAACACTACTCTATAATTGGCCATAAATAAACCCTTGCTGCTTTTGTGTGAGTTGTAAACAGCTGAATGCTTCAATTAAGCAGAAATACACCCGCGCCATGTTAAATGCAGGGCGCTTGGGAGCCGCTGACATATGGATATGATCTGTGCTCTCCCCCCTGCTCCCATTCAGGCCTTTTTCGTGGCGTGCGTGAGAAGCACAGATAATTTCTTTTTGCCGGTGTAATATTATAGCGACTCATAAATAGATGGTTACCCTTTTCGGTACTAAAAGTTTTCATTAAAGACGCCTGAGTTTTGTTATTGACACCACGGGTTGCCTATGCAGGGAAACACAGTAAAATTTATCAGTGCGCTTTTCCTCACCTAATAAATCATCTAAACAGGGCAGACCATATGGCAGATAAGACCTTGGAAATGTGGCTTCGGCATGCGAAGAGTCAAGTTGCTTGAAATCAGGAACGATCACAGACCGCTCTCTCTCCCGTCCCCCCCACCTTTCTCTCTCTTGCTCTCTCGCAGAATATCTCCCAGTTATTTTACACGCCATTTTCTTGTTCACCTTATCACCTCTTTGTCACTTGTTTTTTTTCACTTTCCCGCAAGAAGAAAGAGAGAAGCAATTCCTGTGTGTAAAGGAGCGGGAGTAGATAGCTGTCTCTCTCTCTCTTTCCTCCTTCTCTCTGTTTCTGCTTCTCCTCCTCCTCCTCCACTCTCCCCCCCTCTGCCGAGAGGGTCCTGGGAGGTGCACTGGCTGATGGGAGAGGATGATATATGTAGCGTCTGTGTCCCGGCTCTCCTCTGGCCCTTTGTCATTAATCATAGCCATTAGCTTTTCTCACTGCAGCCTTGTCTGTGCACGGCTATGAAAAAGCAGCCTTTTCTCTCATATCCCACACCAAGAGAGCCTGCTAATACTTCTGCCTCACTGTCACGCGGCTGCATTTTCAGCACACGACGGACAACCATTGTAATGTAGAAAATGGATATTATATCTAAAATCTAAAAGCTGTGATTCTTCACCAAGGAGGAAAGGGAAATATGGGAGGAATTATTGAGCGGCTGTGAGGTAGAATTGATCGTCAATATTGATTTTAGCCCATATACTTTCTGCTCCGTGTGCCTTTGTGGATATTTTCTCTGCCTTTGCAGTGCAGATTTGTTTCCAACATACTGACTCCTAAAATCTGCATTGACTAAGCAGAAAAAACAACACTCTTCAGATGTGACTACATCTGTTTTAAACTGGTATGAACTGGACCATAACAGACTTGGATTTGTGCGAGGCTGTGGAGAGTCGCTTTGGACGGCTACGTGTGAGCTAATGAGAATAAACAGCTGGCCACTGTGGTGACCATCCAGTATAATAGAGATGTATGGCCACCGGCTCCTGCACGCCCACTCCTCCAATCCCCAAACTGTGCCTGACAGATATACTAAAGCCTCATCAGTCTAGTCCCAGTCACACCAAACACGCACACATTTACCACACACATGGTTGTGTGTAGGCTTGGGTTGGTGTCCGATTTTACCGCTTTGGTCCGGTCTACCGGCTTAAACCGGTATAATGTTATGCAAATCAGCTAAACTGGCATTTGTCATCATGTGATATCCTGGCAAATTGAAAGCAGACATCAGCAACAACATGTACTGACACCCAACGGCCCGATGACGGGCATAAATCTAACTCGTATCGCGTCAATAACGAGCAGCAAGACAATGTGATTAACATATTATGATGTTTGATTAGGCTACAAACAAAAATGAATAACAGCCAGACTGTGCGCACTGTTCAGTTTAGAGCTCAAGCTGCACGGCTCCGTGTAACATTAAGGCACACAGCTGTTAGCATTGGCTAGCAGCGTTGGGAGGAGGAGGTTCTTCTATTATTAACTCTGGCTCATAGAATTATTTCTGCTTTATATTAGATGCGGAAGTTCCAGAAACGTTGAAAAACTTGACCACATCGTGGCTGTGCTCATTACGTAATTCCGTGGTGTAAGTTAGTGTTATTTAGTTTGTTATAACGTTACAGCTTTGTGGTATTCACGCATAGCAACAGACGTTTTGGTCTGGATGTCTGGACATCAGTGACGTCGGGAGAATCTCAACAGTGATTGGCTGTCATGATACGCTTTGTGTAACTCAGTTCAGTTGACTGAGATGTGAGACACCTAGTGGTGAAAGTCTGGTATACTGGTCTGGTCTGATATTTGGCTTAATATCAAACTGGTTTAGAAATTTTTACACCGGTCCAACCCTAGTTGTGTGTCATACAGGAGCATGCACATGCACACAGAACCTAAGCTCACAAGTAGAACCTGATTTTTTGCTTCTGTTTCGGCCGCACACGAAGCCTACACCGCAAGCTACACACGTGGCCTATGCTGTTGAGCGTTGTGTGTTTGCATGTCTACATTGCTCTGCAGCTACCCTGCCCACACCAATGTTTGTGGAAATTTCTCACCATGAATTTGCAGTCAGCGGGCAGCCTTTGTAATAAGGGGGGATGAAGAGTCATACAAATGCACATATTTTCGTACTTCTTCGATCCATCTCTCTTTTACCTGGTCCATGTTCACACATGGAGGAAGTGTGTTCAGTAGTAGAGTAGAAGGAAAAGCTGAAAATGTGTAAGAGAAAATGTGAGTCCACCAAGTAGACCAATCACAGTGCTTACGGTCCGCGTCGCTGCAACGTGTAGTTACATTTTTGGGGAGGTGCATGTCAGGGTATGGCCTAGGGCACGTGCCTACCCGGAGACCGCGCAGATTCGACGCAGAAGCATAAATCAGGCTTAAAGCAGCACAAACCTGCTGCAGTCACAGTCCACATGTCCACTTGTGCACACACACACACACACACAGACACACACACACACAGGCACACAGCCAGCACTTTCCACATTAGAGACTCAACCCTCTTTTTCTCATTTCCCTAACTGTATCATCCATACTGTACCTAATGAAATGATTGCGAGTAGTTATTGCTGACTTATTATCTAGACACACAGCTTTATCAAAGTGCTGCATTGATTTAGTGGACTGTGTCGCTGAGAAAACTCCAGGGATATTTCATTTGCCTGGCTACGCCATAATAATGGGACCCATCCCAGTATGCATTATGCATAGATAGACCATAGATAATTCAAACAGGAGGAACACATGCATTACCTCTGTGCTGTAACCTCCCAGTCTCATACTGTCTATTATATTAGGTTGTGGTGTTGTTTGTTTTGCGCTGCGCCGGGATCCCATTACAGTGAAATGATAAGAACCTACAGTGCAGCCAGCTACATGTACAAATTTGTGTCATAGTTTTCAGCTTTGATAAATCCCAAACACCTTATTCAGCAGGTATTTGTGCTTCCTCTCATTTGACGGTGTTTTGTCCTCACAAAGAGAGAGCTAGCTCCAGGTGGCTCCGTGCCTCCCCCCAGGGTTTGCGGAGTGAGATAAGCGTTTGTCTTTCCCGTCCTAAAGTGGCTCCTGTTAAGCCCCATACCTGGAAGATGACTGATTTTGACAATGCAATTTACATCTCTGTATAAAACAATCTCACACTGCGCCTGCCGATTTACACCGGATTAAACTGTTTGTCTCCTTCACAGGGTAACCACACAATCTATCAGGGCCTCTGTGCCTTTTCCAATACCACATTCCCTCTCATGTCCCTTGAGAGCAGAAAATTGATCCAGAATGCAGAGCGGGGCCTCCCCCTTTAAAATTGCTACAACAGCTTTGAGGGACCTACAATTATTGAAACATGCAGATGTCAGTAATTTCAATAAAACTGATATGGTAGTAATGAAAACATCTGACTGAGGGGGCGACGGCTGCAGGATTTATGGCTGCATTAGAGGAAAAGGGCTGAGATGACAGTTTTGCGGCATTGCTCGGCACTCCCTTGTTCCACACACATTAAAGGTGCAGATCAATTAGCGTCCGACGCCGTTAGCTTTGCCACAGACAGCCCTTTTACGGCAACATGAAAAATGCATGGCTTCCTAGGAGAGATTTTGGAGCCATTAACTGTCCTCATGCTCAGATGTTTGCATGTAAGTGTGCATTTGCAGTGATGTATGACTGCACGGTAGCCAAAGCCCAAATCTGTCTTTATAATCACAGAAGAACCATTACGTTGTTTTCGCCTTTTTTCTCGTGGTGCAGCAATTTACAAGCGTGTTTAACTAAAAGAAGTTAACATTAAAGGCATCCTTAGGTGTTATTGCTACAACTGTAGAAACTATCACAGCCTGCCTGCATGCTAGACATGTGTTAGATTTGTAAGTAAAGCTGTTATGATACAGAAACCCATACTAATTCAAAGCATGTAGCTGTAGTCAATCCACTCAGATCAGATGCCTCCATCCATCCATTATTGTACTCCTATGATCTCATGGTGTCTGAGTGCTGCCTCTCCATTCCCCTCAGGTGAGTCATTGCAGGGCCTGTCACCCTCTCTGCTCCATACGCCATATGTCTAATTCTAATTAAACGAACATTAAGACCCCCTCCTTTCTCCTTCTATCCCCTCCTCATTCTCACCCTCCCCGATGCTATCAGAGGTAGGAGAGCTCAAATGTTAAAGTAATGAATGTGTTAGCGGTGTGACAGGAGCAAGGGGAAGGCAAAGGAGGAGGAGAGGAGTGGTTTCCACCTCGGCGGCCGCTGTGGCAGCGACAGGGCTTGGTCACATTCGATTTGCATAACCTGCTAAAAAGCTATCAGAGGGCCCGCAATTGATTGAATTTCACCTCAGAGAAGTGCTAATTAATAACGCTGTGGATCTGACAGGCCTTTATTATGTGCGTGGGACAGGAGATGATGTCTGTATTAGCAGGGTCTCTGGAAGCTGTGGAGGAGAATATAGAATGATAAATTAATGGAACTATGTCTCGGCTCTATCATCATATCATTAGAAGAGCATTGATGGTTTCACACCACAGGTAGAAATCTATAACAGTGTAATGGCACAGTAATATATAGTCAGTGTATATTATCTGCACTCTATCATGGCTTGCAGTGTGTGGTTCATGTTCTCCATGAGCACTCACGTTTCTGCTTTGTCCACAATATTTGGAATTGTGGACTAAGCACGAACCTGTTTTGACATTTTTCCTGGCCCACAAATATGACTAAACTGTGGCTCTAGTTTTCTAACATCAACACTTTGTCTATGAGTGTGTATTTATGTATCATTGTTTACCTCTATGTGTCTCAGGGAGATGTACAATGCTGCCAGATATTTCAGGGTCCAAGGTAACATTCTTTCCCCTCTGGCCCACATGGCCAGTGAAAATTAATATTTCAGCAAATATAGATGGATAGAACAGTGAGGAAAGAACAGACATTGCTGAGTTGCCGCTCCACAAAAACCTACCAACAAAAACAAAAAAAAAAACAAACAAAAAAAAACAAGAGCACCTACCAAAGCCAAAGTCAGTTTCTTCTGGAAAAGAACATGTGTGTATGCTTTCCTGTGTTACAGAACAATTTATTGTTTTTGGTGCAGTTTTTTTTTTTCCCCACTGATTTTGAACTGGTTATTTTATGGCTAATTAGTCAAATTATTAATGTTTCTTTACATTGATAATGCACAAATAGGCCTTAATAAGTTAATAAGTAAATATAAGAAACATTACAACATAATGTATTCATAATAAAAAAAAAATAATAATAATAATAGAATCATAGTTTAAAAGGTCAGTTACTGTAAAGATCAGTTTAAAACCAAGATTCAAAACTAGACAAAACCATTTTAGTATACGAAGAAAATTCTGCTAGATTAAGGCTGTTTCATCCATGAACCCGTTTTTTTGTTTGTTTGTTTGTTTTGTTGTTGTTGTTTTTACAGTGTTTTGCAGTGACGCAATGCGTGCTGCACTTCCCTATATGGGCATGCCAGCTCACACACGCAGCACTTTGCCTGTCGACTCTGCTCAAACACCACTACACTGTGCTCCCTGCCTCATGGATTACTGTCAGCACTTTGTTTGAGATGACCCCAATAAAGTGTTGTTGTTTTTTCCTGTTTGAATGAAGAACAGCTAGGGGCAAGCACCAAACAAAAGTTAATAGCGTTCCTGTGTCTTATGGATTTATTCCATGTGCATTTATTTACTTCCTGAACAAGCATATGAACTGGATTAATGGCTAAATTGCTGCTAAAGGATTGCTTTGCTGTGTTGAAGAGAGAGAAGCTCGAGCTGTAAGTATCATTTTATCAGTGTCCTAACTGTGTTTATTTTGTGTCAGTAAAGGGGTTGTGAGTTCAGCTGAGTGCGGAGGCACGCATGAGGGAAAGGGGGAGAAGTAACCAACACAGACCATTTTGAGAGAGTGCAGAAAAATACAAGGAAGAGAGAGGGCGCTTTACATGAAGAAGATCTACAGACGTTACCATTCAGCCAGTGTGCACTATAGGAGCCCAAAATCAAAATCTAAGACCAGAAAATGAGTATGTCTTCTTTAATTCTGCTCACCTTTTAAAACAAGTCCTTATACAGAGCCCTCTGTGTTTTTTTCAGTACAATAGTTCACTCTGGAACCCCATTTGGAAGATTCTTTCAAGAAGTTTTGGCCTTTCCATGACCTGTTCCCCTGCTACCTGGGAAGGAATTTTAGCAAGATTTCCATTCTACTTTTCATACACTCAGTTTGATTTTGCTGTTGTTGAATTACTCTGCTCTGAAAAAAATGCCTTTTTTCTGATGTAACAGATTTTGGAAAGCTGTTTTGAGTCCGGGTACTGTTACACAGTACTTTGCATTTCGTTTACTTTAGGTATTGCATTTCAATATACAGTTACAGGAAGAAAAAAGTATAAAAAATAAACACAGGGCAGATGAACTGTGAAAGCAGGAAGTCCAAAATGTTGAATTCAGTGACTGTGCTTTAAAGAAGAAGATTGTGAAATACTCTGTGATGAACTGAACTCAAACCCTGATGAAAATGTAAGCCTGCCACAAAAATCAGAACACACAGGTTTCACACTGTGTGTGTGTGTGTGTGTGTGTGTGTGTGTGTGTGTGTGTGTGTGTATGTGTGTGTGTGTGGAGCAGAGTGTAATGGTAATTTAGTGTATGAAAGAATAAATAGACAGCTATTTCAGTACTAATCTCAGCATCTGCCTCAAAGGGACTCTCTCTCTCTGTCTATCTCTCTTCACACATACATACATCCACTGCACACTTTTCTCTTGCACACACATGCACACAGAGTCTACTCTCTCCAGTGAAGAGGAGCCCATTGTGTGTGATGAGGGTTAGATTGGATGGCTCCCCGGGGAGCTGCTCTCCATTAGCTAAGGTGATCTAACAGGTAATCAGCAGATAATTAAAAGGCTTCACTTCTCTGATGGGAGGGGCTGAGGGAGTCGCGGGGTGTGTGTGTGTGTGTGTATGTGTGTGTGTGTGCGTGTGTGTGTGTGTGTGTGCACACACATGCAAACTTTTGAATGTGTACCTGTGTCTATGCAGTCATTCCTGAATGTCATCAGGGCAGGAGGCTTGTGGTCGTTCTGTGCTATGGTGGGATATGCATCACTTTTATAGACACTCCATCCTTCCTGGAAACGTATCTTTGAATGGATATTGAAAGGCGAAGTCCAGGTCAAATTAGCCAGGATGTCTGCTGTAAACAGATATGGATGAGTGCTGCTGTCTGAAATAGTATGAGCTTAGTCTGTCTGTCTGCCACAATAAATGAAACACTGTGTTTGCTTTCTGTTGCTTTTCATCTCCCTCAAATTTACATACATGACAAACACCACATTCTTACATAGGCCTTGTTTCCACGAAGCAGCACAGTTCAGTTTGATACGGTACAGTACCTATTCGGAATGGTACCCCTAGATCTGGCTGCCAGTGGAACCCTTACTTTGCAGGCGGTGCTGTCCTGCCATGTTATGCAGTACAACTTAAGGCCGCTTTTTTCTCCAGGTGAAAAATATTTCGCCTGAATAAACCAGCAGAAATTCATGCACATTTTACAAAGTATTTGGAGATCCAATCATTACTAAAGCATATGTCATCATGCAAGGACGGCAAATCAGAAATTTCACTACTGTACATGTACAATATGCAAGTGTGACAAATAAATCCTCTTAAAACATCTTCAAGTTGTCATATTGACATTTAAGGTGGGCTGATTAATTCATGGCATAAATCATGCAGTGACAAGAAAACGTTCCACCTTTAAAGATGCATCTGAGCGGCTCAGTGGATGAAATGATCTTTTCTCACCAATAACATTGAACTCATTGCGAAGAATCATGGTGAAAAGGCAGTGAAGCATCCTTTCTTTTTTTTTCATGTTTTGAAATGCTAAGGCAACATTACGGCCGGCATTTAATCTTAACACAGATCATCTTTTTATGAGTTAACTTTCTTCCCAGACTGACAGCGCAAGGATCAGGCTGCTGCAGTGAGCAGACGGGCACGTCTCATCAGGAGTCTGCGGTTCCTCACAAGTTCGATAAAATTCGTGGTAGAAAGGGCACTTGTTGTGTATAGTTGGGCACCAGCATGCAAAAAGTTGTCAAGCATGTAACTGCATATTTGTCCATGAGAATGGCATCCTAGAAGCGCTTCATCATGTTATATCTACTATAGGGGCATCCAAGAGGGCACTTCTTGGCATTTTTTCTAACATTAGGAAAATAGGGCGGCAATTGTCCCCCCCACCCCTCCTCTGAGTCAGCCAGTGGGTCATATGTGCCCTTTGTTTTAAGCCAGATGGACCTGGTACCAGGTTGGCCCCTTAGGAATAGTTACAAAAACGACATGTGAAAGATCTTCTGTTTTGAGAAGAAACCTGTTATACTGTTTTAAAATCACGCCCATTCTTTTACTGTAAACTCTCCAAATCCAGACGATGACCTGCTCTGTTCACACGTGGGACATTTAACATACTTTGTACTTGAGAGCTGATAGGGTGAAGTCCATTCAAACATTTGCGTTCACACATACAGCTCCTCCTAGTGATGTCCAGACGATTTTTGGGCAGGAATGCACGTGTGAAAAGGGCTAAAACTGTGAATACATTATTAGACCACTTCTATAAATTACATCTAAAATTGCATTTGTGTCAAATGGTCACACATGATGATATGAGGTTGAAACCATAATGACATTCAAAGCTCCACAAATACGACCTAATGCTAAATACAGTGATGTAATTGTCAGAATGTTTCAGTTGATGTTTTGGTTGTTTAATGCCCTTTCGTCTTTTACCATCAGGCTTTAGTCATAAATGTGGTTGCATTTCATTAGTGACATTATGTGCTGCATAGAATGTTTTACAATTAAAAATAAATTCTCTGATCTAACCTAACACAAACATTTTTTTTATTTTTGTTTATTTTTCTGTTTTGTCTGTTCATAAACATAAACAGTGTAATAACCCGTTGTTAGTTTGGATTCTCTCATTCTTCTTTGTATTCACATATTCATATGACTAACACAAATTGTGTATTAGTACTTTCATAAATATTATATTACTTAATTTCATCTGCTAGTTTTTTGTTTGTTTATTTGTTTGTTTTACAAAAGAAATTAGACTGTCAGGCTTCAGTATTTCTGTGAATGTGTTTACAAGATATGGTAAACTGACACTGTCATCCAAAAAGGCACAACATGGAGGTTTAAAAAGTAGAGCCAAATTAATTTTGCTTTTATGTCTCATTGTAAATAGTACAATCTCTCTTAATGGAATAT
>JAPXVT010000003.1:19988551-19998564 GCA_029823135.1 Acanthurus reversus | reverse complement strand
GGCTGGCCTGCCCAGCAAGGCCTGCTGCCTGCAAATGGCTCTGTATACCCCCCTAATTGTTTCTTAAACAAGCCACCTCTAGAGGCTGAGGCTGATGGACAGAGTTTAAGAACAGAATGGAAAATGTGGAAGAGGTTGCACTGTATATAGTTTGGACAGTTTGATTAGAGTCCAAAAAAAAAACTCTTCTTGTTTCATCATTTTTTAAGAATGGTTACATAAAGTTATTGTCAGTTTCTCGCACAAGATTACACGATGTTCCAATGTTGTTTGAATGCTAGTCCCTGTTTCTTGGTACTTTTATCAAAGCTTATATTTAGTCTGATAAAAAAAAAAAGCTGCAAGAATTTGGATGTCAAAATAATTCTAGAAATAAAAGTATCCCCAAAAACTGTCTGATGATGCTACAGTACGTTTTATATGAGATGTTTTCAAATGTTTTTAGAGATTTCAGTGGACTTGATGTTAACTCCCTACGTGAGGCTCAAATCAGCTCTCTTCACTACAATTTAGGTTCAAAATCTGATTCATCTGTAAAAATATCTTTTTTCCATTCCCCAACAGTATCAATTTGAGAAATGTTTATCTTTGGTTGAACTTTTATTTTTCCCTTTATTTCCCTTTATCTTCATTTCATTTTATGGCTTGAACTGATTTTGAAACTAAATCAAAACAATATTTTTAATATTAAACCTCTTCAACTACATACATTTTTGAAATGTGTTGCTCATTCTGAGATTCATGCTAGCAACACACTTCAAACTAGTTCATACAGAGGCAACAGAAGACTTGTAAAGTTGTGCAACTCTCCTAAAACACCTGTTTGGAAAGTTCCACATTTAAAGAGGTCTATGGTAGCAAGTGATATAATGACAACTGGGTATGAAAGGGTGCTTCCTGGAAAGGCTCAGTTGTCCATAAGCAAGGATGAACCAAGATTCACCTCTTTGTAAAACATGATCATATAAAGGATATTACAACATGGGCTCAGGAACACTCGTAAAGCCATTTTCGTTAAACACAGTTTGATGCAAATGATTGCATTCTGCTATGTTACACGCAGCATTTCGGCTTTTAAATTGGGGTTGCATTGTGTGGAAAAATATATTAACTGTTAATCATTCAAAGGGAATCGCAGTTCAGAGAGAATCAAAACAACACATTTGTAATACATAAGGCAATTTCTTTGTTCTCTCGTCTGTTTTGTCCTTTACCAAACTGATGCAGTTTGCTTTCTGACATCTTAACCACAGTGTTACCTTTGACATCCAGCCAGGTCTTTAAAAAATATCACATTTCCTGGAATTATGAATGTAGAGCACTGCTCCTTCCCAGTGAAAACACAGCCATGGGTGTGTGCACGTACTGTATGCATGCATGCTCCTCTATAAGGCTGCATGATTCAGCCATCAATCACACACTCCTTATTAGGTTGTCTATAACTGACTGGACTCATTTCACTGGTGATGCTATTAGAATAATTGCATTCCTATGCAGTTTGCTGTTCTGCTAGATTTATTTGTTTTTACAACGCAGAGCTCTTATGAGGTCAGACAACAACTTGTGTGATGCTGCCTGTAAATGTCTGTGTGGAGATGTCAGTAATGGAATGGACCAGAGCCACAGTAAGAAAAGATTCAATATTGTTTCTGGGGTCGCAGATATTTTGTTTTGATGTCAGCATGCTGAGCTGCCAGCTGTACTTATGCTCACTGTGGACATGTGAAGTTATAAAACTGAAGAGTCGGCGGTGGTAAATAATAGTGTTATTTAGCCTGAAGTAACTCTCACCGGATGTAATGGGTCTGTAACCCCTGTGCCTCTATGAATACTCCTCTCTTAGTGTGTTGGTTATCTGAAATGGGCTTGTAATCTCAATCATCTCATTTTCCCCCTGGATCTTCCCACTCTCTTTACATCACCAGTGAATTAGTTCCTACACTGGTGACACCGGACGACTCTGGACTCACAATCTATTACATGGCTAGGACAAAATAGCTCTCTCTTTTTAAATGATGCCTTCTCTGTCAATCTATTACCCATCTCTCTCTCTGTGTTGTACCCTATGTGTGTGTGTGTATGTGTTTGTGCATGTGTGCAGGAAAGTCCCAAAGAAACCATTTAGGCAGTAGAAATGGAGCAGGCCCAGGCCTCAGGTGTCCGTGTCACGGTGATGAATCACACAGAACACATATTAAACCTTCCTCATGTGAGAGGGACCTGTGTTGAGCTGCACCCTTTTCCTGGCTGCCCTCTCTCCCAAAAAAATGAGATCCATTGGCGGAAAAAAAAGAATTATAAATATGACTGTGTGCTCTGCACATAAAGGCCGGCCTGTCCCTGAGAAATTGATTTATTGGATTCCCTGACATTTTAGTTGTGGTCGTTATGTTATATTTATGGGGGAATTGCTGGAGCCTCTCATTATGCTCTCCTAATTTATTTTACATACTTTTATGGCCGCTTGTGCTCAGCAGGCCTTTACGGCAGCTGTTATTGAAAAAGAGAAAAAGGCAAGTACATATCGATCAAGATTTACATGTTTATTGCCAAGATTGTGATTTATTTTACTGTGTTTTCGTGTTTGGGCAGAGCTGCATTTCAGTCAGTCGTCAAAGGCACCAAGAAACCCGATGCAAATATTTTCATGGCCTCTATATTTTACTCTTTGCTTTAGGTTACACTGTGTTCTCATGTTGTAAATGTATTTATGTATTGTGTGAGCAAAAATGAGACATTATAGAATACAAGAACTGACTGATACATACGCTTTACATTATGCTTTATAATGTTAAGGCATAATCCATGATCCAAGTAAAGTAGCAGGACAGCCAACCTAAGCCTATGGTTTGAATCGTGATCAGTGAAGAAACAAAATAAAGTGGTTTTTTTTTTTAAAAACAGACTTCAGTAATATATATTATTATTATTACTTGAAATTCTGTCAGCTGTTTGCATAGGGATTAGATATGTTCTATGCCAAAATATGACCACTGAGCTTGAATAGTTTCAAGTTTAATTTCTTTTTCATATAGTTTGAAGGACAAAATTTTTTAACAGCCATCCATTTTTTCCTCCTTTCAAAATGTCACTCTGAGATACCTTGTTCAGGTTGTTCTCCATCAAGTTATGTGGCCTTGGACATGATTAAGTAATAAAAACAATTAAATTAAATTACTTAAACTTTTGATGCATTAAATAGTGTCCCAAGATCATTCCTCAGCATAAAGGATGTGTAATTAACAGCTGAGATGAAGCGGTTATGAGCTGCTTCTTATTAAATTAAAGTCTAAAAAAAGGGTCTTCCAGTGAAGCCCAAGAACTTGATATATGCTTATGCGGCTCTGAGCATCACCTACCATGAAATTTAGTGTTTCCAGGATATTTAACATTAAGACGTAGTTAAAATTAATTCTATGTGCAATTTCTCAAAAAGAAAGCTGACAACTAATGTCAATAAATCGTGCTCGGTCTGAAACGGGGGGATCGTAAATCTGTTGCTCAGTGCCGCCCCTCAATGTGGTAGTCAGGGGTCGAATGGGGGTGTGAAGCCGGGTACAGGAATGAGGAAGATGGATTTGCCGGTGAGAGAAGGAGAAAGGGTGATTTGAAACCCTGGACACTGATTGGTGGAGATGAGGCCCGGGTGTCCTTGTGGTGACATTCAGCCCCCGATATTTGTTTGGCTTTAAATAATACCCTGGACAGGGCCGGAGAGTGATGGCCACCGGGTCGGCTGACATTGCAGCCTGTGCCAAGGTGAGCGACTTCAGGACACTTCCTCTCTCTCTCTCTCTGTCTTGCCCTTCATCTCTCAATGTCTCTCTCTTTCTGTCTCTGGCCTGTCAATACGCATCCACTTGTCTGATGGGTCCTTCTGAGGAGCTTACAGCTGACATGCTGGTGTCTTTATTTCCACCAGCAATCCTTTTAGAGTTGGCCTCGGTGATCAGTCAAGGCACTGACAAGCAGCTCAGGCCTTAGCACCTCAGCAACCCTCCATCCACTCCTCCTCATGACTCTATGTCATTACAAAGGAGGAGAGAGAAAGAGGCTTCACTCCTGAGTAAGAATTTAGGTTGAGTCCATTTTTCAGACGGAGCAAGACATCTTATTTATCTCTATGTCCCTCAGGTTTGATGCCATGCTTCAATTATTATACAGCAACATAATGGAAAAATCTATTATTTTGACAGTTAAAAAAGAAGCCTTTCCAATCTCACATGTTTGATTTGTTGATCACTTTTGCATTCAACACATTAAGCAGAAAACTCTTGATATTATATTTAAGAAACATTTAAAGCTATCTCCTGTCAAACTCTTAAATTCAAGAGGAACATACGACACTTATGGTCCTGTTTATTATGGTTTTTCAGCAGCCAGGGCAGAAATCCGATGAGGCACCACAAAGCAAATGCATCCACAGTACCCATGGTCCTTTTCTGTACAAATGCCATCCTGGTAAACATGTTTGGCTATTATGACAGAATGGATATTGATGATTGTTTTACAACATTATTGTTAGAGTTTTCCGACAGTTTTGACGCATGCTGATCCCTTCTTTATGGTGCACAGCGGGCAGATATTTACTATCACAGAATGGATGTTTATGACTGGTTCACAATTACTGTCATTAATTGAAACAATTAGCCCAGCTGAAACGTATTTTTTCAACCAGTTTCCTGTCTCTATACATATTCAGAGGATTCGTATGGATCACTCTTTCACGCCTGAAAGCCCTTTCGTCATGTAGTCTGTGTCAGATGCGCCATTGCCATCAACTTTAATTATTTTATTATTATTTATTATTATTGTTTTATTGTCATCTTGGAAACTAGTTCTGACTTTTGACCTTATGCCTTCCCTGGACTAGGCGTAGGTTTTAGTGCCAGATGTAGTACTAAGCCTAGATGGTGCAACCGACATAACTGTTAGGTCGGACTTAGATCGCCAAGTGCTACATAGCCAGGCATGCGTTCAGCTGGTGCAACCGAACCCAGAAAACTGTTCAAAGGATTGAAGGTATGTTATTTTTGGTCACCTAACAGTTTTCCAGAAATTAAGAGACGTGATGGTTTTTTAGTGACAGTAAAACATCTCGCACAGCTCAGAAACATCATTTTCACATGCGTGTACATTTTGAATGATATTGTTAACATCAGTTGATTGTAACTGACTTTGATTTCATTGTTTTTAGCTCAGTCAATGCTTGCTAATTCCTTAAACATGTCTGGTTGAAGAACTGAAAAAATATATATAGAAATTTAAAGATTCATTCTTGATCTTGTAAACAGCGGCTTGCAAAGGAAATGTCCACCTCTTTGCAGTTTTCCACAGTAAATCAATTTTTTTGTGTGAAATGTGGGTAATGGTGCAACACAGTAGATATCATTTGTCATAAGTGCCAAAAGTTTTCAGCAACCATGCATGAATTGATGCAATGAAAATCATAGTGATGATGTGTAACAGCGTGCATCACAACAACTTGCAAGAACGGATTTATTTCATTAAAAATAAAGACTGTTTCTCCATCCGTGTCAGTACAGTTACTGACAACATTATGTTAGATGAAAGTTGGGTGTCTAAGTATAAACCTTACCTCTGAAATGAACACATTAAAGTATTCCCACACTGGGTGGCAGTGTCCTGGGACACAGTGTTGTGTTGCAGGGTGGAGTAAGTGTGAGTACTTTTCCAGCTCGTAGCAGATGATGTGCTGTTGATCACGCCGGACCACAGTAATTATGGGCGAGGGTTGGACCCGGGTTATGGCCTCTGTGATTACCAGCTCACTGTAAACGACTTATTTACAGTGTTGTTGATGCCTCTTTCAGAAATGACTTACTCCGCACACAAACGGGTTCTTTTACGGCTCTGGTACTCTTTAATTAGGACAGCTTTGGTGACACTCAGATTTACGGTGGACTTGTGCGGAATTTGGATTTAGACACCCAGCCGGCACAGATGACAGATAAGTTACAAAAAATAACATACAGTATGGTCCTTGAGCATGAATGGCTGTACAATGTGGAGGTTGTTTTAACGTTAGCTTAAATACGGCTCTTTCTTTTAGCAAAGATCTGTTTTCTGCTGCTTGCTTCACAGAGCAGCCTTTAGAGAAAGTGACAGGTCAGCAGTTTATTGTACATACAGAACTTAACAGGCAGGGCTGTTTTATCATCTCCCACAAGAAATTTACCCATATAGCCTGTAAATATCATCTCTATTCTAAGGTAAATGTTTGTTAGTGGGGACCAGGACTTACAAGCACAATCGCAGCGGCTTTGGTTGCATCTTTTTAGTGTTATCTCAGCTTGAAACATGTTACATTAACCCACAGTTTTTATAGCAAAATCAACACCCTTCATTACCGAAACTGCACAGTCATAATATTATTATATATTTACATTACTTTTATTTTCTAGTGTTGAGGTTCCAGGCTTTTTATAGTTTCATCTTAGCATTTTGAGTTTGTGGCAAAAGCACATATCAACCCAACATTGGCTGTTTGAGAAAAACAATTACATTCCCATCTGAGGAAAGAAAAGAGGAGAGCTCATTCCTCTAATGGGGCAAATAATAACAGAAATGTCATATCCTGTCTTCATAAAGGATTTCATCTGATATTGAATTACGTGGCCGTGTCCAATAGTACGATGACGGGTTTTGTCTCCCTCTGTTTTCATCGTCAGTTTGAATAACAAACTGCAGCTCTGTTACTGGTTTTGATGAAGTTTCTGCACAGATCTTTTGCTACACTACATAGACTACCTTTATATTGTTGTTTTATCTTATTTTACATAAATTTAATTGGATGCAGTGGCTCAATTTCTAACCGCTACCGTTGACTTTTAATGGACTTTCAAAGTTGCAGTAGGTAACTTCTGCTAATGAGCTTGGAAGCTAGCGTTAGCTGTAGCATGAGACTCACTGGGAAGCAACTCCACTGCAGCCATTTGTAACGGCTTGCATTTTATTTTGTTTGTTGTCTCTCTCTCGTTAAGTCCAGTTTGAACGGAGACAAACGGTTGCACGGAAAGTTGCAGCGGAGTAAACTGGTCCGTCTCAGCTCGATTGGAGCCGACTGACGGTGTGACTTGCAGACACTCTGTTGTTGGCGGAGGCGAGTCAGAGCGTAAGACACAAACAGCTAATCAGCTCCTACCGACATTACCTGTTGCTAAGAAGCACAGCCAATCAGGACAGAGAGTACAGAGAGCGTCACTGATTGGATAGGAGGATTTTTACCAATCCTGAATACAGAGGCATGATGGGAAAACACAGAGATCATTGTGATACTCTCAGACCACATCACTTAATATTTGCTGTCTAAGGGGATTATCACATTTTTTTTCCAAATAGAACACAAAAAGTTATTAATATTTGACCTAAAGTTACCTACTGAGGCTTTAAGTGACTTTTGTATATTGTTTAATTTAGAGAACTTATTATTTAATACTTTATATGATTAAGATAACACTAAACCCTTAAAAATTAAATGGTTCATAAATTAAAATGTATCAGTCTGATATGAATAGTCTTTGTGCAGGTCCCCAAAGTCAGGTGTAATGCTCAAAATCTTCCCTCAAATACAGCACAAATATTGTCCATCCCTCTATTTTCTCATCATTAGCGCTTTTCTAAGTTGAACTCAACAGTTTCATCATTCTGCACACGTGGACGCACAGTAACATCAGTTGCAGTTTTCTAAATCCTTCATTCTGTTTCTTCTCTCTACTTTTTAGTTCTGAAATTTCTCAAACTTTGTCTCCTTTTCCTCCTCTCTTTCCAGCTTTTACCTTCTTTGTTTGTCCCTCCTTCTCTCTAAGCTCTGCCTCTTCTCTGATCTCCACTAAGCAAATTTACAGCTTCAATTTCCCAAGAAACATGCATCGCTTCCAGGTGTGTACAACCAGCGGTGGTGCTGGGACCCGTGGGTTGGGGTCAGGGGTCGCTCTGATTAACAGCCATCCACTCCTGGGAATGACAAACTTTTCTGGCGCTGTCACCAAGAAGTATGACGCTCCCTTTGTTCCCCGCTTCAGGCAGCATTGACAGGCTGGCCAATCAGAGGGCTGCAGGTCTAAATCTGCCAAATTTTTAGACAAAACAAAAGGCTCTTCAGTCTAGCAAACAGACACAGCCCTGCTGCTTGACTGGCAGAGATTACACTGAAGTGCTTAGTGCATATAATTACAAGTAATTGGCAAATAGTAGGCTCTGACTAAACAGAAATTGTTTCATTATGTCTAATTAACACCTACTTGATTATGGTTAATTACTAGTGTTTGATAATAAAGGAGCAAAGTTGTCAGTCTGGAGACAAGCAGGAGCCATCTGGATCATTGATAACCATATGGTGGTGCCTTGCTTCGCTTTGCTGGGACCGGAGCTGTCAGGGCCACTGACAGTGGCAGGTGCCTGCAGTGCATTAGACTCAGCATCTGCACAAGGTGTAAACAGGACACAGCTCAAACAAACACACTGAAGCACACACACACACTTGTACGCAAAGAAACATTCAGATATTAGCACAATCAACGCTTACACACTTGCAAGATGTAATTAATTGTTTTCAGACTTAGAATATTCAATTTAAATAAATGCACTCAGTTAAACTGTTTCTCTATATTGATATGAGGCTTGGTTTCCCTGTAATAAACTCTCATTATGTATAGGAATGTAAAGTTTAAATGCTGCAGATTTTTATTAGAGACAAATGACAGAAAGGAAATTGGTCCCAAACTTAGTGCATGGTTGGAATAGATGCCATTAGGAGCAAAAACTGAGTTCCCTCAGAGCCTTGGAAATTATTCGAAACAGAAGGCTCCCCGCTGTAAACAAAAGAAATTACCTTCCACTAAAATTGTCTGTCTGTCCCTGTTAATTAGCAGCACAGGCAGTGTGAAATTAGCTATGACGCACAAGAAAAAGAGAAAGATGAATAGTCCCGCATAGGGAAAGAATAAAGTCAAGACTTGCCATACGTAGCATTTGTCATGTTTAATTGTGGGATCAATTAAGATTTGGGGGATAATGATGATTTATAAGTGTTTGTGTATAATTTGATATTCATTAAGTCAGCCAGACACACGCTGCTATCAGCTTGTTAATTGTGTTTCCTTTTTGTTGAAGGGTGGCTTTTGAATGCAATTGGCCTAAAGTTTACAAACTCACTTGGCTGAGTGATTCTGTAGCGTGGCAGCCAAGCTCCATTGTGCTGCTATAGCAATTTTGTCACTTCTTATTTGCCTGTCTTCAATATTCTTTATGAACTGCTGCTGAAAATGCACAGTCCTTTGGCCCAAACCCATTTTACTTTAGTCTGGAGTGAATAACCTGTATTGTGTCACGACTACATTCCCCTCACTGACTTCACAGACTTTTTGTTCTTTTTCACCATGTTTGCCCCTTCTGTTTAATGAGCTTCACAAGCTAATAGGTCGCTAAATGAATTACACTGCATACTGGTTATTATTTTCATGTCTGCCACAGTAGAATGGCATTATTATAGGAGCAAAATAACTATGCTTGATCCATAAATTCTTCCTGGTGACATTTAAACAGCTGGTTTATTCGTGGATGCAGAATATACAGTTCATTATTTGAAAAATTAATGACAGGAAGTCGCTGAGACTGTTTTTAATTGTACTTTCGGAGCCTCAGCAGCCATTTCCAGTATCTACTCACAGCTTCATATTGTTCCATTGCAGACATTGGTCAGATGAAGAGAACAGTCACTTGAGCTGTGCATAATGTAGCCAATTCATCATGCACATGTAATGTGTTGCTGTTTGAGCGCACCAGACAGCAGTGATGGGAGAGCACTTTGTTGTCATCCCCCCCCCCTTTTTTTTTCTATTGCAAGGCTGAGATGTAGGCCAAGTGGAAGAGCGCCAAATGATTCAACACAGGACAAGATTCCCATTCAAACAGCGCAGAGCTTTTCCTCCTTATTCATTTTCTTAGATTACCATCAAATTTGTGTCACCAGCAAGGCAGCGTTATTGACT
>JAPXVT010000003.1:19330392-19343696 GCA_029823135.1 Acanthurus reversus | reverse complement strand
GTCCATATTCAATAAATGTTAGAGGAAGTAGCTGAAAATGTGTGACGTTAGTTAAAAAGAACATCTGTGTCAAAATCCGTCTTTACGCTCATATTCAAGCTGGGAAGGCAGCACTTGTAAGGAACTATTTTTCCAGGCGTAATAACTTAATCCTCAACGGCTCTCGGCTCCCCTCTCTCTCTCTCTCTCTCTCGCTCAGTGATTTTTGACCAAATAAAAGCAGATGTTCTCTTGAGAAGTGTGAATTACCTGTACCTAGCAACTTTCACGTGTCCTACAGTGTTTCTATACCCTGTTTTTAACATGAAGGCAGTGAATGGGCTTTAAAAATGCAGTCACATTTTAACAACATTTGATGAAGATGGGGCGATCTCTGCCGATGCTGAGAAGTCAAAAATAGACTGGGTCCTGTTTTTCTGTTCCTCTGAATTAAATAAATTCTATTAATCCTTCAAGTCACTCACAAAACTATCCTCTCCTCTGCCTCACTCTCTTCTGGGACAAAACGCTTGTGTTTTTAGCGGCTGGTGTGACTTAACAAAAGAAAAAACCCAAGCTGCAGCTTTTATCTTTTATCCAAGCTGAAACACATCTGTATCACCACACAGCTGATGTGGAATTGTTGGGGATGAAGACATAGGTAATAAATCAGGATCCTTACCAGTGTGGATGAGGACGTTCCTGTGTTTCCTTTCGGGTGAAATCAGTTTCTTAATCGTCATCAATCACAGGGCGAGTCTAAAATGAAACAAAACAGAATGCAACACTCATCAGGGAGTGTGACAAAACACAATCTGCCTTTTAGTGATAGGAAAACAAGACTTAGGTGGCAACATTTTTCCAGATGTAATAAAGCGCCCTGTCGTGCTTCTGACAGATTGGAAGCACATAACAGGGACTGACAGAGCTGTAGAAAAACGAGCGTCTCTAATCCCCGCCAAATATGAAAGATAAAATACTTAAATGACAAACACAAGTTGATTTCTCTTCTTCCTTCTGAGTGTTTTGTGCCCATCTAGTTGCAGAAGCAGCTGTCTTTGATCTCTCCAGGCTCTAATCATGGAGGAATATTTCTTCTTCTGCTTCTGGCTCTTCTCTAACTACGACGCACACGTCTCCTAATGGGACGACCACTCGCCGGCTCTTAATGCACCAGCTTACTTTACAGGACTGCATGTTTAACTCCCTTATCACAGTGTTTGAAACTCCCACATCATTTCATTAATATTCTGCAAGACTTCTTCCCAAAACCGTCTGAATTACATTTTTTACACATGTGTACTCGAACAGTAGGCGGAAAGAAGGCTCGTGCTATCTTCACAGGCTACAGATTGTCCCACATTTAATTACTGTTAACACATGAGCTAAATACGCCTCCATGATTTATTCATTTTCCCCCATATTTGAGTCCAATTAAATTAGCCATATGAGTTTAATTAACTAAATATGATCTGATATTGTAATTTCACACTTGGATATGGGATACAGAGAAAGGTACTTGAGCACAAAGAAAACCACGGTAAGCTAGTGTTCATTAGAGGCTCTTATGTGTAGTCATGGCATTACCAACAACAGCATTAGCTGAATGGCTGCTCCTAATCAAGGTTTACACACTGGGAGGTTACCTTTGTTTCTAAAGACCTGGGATCACTCTGCTCACACCATTATTACTGCTCCTATTAGTCATCGAACCATGGCTAATACAAGTAACTCCCCTCATATTTTCCAGAACCTGCACTCTGATTATTGTTACCAAAGACCACAGAGCTGCAATTAGGGAAAATGACAGCGTATCCCTTCAGTTTGAAGGATCTCTGCAAACCCCACCACACAAAAAACAGAAAAAAGAGAACTGCTGGGTTTTATTTTGTCCAGATTTGAACATTTCTACTTCCATCCCAATATGATGCAGGTAAAAGAAATTTGGCTTGTGGTAAAAATCATCCTCATTGTGTAGTTTGGTGTCTGTTTCTGGAAAGAGTTGGATGTTCAAAATGTTATTTTTGCTATAAAATCTGATTCACCTCGACTGTTTCAAGCTAGACGCAGATACAACGACGAGTAAAACCGAAATAATTACAAGGAATTTTGACAAAAATATATCTGATTTTCAAAAAAAAATGAAACACTGATATCCTCTTAATGACTCACATGTGATATTACTGCCAAAATAAATCTTTTCAATTTCTTCTGTTCTTATTAGGTCAAAGTAGGAAGCAGCCATGCATCTTAATGCTGGTTATTATTTGCTGTAAAATGGAAAAAATTTAACATGTGTAATTGTTCTTTCCATTAGCTTTTGTTCAGTTATGGTTTAAGAGACTCACTCCACCTCCCTATGTTTGTAATTTGAGTGAAATTTATTTGTCACAGAAGATCAAAAACAAACAAAAAAGTTGGAGATGAATTTGACTGACGGCTTTTTTTCAACTTTTCTTTTAGATATCAGGGTGCTGTGGTATCGTGAATTCTTTAGGCCGTGGTAATTGCATGGTAAAAATCTGTTATGCATATGTGGTATGTTTTCATATGTCATCAACATGTCAGGGACAGCTGTCACGGTCTAGTGTAGTGGGAGTGTTGTTTATCTGTGCTCATGTGCTTTTGTGCTTATGTGTTGTATTTTTTATGCTATTTAGTGTTTTCTTTAATGCCACCAACCTGCCATGGACTGCATGAAAATTAGCCTGTATGATTAAATCTGGCACATTAAGCCGTCACATTAACGGTGCAGTCACGAGAGCTGGAGCTCACTGCTGCCGTCACCACTAGCTGAAAACAACAGAGGTGCATTGGCATCATCTGGCATCCATCAAAAAAACCAATAAATGCTCATTTTAAAAAAGATAAACTCACCAAATGTTCAGTCTTGTCTGCTGGTGTTCCAACACTAAAACAAGAGATTAGACACCGGCTTATAACACAGAAACAGCTGTTTTTTTGTTTCTTGAAGCAGCTGAAATAACTGTTTCCGCCATTGTTTAACTTCATGTTTTAGTGTCGGCACATGAGAGGACACCACTAAACATTTGGTGAGATTCTCATCTTTTAAATCGATGGATTAGCTGAGTGTACATGCTCCTCCACACAGCACTGTTCATCATGATAATGCTGTAGAACATTGTATATGATCGTAAATATCCTTATTATAAGGCTTACTGTGTAAAAAATAAATAAATAAAAATATTCTCCTTTAAGAGCTTTTAATAATGCTTGTCCCTGATAAGAATAATGGCATACAAACACACTTTTACACACTGTATTATGATATAAAACATGTTAAAGAGAAATAGTGTTTTCATAAAACACAATTTATTTCACACTCAACCATTTGCAAGCGCTTGTGTCGGAGAAGGTCATCCTTCTGCAGCGAATCAATGATGCTCACATACACTGATAACACATTAACGACAGGACCTGTTGTGGGTTTTCCTATTCAACTGCACCTGGCAATTTCTATGCCTGCCAGTCTTTAGTTAACTGCGTACTTCTCGAGCACAATGTCTAATGCTGGTGTTATTTCCCCACTCATACAAATGCACCATCATAGCTCTGAATGAGCTGCAGTGAATGATATAAAAAAGCACACAGTAATTTACTGATCCCAAGTAATGAAACATGAGGCCGGCGTGGCATGTTTTCTTACTCTAACCAAGAGGAAATATGGCTGCCGAGAGCTTCGCCGGCTTGCAGAACGCTGTCACACTGCCTCACGACACAGGCAGAATTATCAGAGAAAAACAAATGGAGGCATTGATTCACTAGTTGTTTATTTACGGCCCTCTCCGGAGAAGAAATAAATTCCCCTGTTGAGGCTTTGTTTCCCCATCATACGACACGACGGGATGCATGAGAAGAGGGGTGAGCAGGCCACACACACAGAGGCAGAGAGTGGCAGACACACACGTACAAATGTAGGCAGGCGTGCACGAGCACACACGCAAACATCTTACATCTGGATTAATCTCCAACGGGCGTCATCACAGATGCCATTAAACGTAGCAGAAGGCGAGAATCATGCAGGAAAGAGGCTGCCATCTGAATAATTTATTCAGAGGCTCATCTTGTCTCACACCAGGGGGATTTCTGCTTTCAATTTACACTGTTCTCCTCCCCGTATTCAAATCAGGGAGCAGATTTGTTGTGATTGGCACGCGGAAGGTCAACGTTAGCAAGCTCGCGTCGACGCTGTCCTCAGCGGGCTGGTATGCTGGTCTATTAGCACACTAGGATAGTCTGTGTGTACGTGTGTGTGGCAGTCTTTGTTTACCTCGGTGTGCGCTGGGTGACACTGGAGAATAGGCCCGTGGAGCGCAGAGACAGCAGTGTGTGTCTGAGCTTATTAGGCTGCTTTCCAAGGACACAGGAGGCTCTAGACATTACACTGGCTGGGGAAAAAACACTATTGCTAATCATAGCAGGAAGATGTTGGGACTGCAGATGCAGAGCGAAGGGAAGGGGAGGAAGACAAAAAGTACAAGAGAGAGAAGGGAGGATGAGAGAGGGAGGAGGCAGAGAAAGGAGGGAGAGCACATGTCCTCACTCTGGGTGTCACACTGGGACTGAGCTGAGGATGGAGAAAGGTTCGGTGAGGCACAGGTCATCTGTGACAAGATGAGCTGCCATTAGCCAAAAGGCACACAGAGCAACTGACAAGCGGGGTGGGGTGGGGTGGGGGGGAGACTCTCAGAGTGACAAGCTGTATTTTCACATCTTCTGTTAGAAATTTCCAGCATTGGAGGCAGCACAAAGGATCTGTTTTGTTGTTTTGCGCTGTTGTCGTACGATTCCTTGGGGAACAGATCAGTCTATTTCACTTTGCAACGGATGTAAACGCAACAGAGAAAGAGAACATATTCAAGACGTGAAGGCTGTGTTTGTCTAAAGACGCTCGCTCTGTTAGAAAAGGAGCTTCTCATTCTCTGAACTGTAATCCAAATTTTTAAAAAAACAACACGGGTTACTAGGTTGCTTGGGGGTGGGGGGGGACGACTGTGCTTACTGAGCAGAATGCCCTTGTCATTTCCAGTAGCAAATTGGTATGTGCTAGCTAGCACTGATGACAGGACTTGGCTGTTCCTGCCGTTGGAGGCATGAATGGCTCTGTAGTAGCCGGGCACAGTGCAGCGGTTCAACGAGGCCTCTTTAACCAGCTGAATGACAGGCAAGCAGACGGGCGACGAGCCAACCACAGACATTCAGCTCTGGCTGCTGTAGTGGTGCCAATTCAGCCAGACCAGGGAGAGCACGTGATGAGGGCAAAGATGGGGGGAGTGAAAATCCATGAGCGCATCAACAGTTAGGTCACCAGGCCTGTCTTTCTTCTCTTCTAAGAATCCTACCTCCCATGTGTCTCCAATTTTTCACATCTGTCTCACATCGTAATTAAGTTCACTCTTTAAACAGTTTTGTTGTCTTTCTGTTACTGTGGGGAGTCTATGAGTGTGCAGCTTGCTGCCTTGTTAAACTTGCCAGTGTCCGCAGCCCCTAAACGTCGTGTCAGTAGCCCTTTGCAACCTCCTTGCCTTGTGAAAATCTCCATGAAAAACCAAGGAGGGAAACTCGGCACCAGTATGACACAGCATGGAGGAATGCACCGGCGGATGTGGCTCTCTCCCTCTCCTTCTCCTTCTTAGTCAACCCCCATCGCCTCCTCATCCCCCCTCCTGCTGTGGGCAGGTCCATATGCACCCTGTAATTATCAAGGTTATTTTCTCCAGAGGGCCAAATCCCTGTTTATGGGCATGAGTGTGTGTCACAGGACCCTGGCTGTCAACCCACAGGACGCTGACGCTGTAGATAGCCCCACAGAAAGGCTCAGCTTCGGCGACACTGCGGTTGCCAGATCTGGAGTTGCTTTGCTTTTGCTCCCATTTAGGGAAAAACAAAACATTTGTGATTTTCGGTATCTGTGCCGTGACCTCAAATGAGACAGCAAAAAATGTTCCGTGTGAGCTCCAATCTCAGCCAAACCGTGAAGTTTCTCCTGGGAACTGCCAACTTGCATCCAGCAGCGAAGATAAAAATTAACCCTCAGACTTTTACTGTAGACAAGCAAGCAAAGAGTGTTTTACTGAACTGTAAAAATGGAGACAAATTTCTACTATTATTAGTCCAATTCAGTTTTTTGCCAGAGCCAGACACCTTGGAGAATTGTGACCTGGGCTACAGCACACATTTGCTTTGGCAGGGGCTGCACAGGAAGTGAGGCCAGTGGTTAACAAGCCCCGTAAAAAAGAAACAACTCACCAATCCAACAAGCTAGGTATTATACCGGCTAATTAGAGGCAAACAGGAGGCAACTTTGTCTTCTGAATGGGATTCAAAGTAGGCTTGTTCTTGTGCTACAGTAGGCTCGTCAGCAAACAAGAGCCGGAGGAGCCTGAATTACAAGCTCAAAAGTAAATCTGCTTGTAACAAACTGTTACAGGGTCAGCAGTGCACACACACACAGACACACACCCCGAAATCGGCTGCTCCGTTCACAAAAGCTGCTTCCTCTCCGTTTCATCACGCGGGCCAGGCTTTGTTAGTGTGCGGAAATGCCTCCAGAGGGAATGAAAATACTGGCAAGTCCCTGCAGCTCTTTCTGGAGAGAGCCGGGTCCTGCAGCTGCAAGATCACACACACACAACCACACACAACCACACACATGTATGCCAAGTGCCCATGTTGGTTTAGGGCTCAGGTTACGTACAGAGATAACGGTGTTAACCTAAAGAACATAAACACCGGTGTGCGGTTACAGGGCTGCCAAGGATCCAGACGAAGCCAACACTGACGATACAGAAACTAAAGATGGACTGATGTTGACACGGCTGCCACAAAATTATAGGAAACGTCATTGTAAAAGCTCATATCACTGCAAAAATCAGGGGTTTTCCATCCTGGGAATTATATTTGGATAATTTTGACTCCTCCTCAGAGATATATCAAACTAGGATACATGGTTGTCTTCTTGAGAAATGCAGCGAAACACTAACAGAAAAGTTACGAAAACTTTTAGTTACCCGCTATACACTGTAAAATCAAATTAGTTAACCGCCTTCCTTTGCAAAAGCATGCAAACTGATTGCCTTAAAAAAGGTCAAGTTGCAGTGAATAGGCATCATAAGTTGTACTAAATGCTTACTCAGGGTAGAATACTAACATTTTAGTTTAAGTAACTGAGCAAACTCAGGAAAGTTTACTTTGTGATTTGATTTAAATATACTCATCAGTAAGGACAGACTACTCAAAACTGCCATTTCATACGACTTAATAATTCGCCCTACCCCGCAGCGTGCCCCCCCTCCTCATTGAACCAAATGCCCCTGTGCAGGAAGAGGTGGCAATGCACCCTAAATCACTCACCAAGTCCCCTCTGCGTAAATGAAAAATAGAAGTAAGCAAGAGATTAGAAATGGCCTGGATATTACTAATTTGGCTATGCTACTCAGTGACGATTTCAGATGAAATTTTTGGTAAGTAAGAAAAGTAAAAATAAAGTATAAAATCTGGCCGAGCGGGAAGAGAGCAACACAAGGATCTTTTTATGCAGATATGGATGTTCTGGGACGGAGTTATTAGGCTTAGAAGATTTCCCATGATGCAATGCTGTTCCAGACATGCACACAACACTATAATTTCTGTCTTACAATACACACTCAGAAGAATCACTCACATCTAACTATATGAAATAAGTTTGTAGACAAAAAGTAAAGACTACTAAGTGACTTCAAGTTAAATTGAAGGACCAACACAAAATAAGTAAAGTTTGCTAGTTCGTTGTAAGTAAGCACAAAGTTTGCATTTACAGTGTAACATCTACCTGCTCTCCAAGCTGTCTTATCCCATTAAAGGTTGTACACATTCACATCTTTAGAGCAGATTTAGTCCCTGGTTTATCCAAGCTGCATGTAAACCAGAGCAACCAAACAAAACACACCGGAACGTGCCCAAAACGCCGTGTGGGTGCAAACTGTTCCCTTTCTTGGTAACCGCCGAGCCACTGTGCAGCGCAAAACTTTTCTAATCCTCTTGAATGTTTTTAATATTCCATTACCTCACTCGACGACCATGTTGATTGGCGTAAAACACGTGTTTGTAATCAGACGACAGAGCTCCCAACAACAGATGATTGCAATCAAACAGTCAATGGCCTGCACTTAAGGCAAAAATAACCCATAATAGTCAAAAACAGACCTGTGAATTTAAAGGAATACAGAGTTTTCAAAAGGTTGGTTCATCTGTTAAGGAAAGGAAGTGAAGACACATGAAATCGTCCATGTGCTTCATGCTAATCCACTCTGAAATGTATGCCTCTGTTATGAATAATATCCAAAATATGAGGTCAAACACTGAGCTGGAAACAATGATCAGACCAGCCAGGGTGACTTCTGCTGCTATTTCAAGGAGCGACCACTGCGAGCGGTGAATTTCAGCTCCACACCGTCACCCTGCGCCACCCACACTCACATTCAGTTGACCCAGGAAATTCAAAACAGTATGCAGTTTTTTTTATTTAATATTTCATGTAAACTGTGCCTCCTACACAAAACTCACCAAGTCGTTTCATTCTAGCTGATAATGTAAGTGAACATATAAGTATAAGTGAACACTATTTGAAATATACATCCTGTTTCTACTCTAAAACTTGACTCTTTCCGTCGTAGATTTAACTGATATTCAGTATCTACCACAGGACAGTATACCCCTGGGCTTCAGAACAGATTAAAATAGGTACAAGAAAATCAAACTCTTCAGGATTACCGACAAAAAACCTTTAGGTTCTTTATTTGCGTGTCATTTCATTTGTTAGTCATTATTTGGATCTATGTACTATGAAGCAAATTAAAACCTGGTCAAGACAAAGAACTTCCCAGAGCCTCTCATTGTCAGGACAGTTATGAAGTTGGTCTGGTCGGCTCGTCTGGAGCAGTTTGGGGCTCAGTGAATTGTTTAGACTCTGACTTGTGGATGGAAAGGAATAGGGATGATGGCGCCGGAAACCAGCCAGATCCAGATCCACACATTACACTGACTTTTTATTGACAGAACTCAGTGGTTTCAGCTATGGTCATTCATAAAAAAGGCTGCAAATACAGCTACAATCCTATTTTTTTATTCATTTTATATGGAGATACAGATATGTGTACACCGACTGACGTGTCTGAGTTGGTGAACTTGGATCAGTGCATCTCATTAGGGTGTAATGGTACATCGATGTATCAACGCATCGATTTGTATCCTACGATCAAACTACATCAACAGCTTAACGGCAAATCGTCCTTCTTGTGTGACTATCAATCTAAAATCATTTTTCAAAGTAAGAATCGATTGTATTGTTACACGTCAAACGCTGTCTATGTAAATGTATTTTTCATGCTTATAATGGTAAATAGTTGTAAAAGTTACTCCAGTTCATTCTCAGACATTCTGCTCATGTGAACTGTGTTATAAGTGTCTGAAGATGATGGCAGATCATTGCAGGGAAGCACCAGGAGAACGAGAGATTTGCAGTTGGAGTTTGTCGTCCACACAGCACTTACACTGAATATTTGTGTAGTTTGGTGTATCAAGCTTTTACCTCCAACTACTGCAGACAAATAGCCATTTCCTCTATTTTTGGCAAGAAAATAAATAAATAAATAAATAAAAATTACTATATTGATTTCTTGTCATTTAATCAAATCATATCGAACTCGTATCACTCTTGTATCATAGTGCCAACCATGTATCATAATACCCATAGTATCGCTGTTCAAACGTATCATTACATCCTTAATCTTAAAACCTAAAGACCAGCCATTTAACTTGCTCTCGCCAGGTCCCACATATCGCAGCAAGCAGGTTGAACCAACATATAGCTTTGTATCAATAAAGGAAGTTGGAATATATACCTCAGGTAATGATTTTTTAACATTAACCCTCATCTAGAAGAATGATCAGACTTACAGAACTCATGAAAGCAGTTGTGTGCTTTATTCCTACACCATAATGACTGCAGATGCATAAATGCATGTGCTACAGATGTACTTGTGTACAGTCTGCAATTATGCATGGTGTAAAAAAACAGATTTTTTCTTTAAATATAACCAAAGAAAACTGATCCTCTTGAGACATATGGGTTTCTGCAGTGTTTATGATCTCATCATTTAACAGACAAGCTGTGTAACACACTGATTTCCCCAATGTGTGTTTCTTTAGCAGCAGAAAGGTGCACTTTTGACCAAACAACTGACTGAAATCCTGCCGTTCTTACTGGTGGAGTATCAGGGGAAAGCAGATTCAAGATGCACTGACAGAGCGGAGGAGCTTTCAAGACAGCTGCTCGAGTTTCTCTCTCACACACACCCATGCGAACACACACACAAGCACGCACGCACTCCACTCCCTCTCTCCTTTTTAGCCAGTGACAGCAGGCACCCAGCGATGACATGAGGAGTGTCTCTGGCAGCCAGTAAGGCAGCACTAAACAGACAGAAATATCTGCTCTGACAGACGGACAGGCCGTCACCCACTACGACATGTATGCAGCTGTCACTGAGCTCACAACTCCTCTCTCCAAGTCCTCTGCTTTTGATTCCCTCTCCACACTGATCAGTGTTCCCCTCATGTTTCCTTTCTTACAGCTATCATATATTATATCGAAAAGCTACACTGTGCTTAGCTCTGTTTGGCTCCTGGTCAGAGACGAGGAGGAGGAAGGAGGTTCAGCTTTCATGAGGCAAACTGTTGAGCATGCAGTCACACACACCGCTTGATCAGCACTGGCTCGCACACGTTTAGTCCTTTGCTCCTTTCGTTTGCTTTCTCTCTTTTGTTCTTACTTTCCTTTCTCTCCCTCACTCTCTCTCTCTCTTTCTCTCAGCCACAGCCGGTCTCAATTAGGAGGGTTCAGGGAGTGGAGCGGAGAATAACTGAGGATCTGGTATCTGGAGCTGGAAGGACCCAAAGATCAGCAGCAACAAGAAGCCACTGCTGCAACGTGCTGCGCCAGGAAACTGGGCTGTGGCTGCCTGTGTGTTTGCACGAGTGTGTGCGTGCGAGTGCACGGTGCGTAAATCTGCTCTGTGTCAACAGGTTGTCAGTGACCTCTGACCTCCATATTTCAACCCACATGAATATGACAGAACTGCTAATGTTGTGATTGGCACAGAGTTGTCCTCTTCCCTGCTGGAACGTGGCTCTCGTTGCCATTTGAGTTCAAGATTGTGGCAGTAAAAACAATGGAAAATCACTCTCACACACTTCACACACAGGCAGGCACACCCACACACCACATCTTCACCCCCATGTAGAGAACTACTTTAATTGCTTTGTTTCAACAGTCCCTCCTGAATGAGAGAGAAGCTGGGGGCTGCAGTTTACAAGACACATCTGCAGGTGTTGCATTTCAAACTGAGAGACTCAAGCTGCGAGAGGGAACACACACACCAACACGGACACACAGACAGAGGAATATATAGCCTCTCTGTCGCTTCCTCTCACAAACACACACTGCAGGTGCAGCTCTGTGCAGTGTTTTCCTCCACGGCGTCGAGCCTGGAAATGCTGGCACATCTGAGCATCTGAGCGAGCTGAAACTGAAAATCTCTTAACAGCTGCAACTCTGTCTATAAAACACTGACTTTAATGTGAGACAATGTGAAATATATGATGAGACAAAGCTGAGGCAGAGAGTCTTGGGTGCAGTTGTATCAAATCCAGAAGAAGAATGTCTCTGATGGAGCTTCTGCAATGAGGCTGATGCTTCCCAGTGGGCATTTCACACTAAAAGAACTTCATGAGCCATAAATACCATTAGCTAATGTGGCCTTGGGTCGTGTAGGTTTAAGATAACCTCCTTATGGACAGAAAAAATACTTCAGGTTGTTGCCACACAGCCTTTGATTCACAGAATCTTCTCAAAACAGCTCATTCAAAACTATTTTCACCCATTTAAATCAAAACTTCTCAAAGCAATGTCTCTGCAAGAATCAAATCTGTTTGTTGCAGCTGAGAGTCGAGTAGTTTGGAGGACCTCGGGTAGCGTGCCTTCTAATTCAAGGAAAGAAAGCGCAATCAGCTAAGCTTCAGATGGCATCCGACAGATCCAATCTCTCTCTTTTTGTTTCCAGCAGCTCTATTGTAATATTCCCACGCGTTGGCGTGAATGCCGCATTGCACACATTTTTGATAATCTATGCAAATAGGCCACAGATGGACAAGAATGTATCTAATTGAGAAACATATGTGTCGCACTTTTAAAAATAATTCTTACGTCTCTATTTTTCTTTTTGTCCTCAGTGTGTTCCTGTCATCTGTCGTTCATTCATTAAAAGCTACGTGCGGCTGTGATGCTGCTGAGGACATCGTGTTTCCTTTGTTTCCCGCCGTGAATGGCAACACGGAAGCAAGGTTGGAGCATTCATGAACGCCATTTCTCACCCGCGCGCCACAACTACCGCCTCCTTCTCTCTCCCCCACTCTCTATGAATTCATTGGAGGAACATCCCGGGCATTATGAGAAGCCATTAATGAGTGTGTGGCGTGGCGTGTTGTGATGCGCGACATATTACAGCCATTCATCAGAGCCGGGAGACACTTGACAGGCGGACAGCCAACAGGTTGTGTAATCATATAACACAGCCATGTCAGGCCTGCCACGGCTCCGTGTCCCATTCAGGCCTCTAATGTTATTTTCCTCTGGGTAATTGACGACGCCAGACAGAGAGATCCAGTGATGGATAACATCGTGGACCGGCCCGCTCACAAAGATGGCGGCCTGCAGGAGTGATGTCATTGCAGATTACATCAATATTTGGAGGTTTTATATCACTTGGGTCTTAATTTCTGTAGTTGAAGCCAATATTTCTATTTGTTATGATAACTTTGTATTCTCAGTGACTGTTAAGAAACATGACGACATCACTAAAATTAATTCAAGTGGGGAGAGCAACAAAAGCAGTCACATCACATCATATCAGATCAAATGTAATAATACACCACTGCACAAAAAAATATTTACAATGGGTAGGTTGGCTGATAATTTTCCTTTTTATGAAGGTTTGTTTTCTCCTCCATCAAGGTTTAGACCATTGACAGTATGATAAAGCTCGACCCATATATCAGTTTGCCGACATTATTGGTCAATATTTGCCTGCAGCAGATAAATCAGTATCAACGTTTATGTATTCCCATATATCTCCTGATATTAGAACTGCTTTTTATGGCCAGAAAAAAAATGCTTGGTGTAATTGCATAGTTTGTCCAGTGGAGGTTATATACAAGTATTATATATATATATTTTGTTGTTGTTGTTGTTGTTGTTTGTTTTTTAA
>JAPXVT010000003.1:19074894-19088547 GCA_029823135.1 Acanthurus reversus | reverse complement strand
ACGAGCATTTATAAAAGTAAAAACAATAAATTTTATTGAGACATAAACATTAATACCTTTTCAACACAGTTCTTCAACAATGTATTTCATATACATGTAGCTAATGTGGAAGGATTTATTCCAGAATTGAGGCCAGCTGACAACGTGTACAAGAACCTTTTTATTTTCTGCACTGAATTGGGAAAAAAGTTTTAAAAAGTTTTTAAAAAAAGAAAAAAAAAGAAAAAAAACTTCTCTTGTGCACTGAATTCCAGCAGATGAAGAACATACTTTGATGTATAAAAAAACAGATTCCCACATTAACATGTTTAAACAAAACCAAACTAAAGAACATTTGTCAGGATGTAACGTCGAGCTTGAACACTGTACAAAATTCATCTTTAATACTGTAACGGCATTCAGTCAGTCACTGGCAGAAGAGGGACAATGTAAAAATAATTAGTATTCCACAGTCTCTTATTGTTCACATTCACATAGAACAGTCCAACAAAAACCCAAGGCAGTTCAGGATCATAATTCCATATGTACAAAATGTGAATTGAAACAACCTAGCTATGTACACTGTACACAAATGCCACATCAGCAGAAAAAGCTGCGTGCTGATCACATGGCAGGAGCTTCCTGTCGTTCATACTGGCTGAAGCTGTGCTGTGCGGAGGCCGCAGAGAAAACAGGTGATTGCTGTCAGGATGTGATGTCACTGTCAACGTGTGTCCGCTCTGTGCGACTTTTAGCTGTGACAGCAGATGAAACATGGACATTGAGTCAGATTTACACCTGCTTGTCTTAGTGGGTCTCCATTATTTTTGCAAAAGATTTTGGACTCTGAAGTACGACATAAAGCCGACATCGTCTCACTGAATTCAGCAGAACAAACTGATTGATGCTGAGAGTTAATGTGTTGCTAATGTTTATTCATAGAGGTTCAGTCTCAATGACTCTACTGATCAAACATTATTCATGTTTTTTTACAGGATAAATTATCCAACTGTGAATAAAGTATTCAAATCCTAAAAAAAAAGGGAAAAAAATCAGTTCATGCTTTACAGTAACTGTGCTTACAAACACTGCCGAAAACAGCAGCTCATCAGGTTTGGCTGTAAGTTCAGTGAACAACGGTTCATCTTCATATCAAAGCTCCGCTCAGAAATCTGTTTGGATGAACAACAAAAGTTGGTTGACCTTTTGTCCCATATCAAGTCAGTTTTATTTATGTGGCACAAAATCTCAACAAAGCTGTCCCAACACTCTTTACACAAAGAGTCGCTCTGAAACATGATCTTTAAATAAATTATATTACTTTTTTTTTTAAAACCCAACAACTGAAAGCAGGTCCCACATGAGCAGCACTTTGCCGTGGTGGGGAGCAAAAACTTGGACTTAATTTTTACTTTTGGTAATATTAGAATGAAATTTTACCCCTCAGGCGATTGGCTCTTAAATATTAAATCTAAAACTGTTTCCTCTCTGTGAACAACAAACAATGTGAGATCCACAGATAAAACCCACGCACGCACACACACACACACACACACACATACATAGTGTGTTCAAATGTTATTCTGAAGGGGAACAACAGAGGAAGTGATTGTGTGATTGGCAGCAGTGACTCTGTTGTGTGAAGCGAACAGTTGCCATCTCATTCAAAGGACAGAGTTTCCGTGTTGTCGTGGTAATATGGCGGCAGTTTTTTCACTCACTTGACATGTTTTCATATGTACGATCATTTTCAGTAAATACAATCATTTCAAAGCTGCTGAACAGAATTGCTGTATTTTCCATCTTGAAACACAGGTAACGCCAGCCTGACATCAAACAACAAGAGGTGTCTCCATGTTTCAGCCGAAAATCTGCACTAGATCACACGGCGAAGATGACCGCTGACGACCAACAGGCTCGTCCATGCTGCACCGACACAAATCCCTCTCCACAGAAAAACAACCGCCGGTATGATGACGCTGTTTATTTAACCCCCTCTCCCTACCATAGCTGCTACTAACTGATAACATAGCACTAGTGTAGAGGCAAAGAGCCACGCTGAACGTGTGTAACCATGGAAATGACAGCAACAGGCTCAGAGGACTCTCCTTCTCTGATCTGCTTCTTGTTTGTTACCTTCTCCAGTTCGTCTCTTCCTGCTTTGTTCAGCAGTTGAAGCTGCTCATTCTTCTCCATATGAGCGGCTCGCTCGCCGCAGCTTCCTGTCTCATGTTTATGACTTGAATCACAAGTGATGAATGCACGAGCGATGCACGCAGGCAGGCGCTCAGCGTCCAGTAAACTCCGCTCAGACGTGTCACAGCCTCACTGCAGCTGCACTGACGGATTTTTTCAGTAAATGCTTCTATCAACAGAATTACCAACCTCAGCTTAAAGCACATCAGCAGATACACATACACACACACACACACTGACTCATACATGTCATGGCCTGATGGGGCACACTGTTCTTTGTGAAAGAAGCAGGAAGCTTTTGAAGGGCTTTTTGAAATCCACCCACAACACTAAATTTTACTTTCTACCTTCAGCTCAAACTACTTTAAAAACTCAAACAAGGTGTACAAACACAAACTGGACGGTTGGGACGTATGTCCATTTTTCTTTCTTTTTCTTTTTTTTTTTTTTTAAAAGAAGTGGTCTGACTGGCTTCTGTAAAAGAGCGGGAAGCACTGACTGACTCGTCCTTCATCCAGTTTTCTAATCACATCTGATCATTTCCATCTCTTTATTTTTTATTTTTTTTAATTCTCAACCCTCTTCTTCTCAACAACAGTGGCTGCTTATTCTTGGTGAAACTCCCATTTGTGGAGAGACTGAATGGAAACATAGTGCTCAGAACAAATGAAAAGTAGTTTTAAATGTAACATTTTGTAGTTGGTGGTCGCAGCAGCTCTAAAAACACAAACAGTTGTCCCGTCTGATGACGTTTGTCTGTGCATCTCCAGCAGTCTCCTCTGACGTTCTTATCTGTCAGTCACACCTCAGTCTGTTGCTGTGAGTCAGTGATGATGGTCACTCCTCGACGATGCTCATCCATGCCCTCGACATCACAGCTGTGTCCCGATTCATCGAGCTTGCAGGGAACCGACATATCTGAGGACGAAGACACAGCAACAGAATGTCGCATGTCTGACGACACAGAGTCGTCGCCATCTCCGTTTCCTGGAGTTCCTCCGCTGACTGAAGTGCTACAGTCCCTCGGGGGCCCCTCTCCCAGGGGCAGCGGGTGAGGGGGGAGGTACTGGCTGGGGTGGAAGTGGAGCCTGGAACTCTGACCCCCAGCAGTGCTGGAGCTCCGCGGCGCGCCCTCCTTACTCACCAGCGGGGGGGCAGGCAGGGATGTGTAGGGCTCTGGAAAGTCCTCCTCTGTGGGCAGTGGAGGAGGCAGCTGGTCTTGGCTAAGGAACTCCTCTTCATGAGGAGGGGGGTAGTCACTGTCAATGTCATAGCCCCCCAGGTAGTAGTCTGACTCTAGTTCACTTGTGCTTCCTCCGAGGCGGGGGGCCGAGATGGCTTCTCTGCTGCCAGGAGCGGCTTCATAGCCGGGCACCTCCTCGATGTCGGACAGTTTGGTGTTGGGCATCCAGTCGGACGTGTCCCAGTGATACCCTAAAGAGTCGGAGGAGAGATCGTTAGTGACAAGTAAGACGTGACAATAGCAGTGAGCAGTTGTCCATGTGACAGGAAGCAGCAGGCATTTCAGACCACGCACAGAGGTCTCGACGGTCTTTCAGGGGGTGCGACATGCACGGAAGGAGACTTAACACTCACAGCATTACGACATGCTCAGGATCATGAAGAACTGCAGCACTGATGCTGACACAGCAACCAGAGTTTCTGTTAGTGAAGAACATCCATCATGCATCACAGCGTGTTGTTGACTCCGACACACCCCGTCATCCCTCTACACACACACTGCATCACCTCTGCACACACTGCATCACCTCTACACACACTGCATCACCTCTACACACACACTGCATCACCTCTACACACACACTGCATCACCTCTACAAACACTGCATCACCTCTACAAACACTGCATCACCTCTACACACACTGCCAAATCTCCTACTGATCAGTCAATGATGATCAATACAGTCAGCGTGTTTGATGCAGTTTAAAGCCAATGTCTTACATCATGTTTATGTTTCCCCATCATGATCTTTTTATAACAAAACTGTTTTATTCACTTTTTTGGTTTGTTTCAGTATGACCATGAGTTCACATTTACTTTTTCAAGGTTCAAGCTGCCTGATCAACTAAACCAACCGCAGCTACAAAAGTGACAGAACAGGAAACTTTCCGTCACAGCACTCAGGAGGTTTGTCTCAGAAGGAAAATACAAACCAACGAGGGTCTCAACAAACTAATATTGTGCTGGAAGCTGCACTCAATGACTCTTTCCCTGTCATAACATATAAAAAGTAAAATTCCCCCAGCCAGCCGTCACCCGGTGATGGACAGCGGACCAACAACAGCCAACTGTCTACTCCCAGCTTCCACTGTTTGCATCTGATTGGCTCAGATTTTAGGACAATGATGATTCAAAACTCCCAAAACACAAAAACATGCAAAATGTTACACAACTCTCTCATGCAACATAAAGGAAGGACAGGCAGCAATTTTGGGATCATGCAGTCTTAAATATATCAAAATATTGCTCCTCCCTGTTCAGCCAAATCCAACAAATGTGCACTTCTCAACTATTTTTGACTTTGGAGTGTGACAGAGTTGTTTTCTGATTAGAACACGTTTGAGCACTGAGCACTGAAGCCAACGATGTCCTGACATCATGAGTAATGATTCTCATATTTAAAGTTTGGCTGACCGGAAGAACAATTGACCAGAAACTCTGCAGGTACATTGAAGTGAAGACGAATGGTGTGAGACGATCGAAGAGCGATGACAAATCCAACAAACATGTAACAGAGCAGAGAGCACGAGGCAGCGTCCATGGAAACGGGTTGATACAGAAGCACTGAGCTGCAGATGAACATCAAAACAACAAGGCGTGGCAGGAAGCAGTTAGGAACGGCGTGAGGAACATTCTTTGTTTGGGGGGGGAGGGGCTAGTCAGCACAGGACAGTGAGACTGAAGGGAATCAAACACACAAACACCGGAGAATTCAAACCAGGACAAGAGAGGAGCGAACACAGAGTATGGCGGTATGACAGGACAGATGAGTGAACACAGAGGTTCACAGATTTTGAGTTTGGACTGAATTGTTTCTGTGCAGACATGCTGCCAGATGAAAGACAGACTCGATGTGACATGAACACCTGACAGACGGACAGACGGACAGCATGTTAACCACTTAGGACCATCTGATTGCAGACACTGGTTTGATGCTCATGTTGGTAAAGTTGGATGTGATCTTCAGGTTAGCGCCCTGTAGCTATGGCTAAATTGATGTTTACTGATGATTAGCTTCCTGCAGAGGGATGATGGGAGTTCTAGCTTTGATTGTAAATGTGCCTTGTTTGTTTGTTTATTTACCATTAAAAATTAAAAGTCATGTCAACATTCAGGGCTCTGTTTTCATACGGCACAAAGCTGGTCCAAGTGCGGCTCCAGGCGTATTTGTTATTTCGTGCAGCACAAGCGGCTGTTTTGGTGAACCAGGCTGCGCAGAGCCGGGTGGAGCGGCGCAGCAGAGGGTGGGTCGCTAAAGACGCGCTGTCACTGTGAAATGTTGGTGTCATTTAAGCGGTTACTCAGACAGGTGGACAGACAGACAGGTATACATGCAAGTGGACAGACAGGTGCACAGACAGACAGGTTGACAGGCAGGTGGAAAGACAGACAGGTGGACAGGCAGGTGGACAGACAGATGGACAGACAGGCAGACAGGTTGACAGGTGCACAGACAGACAGGTGGACAGACAGACAGGTTGATAGACAGACAGGTGGACAGACAGGTGTACAGACAGACAGGTTGACAGACAGATGGACAGACAGGCAGACAGGCTGACAGGTGCACAGACAGACAGGTGGACAGACAGATGGACAGGCAGGTGGACAGACAGACAGGTTGACAGGTAAGGGCAGGGTTAGAGAGTGGAGCAGATAGTCACCTGTCCTGTAGGTTGGACTGTTGTCCATGACTGACACTGTCAGGTGGAAGAACAACAGAACACACTTCAGCCTCGAGCGTCTATCACACAAACTGCTCTGAAGCTCGTTTACAGCATGAAGGCGAGTCACTGCGAGTCTGACATTAAGTTTGTAGCCTGTGATTCGACCCCCGGCTTTGTTTTGCACTTCGAGGGGACAAATATGGACTGAAACACTCTCATGTCTTAGTTTGTTTCTGTCGATAAAGAACTCTGAAAGAAACCGCCGACATCATGACAGAGCCGACAGTCTGCAGGTTTTCACTCCAGACAAACACACACTCTCCGCTGAAGGAAAGGGGAGGAGCTTATCAGTGACATCTTCAGTGGGAATCAAACCCACAGAGTGTTGGCATCAGCTGAAGGCAGTTTGTTATCAGAGCTTCATTTGTTTTCAGAACTACTAAATGATGGAATTCACTACATTAACTGAGCTAAGAATCTGTACTACAGCTACTGCAATATTTTATGTTTTATTTGTTAATAGGGTGTTTTAAGTATTAGTAGGTGATCGATGTGGACAACGTAAATAAATATGTGCATAGGTATATTAGATTATATGTTGAAATAAACAGTATGTAAAGCCAATTTGTGTATGTTTGTTGTATGGATCATGTATGTTGACAGTTCTGTGTTTGTGTTTTTATTATGTGTTCCTTATTTCTCATCATCTCATCTATCTCATTTTTGTGTTGTTGTTGTTGTTGTTTTTTTTTAATGGACACTTGGAAGATTAGCCAGAGAGCTAAAAGAGATCCAAATTAAAAATCAAATGAAAAATGATTGTGCCGATTTGTTTGCAAATTTTGCCTTAGCTCAAAAAACGGGATGTTCGACGCTTTGACTCATCAGGAAGTGATTTTGTTGTAACAGTAGCTCTTTGGAAGAGTCCTTGTTTTGACAGCAGCGCATCTGTTGAGGACAGACAGCACTGGTCCACGTTTGCTGCTATCAGCAGGATTGAGATACAAGCTTCTCGAGGCTCACCAGGGTGGTCAGTCTCCTGGCTGTGGGTATCTGCAAAGAAAGGGGAGAGAGGAGCATCAGAGGGATCAGATCAGCTCAGCTCGGCTCACTGATCTGCACAGGAAACACCGAGCATGGGAACCCACCAGGGAGCCAAAGCTAGTCCCCGCGGTGGAAATGTGCTGACAGAGCCTGACTCAAGAGAAGACATGCAAGACGTGTCAGGGTTAAATGAGGAAATCCTTTCTTACTGTTGAACTCAAATTAGGCCTGCAGCATATAAAACAGTCATAAAAAGATAGAAAATACAGAGTGCCAATGATTGAAGTGAACTGATAAGATTAAAGTGATTGATAAGATCTTCTTCATCTACTTCAATATCAGTGTGACACTGACTACACAGAGCACGATTCCATCAGATGGATCAGTCCACTGAGCAAGGTACATGTGTTCTGCTAACTCATGAAGAACGACCCCGGACTGATCAATACGGTAACGCTGAGGCACTGATAACTGCCGTGTAAATATTGGCTCAGCATTTCAACAGTGTTTGCTCTGTCTTTCATTACCTTTCATAGACGAAAAACAAACAGAGCGGGGACAACTTCTGTCATGTGTCCTGCACAGCACTTTATCTATGACATCATTTTGACGCTTGCCAGCTCCTGTGCAGCGCCTTGCTCAGGCGAGACCTGGTGGAAGAATTCAGCAAAATTCTACAATAAAATTAGAAACAATAGTAAAACTGCAACTATTTTAACTTTATTTTTAATTTAAATTTTCTAGATGCTGTGCATTGAAAAACACTGGAAATACTTTTTTGAGAGGGATAAAGAAATTATATTTTAGATGATTCTGTATTTTTGAAATGTAAAATGAGAATCAACGTTTTTAATTTGTTTCAGTTTTGTGACTCAAACTGTGGAATGAACTTATTTATGATATCAAATCATGTTGCTCTCTGTTAAGTTTCAAAAAGCCCTAAAATATAAAATAATTAAGAATTATAATGAACAATGGCTACAATGTCAAAGGATTAAGGGTTGAAATTTAGGGTAAGAAGTATTTGTTTATTTATTTTCTTTGGTGTTGTTGACATTCTGTGTTATCTGATGGATTATAGCCTTTAGAACAGGCAAATAAGATTTGGCTTATTCCTCCTCCTTTTTATGAGTTACTGCTTGTTTGAATTCTGTTGTATGAAAGTTTTGTTCCTTAAAAAATATATAAGCAAAAAACAAAACAAAACCTGTTTGTTCATTTATTCATTCAGTCAATTATTTATTTATTTAGGTAACAGTAGGTGTAAATAAGTATTATGTGTTTGACTACTTAGAATACTGTATTATTGTAGGCCACTTTGTTCATAAAAACTGAGAATTTTGAATAAAATGTAGAAAAAAATGTCTTTTCCCCCTGTAATTTAATCTATGACAGTGCATCATATTTTAAAGACTTATCATGTTTTGCATTTTGGAGAGGCACTCCCCAACATTTCCCTTAAAAATGCTGTGGTGTCAAGGTTTAAGGAGCAAAAGATTAAGAGAAAATTCAATAAAGTACAAGTTAAATACTGCCCATGAATAAATCTTCTGATATTATGACTCGGAGCTCAATGTTAAAATTTCTAAAGCTGTCAGTTTTTCAATTTTACAATCACTTTTTCTGAAAAGCTGCATGAAAAGTTAGTACAAGTGCGCCCTCTTGTGGTAGAATCTAATCGTTACAACATGTGTAATTAGTCACCCAGTGCTCCAGGTGTCGCTGTCGGACGTTCTGCGTCAAACGCTATCAGAGTGTACTCCTGACTATTTTAGTTAGAGTCGTTTGTTTTCAGTCTGTCAACAGTGTAAACACCTACGCGAAACAGAGCCGGGGAGTCCCGTTGTGTTGGCAGGTCCGCACAGATTTCTCTTGTTCATTTAATGGAAAGTAACGGTAGTGAATGAGATATTCCTGCCGCTGAGCGTGGAGCCTTGCAGGGTAGGGTCCGGAAGACTAGCCCGTCTCTAGTTGTTTGACTGCACGGAGGACGGAGGAGGCTGATCAGCGCCCGTCGACGAACATGGCAGCGGCGACCGTCGTGGAGGCTGACCTGGCGGAGAGCGAAGGCTGCGCCGGCTTCGCTGGCGTTCAGAGCAGGGAGTGGGACGAGTCCCAGCTCCGCAAATATTCCTTTCCAACGAAGCCGATTCCCAGACTGTCTCACACGGACCCCAGAGCAGACATGCTAATAAACAACGAGGTAAACACACAAAGTTAGCTTCATTCAACTTTAATATACCTTGATTCGTCCGTTATCTCACATCTTTATCAGAACCACATGAACCATAAACCCGGTGCACCTAACAGCTTTCATAGAAAGCGGGAGCTAACGTCAGTAAAACGAGGCCAGTAGTATTTAATGTAACTAACATTACAGCAAGGTATTGACAGTGACAGTGAATTGTTGGATATATAATCTTGTTTCGGTTTATGTCTCAGCTTGGTCTTGAGTGAGAAAGTTCATGATAAATAATTACAGGGATTTTTATTTGGAAATGTAGACAATATTTTTCAAAATAATTAGCTTAATATGTAATCGTGAGAACTTCAGAGATAAATCCGAGAAAGAGAAAAACAATTTAGGAAAAAAAAAAAGTTTTCAAGCAAAAATGCCAAAAATGTCCCTGTTCCAGATTTCCATTTACAAGGATTCAACCCTAGAAATATGCATTATTGACAATACATTATATCCAAAAGTGATTAACAAAAAACATGTATGACAATCTGTAGCCTTCATTAAAATGTCACTGGACAATTAGTTGTACAATTTTCAGTCAATGTTTTGTAAATTTGTGACTCTGCTCGCCATCAGCTGGCTATTTGTAGTTTTGGGATTGATAAAATTATAAAACTGCAAAACCAGTTGGAGTTCAGGTTCCAGGATCGTTCCTGTAAACAGATATCTGCACATGAATCTGGTTTCTGTTGGTGTGAGCAGCACTGAGCATTCACAGTGCGGTGGGTTCGAGTTCTTCAAGGTGAAAACTTCATGTGGAGAACAAAAGAGGCGGGAAACATTTCCTCAAATGCAATCTATAAACCTTGTTGATAGCTCTGTAATTTGATTAATTTAAATTACATTACATTACATACATTCAAATGCAGTTATCAGTTCATAAAGATTAGCCCAAATATCCTCCCTACTATCAAGATGCTAATTTGACTGTTAACAATGACCCATACACAGAAAAGGAGGTCATGGCCTGGATATGGTCTGTTATCCTGACAACATTTTCTTTCCTTCCTTGGATAGAGAGTCACATTGTTCAACCAGCTACAACAAATAAACCTCATGTACATCCAACCAAAGAAGATTCGTGCTCAGCTGAGGGGTGAGGGTGGGTGTCAGGTCGTCCTAGAAAGTAAAATATCACATCCAGGTATTAGCTGGCTACACCGACAGCTCTGAAGTGTTTGCTGTATCCGCAGAGACGAAATCATTGTGAAACTGTAGCTGATGGATTCTGAGATTGATTCCAAGGTAATCAAATGAGTCATGTTGCATTAGGTAGTTTGACATTTGGTTGGTGAGGGTTGACTAGTGGTTTCTCACTGGAAATGTCACGAAACAATCTTATCATTAGACCTTTGCACTAAATTTTAATTCTGTTATATGCAAATTTCGCTCAAGTGAAGTAAAATCTTACACACCTTTAATTATGCACATTCTCTAATCCAACTTATTAAAGCAACATAATGTGAGAAAAACCCTACAGTGTTGCACCGTCCTAAATACAACTCCCTGGTTTCTGCAAAATAATGTACATGCTAACAAAATTTAGCCATCTCTTAACAATAGCATGTCAAGCTAACCTAACCTGAACCAGAGACAAAATGCCGCCAACACCTGTTCACACCGTTCTTAACCTCTGTGGAGAAGAGCTGCCATGGCTTTTGATTTAAAGCTTTGCTAACACAGCCAAGCAACAGGCAAAAACAACAACAGAAGACAAACATGCACCTTAGCAGGCCAGCTCACAGACAGTTAACTCGCTGCTATATTTAGCAGCAGTTACAGGTTACTCCATTAGGAAACTGAAAATTACTGAGAGCCGAGGCAGAGCAGCAGGAGGACATCAGAGACAAAAACCTGAAAACATTGTCTTCATAAATATGACCCAGTGTCACCCAGATCTGTAAAAGAGATGTTGTTCTGTAAAGCCAGTCACACTGAGATGATACTCGCCCAGCAAACTCACATATTACAGAAACACTCACCAGGCGCAGACTGACTGAGAATGAGCCACAGATAACAGACCAATGTACCATCAAAATCAGTGTCAGAATCATTTTAAAGCTGTTTTTTTGACGTGAAATGGTGACATCACGTCGCTCCAAGAATTTATTTTCTGTGCAACAAAATTTTGTATTTGTTTTATGCAGTGATGATTGACTAAATATGTCAAGACTGACATTGATGATTTGCATCAGAACGTCAACTGTGACGCACAACATGGGCAGTTCTTGTGTGCTGAAGGATTGCTCCTGAGAAGTCACGAGGCTGAAGTGAAAAGAACGGCACATGAACTGGAACACACACACACACACACAAACAAGATTTTTAATGGGAAACAAATTGGAGGAAGGAGAATAATTATGGTTTGTTTAAATGTACAGTAAATAATATTGAGGAACATACAAATGACAGATTAAAGTCCTGTGCATTGCTGCTTCCTGTTTCCATCAGTTCACCACATCAGGTTTGAACTGAATACATTCAAAATTTTAAAGCAGACTCAAAGTTTGGCGTGAGGACACCGGAGAGGAAATGCTCATTTTCAACAGAAGCTGTTTTATTGTGCAAAGCTCTCACAACGTGAGTGAGAACGTGACATTGTGTATAGTTCACATTTTGCTCTAGAACCCCAGCAACGGCCAATCACATCTGCGCGCGAGGCAGAGCAGAGTTGATATCTCCAAATATGGCCTGATCACGCCGTCTCTGTGTTTTATCAAGTTAACTGCAAAATAAACAACAAAAATGTGGAGCTCTAAACTCTGGTGACGTTCAGGATGTTTCTTCCTATGCCTGCAAGCGAAACAAAAAATTATTTACGACACGCAAAAGTCAGTTTTACAGCCAACAGATGATGTGAAGCGTAAAAGAGTGAAGCGTAAAAGAGTCCGAGCACCGCGTTGTTTCTGTTTCTTCCCGACCCGCGACCCGAAATCTGGCCGCACTTATGTCAGTCTGGGCTTTCCAGCGTCCCTTTAACTGCTCCGCACCGCAGCCTCCCCGCGTCCTCCGGCGAAAGTGAAAGCGAGAGCCCGGCGCAGTGAGAGGCAGCCAGGCACGGGAGCGCGCCCACCGGTGTACGTTCAGTCAGTCACGTAGCCCTCGGAGCTCCGTGTGTCCGCTGCCGCTCCCTGCAGTGTGGATGCACTGCAGCGTGGACTTATGCGGGGGAGTGTTAATTACCCCATATGGTTGTTCTGCACATTGATATCAGTATAATAGTTTCAATTGTTTTCCAGGTCGCAGTGAAGATCATACAAACGCAGCAACTTTAAATGTTTTAATAGTTTTTTTTTGTGTGATTTTTAATCATATTTAAGTAAGGCATGACTAGAAATATCAACCACATTTTTAGTAATATATACTTAAATTATTGATCACAGTTTTATTTGACTAATGTAGAAGAAAAACACTTTAATCCCACAGTATGAAAATAAAATAATTATAAAATACCTGTTACTTTTAAATGATTATAAACACTAGTACAGCCCCTTGCTGTAATTCTTCCTCAGTGCAGTATTTCTTAGACATGTTTGTTTTTTCAGTGCACACATTTGGAAATGTACTTCTGTAAAAATACTGTATTAAAATATCATTATCTGTTTGCAGGAACCTGTGGTTTTAACAGATACAAACCTTGTGTATCCAGCTCTCAAATGGGACATTGCATACCTCCAGGAGAACATTGGGAATGGAGACTTCTCTGTTTACACTTCAAAAAACCACAAATTCCTCTACTATGATGAGAAAAAAATGTCTAATTTTGAGAACTTTGTCCCAAAGTCGCAACGAATGGAAATGAAATTCTCTGAATTTGTGGATAAAATGCACAGAACGCAGGAAATGGGAGGAGAGGAGAGGTAAGATGCATTGATAAGGATATTATAGTTGAAACAGGAATATGATTTAAGCAATGTTTTTATTAAACCTGCCTGGGCTTATGCATAATCAAAACAAAATCCTCTCTTTGAAGCTCAATAATGCAAGTAACTCAAATGCTAGGAGAAACGTGATTGCCGGCACGTATGCTTGACAGTTAGGGGTGTTTTCTCAAATGAAATGTAATGCAGCACAGGAAAGTGAAGCAAATGACTAAGCATTTACACAGGAGAATGAAGAAAGAAGCCTATTTCTGTAACCTGACTTGACCTGGCAGCACACACGCACATATCACTTACTAAGGAGGACTGGCTATGTGACTTGCTGATGCTAACGGTGTTTGTGTCAACTTAAGTGCAAGAACTTTTTTAACAACCTTATATCCTGTAGGTACATTAAAATACTTTTTG
>JAPXVT010000003.1:18774814-18789061 GCA_029823135.1 Acanthurus reversus | reverse complement strand
TAATATGACATAACCTTTGAAAAAAAAAACAAGCAAAACAAAAGATAAAATTATTATATTTAAAACAGTCCAAAAATATCAATAAGGTTAATATATTTATTTTACATATAGTATTTGTTTCAGGCTGTAAAATAGCATTGAAAAACTCATTGACATTTCTTATTTTACACATGTAAAGTCTTAATATTTTGACAGTTTAGCTCTCCTACTTTCAGACACAGACATCTCTTCTATTAACTAAGGAAGAACTCGGACATGAACAGAAAATTGTATGCATGATAATTTATTAGTTGTAATAAATTAAATATTTTTATCTACATCACAAACCAAAAATGTGCAAAAAGTGAAATGTTCATCTTCAAATGCAAAATTATCTCCTTGTTTTTGTGGATTGGTGGTTGGAGAAGCCCAGCTGGAGTGAAGAGGCCCAGGAGAGACTCTTAAGATGTGTCATTGGATTAGCATGTGAGCATCTGTGTTTAGCCGTCTCCAGTTGCCTGCAAACACCTTGAGAGCTGCTTCTCATGTACAGGACTCTCGAAGGAGCCGCGTTCATGGTGCTCTTCCATGACTTCGCTCTTTAGGATGAAGAATGTAAAGTTATCACATTTGCCACTGGTTTTTGTGTTTGTACAAGCCTGCTTTGGTAAGTTTCCCTTTTTAATTATCTTCTTCCAGTTAATGTGTCACTGTGATCAGATTTTGTATGCTGTTACATTGAATCCTTATACATTCAGATTTTGTTTATATCAGATACAATTAAGAGCCTCTGGGTTTATGATTTTCTCAGTCTATAGTTGAATAATTCAGTCATTTGTTCATGTTCTTGCTCTACCTGGTTTGTGTCTCTTATTACTGTCATACTGATTATTTTGTTTTATTTACTAATTTGATTTCAAAGGTAATGTTAAGTGAAAGTAGTTTGAAATAAAGAGTATTCATAAGAATATAAAAGGTGTTATTTCTACCACCAGAGATCTGCAGTCTATCTTTGGAAAGGGAGCTGATCTTAGCAGGTTGACGTAACTCCCCCATAATCCCACTCAATGTTACAGAGAAAGCAGGGGGCGTAAGCGCTGTTACTTGGCTCCTGTCACTCTTTGATAAAAAGCGACCATTGTGGCCATAACTCACATTTACATGTTAATGATAAACATTATAAAGCTGTAACAATAGTGAAGGAAGTTTTCCAACAAACCAGACATTAGTATCTATCTAAAGTTTGCTAATTTTAACAAGCAATGGCCACTTTAAGCTACTGATCAAATCAGACCAAGAAAGACTGTTGCAGTAAAACCTTTAAATCTGCTGAAAGGGTTTGTTTTATATCTTATGAACTTAGCTCTGACATTAATATTTCTGTTATTTCAACTTTAAAAAAATACATAATTCCATAAAACTTTAAAGCATCCAACATTTGTTTTTATCTTTCTGTCTTCAGCACAAGCAGACTTCGCACCCTATTTCTACGACAACGGACCCTACAGTCAAAATGGGAACCTGGCGCTGTTCAGCCTCTCGGAGGACACGGCTGTCGGTGAGATGAACCTCTGACATAAAGGACATTCAGTGTGGAAAACAAATAAGTTTGTGGAGCAACCAATCAGCAATATGACATGTTTTGGTCGCCTCCACCTCAGAGTCCAGGATGTTAAATAGTCTTTGATAGATGAACAGATGTTGTGTGGCGTGTTCGCACTCACACAAACATGCTCATCTGCTGGTGCCACCTGTTGATGTGAGGGACAGTGTGTTGGCTGTGAGTGCGGTGCAGCTGTCCCTCTACAACCCCCATCCATCAGTGCACTTGTTTTTTGCTGCTGCCTACTGTGTCTCAGTCTGGTTTGTTTCACATCAATTCAGCCAAGCAAAAGGTCGAACACCCTCCTTGATTGCTGGCTTGAGGCTGGCTCATATTTCATTCAGAATCAGATTTTTTTTTTTTTTTTTATTCTTAAGTGCAGAATTTTTAAAATTAGCATGCTAATACATTTTCTGTAAAAAATTTGGGTTTTCACTCTTCTTAATATGTCAGAACCAGTCAACAGCTGAGTTTATCTGACAAAACCATGATGTCTTCTTTTAGGTACACAGATTTATAGTCTCAATGGCACAGACCCTGAAGGCCAGGAGGTGAGGTATGGCCTGTCCTTTGATCCAGGGTCCAAAGAATACTTCAGGGTCGACCCCATTTCAGGAAATATCACACTGGTGGAACAGCTGGACAGAGAGGTGAGGCCGCAGAGGACATTAGGGTGGAAAAATGATTAACTGAACTTTGAATTTTTCTTTGATTAACTTTTTTTCATCTCTACTTAGAAAAAGGACTCCATTGATGTTCTTGTCAGCATCACAGATGGACAAAGCAAGGTATCAACAGCTAGTTCAGTGTGCGAATTGTACTATTAAATGCCACGCTTATAAAGACTGCAACTAAAATAAGATTTGACATGTTTCTGATGTTTGTTTTTTTTTCTAGGTTGTGGAGAGAGTCACAATATTTGTAATGGATGCAAATGATGAAAAACCAGAATTTCAGAACATGCCTGCAATCATTAATGTACTTGAAGTAAGTTTAGCCAGAATCAAAATATAAGTGTCAGCCTTTCCACTGGCATTAAAAGCACAATAAATAACTGTAAAATTATGAAAATAAATAGATGTTGCATCACCCTCTTTCAAGCCCATGTTGTGACTTAAACTGTTCTCGTGTTGCACCTTTTAGACAACTGAGTCTGGCAGCAGCATCTACAGAGTCGAGGCAGTGGACAGAGACACAGGCTCAGGTGGCTCAGTCACCTACTATCTCCAGGTATCACTCAGCAATGTCTTCACACACTTCACCTACCCTGACATCTGCAATAAATTAATACATTAACAAGAAACTGACACAGACACAAACCTTTTTTTTAAGAGAGTAAATAACATATAGATTTACTGGCAGCAGTGATAGCGTCAGTTAAAATGTCCAGTGCTCATGTGTGTATATGTGCATGTGTCTGAATATGCCACTGTAGTTATGAAATGGGGATTAAATCACAATTACATTTGTGTCAGGTATTGAAGGCTTAGAGGGCTGCTTTGGCAGAGGGTGGCAGGAAATGTTAGTTTGCACTTTGGACTATAAGGGCTAAAGAACAGCTGGCCTGGAGTGACAGTGACGAGCGAGGCTGTGCACATCTGGGACGCAGCAGCTTTCACCTGCCTGCCCTGCCCTTCAGCATATGGGCTCTTTACATCCAGATGGACAAAGAGATGGACTTTATGCAAAATGTGGCCTAATTCAAGTGTCTGCTGAGTGTTTTTATGCAGCCATATGACCATTTTTCATGATATCTCACGTGAGGGGCTGTATATGGGGGTTTAGGGTGTTTCAGCGACAGGCTTTTACTAAATGTGACCTTATATGTGTCTCCGTGTGAGCATTAAAATCCTGCTTTTGTCCTGCTCTCTGTTACAGAATCCTCAGTCCACTTTATTTGCCATTGACAGACATAGCGGTGTACTTCGCATCAAATCTGGGGAAATGTTGGACTATGAGAAAACAAAGACACACTTTGTGACGGTTATTGCAAAGGTATGGGTGGATCAGAACCCATCAATGTTTCTGTTGTGCAATAGTTTAGTTTCACTTTCAAATTAATGGCATCCTGAGGACTTTTTGACCGCTAGTAATGCTAGCTAGCTATCAAAAGAAAAAAAAGAAGACTGCTTGCTTTTAAGATTTATGACTTTGAGAAAGAAAATATAATTAACATGTTTAGAAGAGCACACAGAATACATTGGGTTAAGAAAAACTGTAAAATGACCTTTTGGTTGTTGAGAAGAAAACTTCACAGTGCATCTTTATGTACTTTATCAAAACAAACAGAATTCTGTATAAAAGAGATCTTTGCTTCAAAAGTGGAATTTGACAGTAAGTTTTTTCTTTTCATGTTTCCACTATATTTTCATAATCAACTCACACTTAATTATTCATTAATTATTTATTCATTCATTAATTCTTTAGAAACAATATAAAACACAAACACAACCACACAGAAAATAATTTAGCAAGTTTAACCTACACGTTTGGACATTATGTCTATTTTTACGTTTAAAGATTAAAGGAGAAGTTTATTTTTTAGGAAATCAAGCCCTGTCACAAGGTTTTATACGATCATATACAATGATCAACATTATGAAGAACGGCACAGTCTTGAGAACTCGAGCTCATTGCTGACATCATCGCTAACTTCCCCAACGGATTGGCATGGGCACTGAGACAGTCCTTCACAAAACGTTGATGTTCTGATACAAAACAACAACAACAATTCAATTTCCAGTTTCTGACAGCAGATAAATACCTAAACCTCTAGGCAATGCCTATACAACTCAGTGGACTCTATGAAATGATAAATAAAACAAGCAAACAATAAAATGACATAATATACAAAATGATAGTTTTTGTATCTGAACATCAGTAGACACCTCTGACCACTCTGTAAGTTTCTCATCTTTGAAAATAAGTGTTTAATGTGTTTTTTGAAGGATCGTTTCAGTGCCCATTAATCCATTGTGGATGCTAGCAGTAACGTCAGCAATGAGCTCGAGTTCCCAAGACTGCCCCGTTCATCATATTGTCTTTATTGACCACTATATATGATTATAAATATCCCTATGATAAGGGTTAATTTGCTAAAAACCAAACTACTCCTTTAAAACTCTGTGTTACTTTTGTTCCAGGATGGTGGTGGTAATTTTAATGGCAAGGAGCAGTTCATGTCATCATCTGCTACTCTGACCATCAATGTGATCGATGCACAGGACACTTCACCGATTTTTATTGGAACGCCATACTTTGGCTACGTTTATGAAATCTCTGTGCCAGTGAGTATGAAAACATCCATCAGTAACATTCTGCTTTACAATATACTTTCCGTAGACATGACAGTTTGTGTAGAAACTATGTACGCCACAATGAACCACACTGGCAAGTAGATTCTGTTTCTTTTGTTTTACAAAATATTTACAATGACTCATTACTGAATTTTTACAGCATAGAAAGACATGAGAACCAAACATACTGAATGCTGTTTGTTTCTGCTTACAGTATAAATAATAACCAACAAAGCTGTCCAAAATCTAAGGCAGCATTTACTCATATCACGCAACTTTAATTGCTGGCATTTCTAGTAATGGCCATGCTGCTGTCTGCAGATTTTCTCACAGCAGGTTAAAAGCCACATTATCTCCTCAGTCATAAAATGTTACCACAGTATCACATCACAGGAGAGAGATTACATGTTCTCACTTTCATCCAAAGGGGAATAATTAGGACACTGACATTTCAGTGAACCTTTGCAGACTCGGTGGAGTTCAGGTGCTGAATTGGTGTGTTTTGACTCTCATGCACCTGTCTTTGACTCAAATAAATTCCAACTTTGTGCTTGTTAAAGTTTTGGAAAATCCTAAACTCAAACCCATCAGTGTTTTGACAAAGTGTTGCAATACAATACTGAGCAAAAATATGGCATTTAAATAAACTGAGCATCAGGTACATAAAAAAAAGAATACTTATATTTTACATCTATAGCAGGTTATTCATGTATTCTGGTTCTTCAGCTTCCATAACTAATCATCAGTCTTGCATAACTAAAACCGTTCTGAATTTTTCCCACAGGGATCTGAAATCTTCACCGTTCAAGCCAAAGATGGTGATGTGGGAAACCCAAATGCGATCCGTTACTCCTTTGATGACGGTGAGCATTTTTCTCAACGAAAATGAGAATGATTTTTGAAATAAAGCAAACATGCTCAGAGGTCTGTTGTCTCACCAGGTGACGATGGTGTTTTTCACATCAACAAAACAAGCGGCTGTATCACTCTGCTGACTCTCCCCATTTATCTGAAGAGAGAAATCTTCAACATTAAAGTCAGGGTGAGTTGCTGTTTATTTATCCATTCTGTTTTACCATAAATAAGAGCATCACTGTCACAGGTCACACTTCTTCACCGTGCACAGCTGCATTCCTCTGTGAGCTTAAAAGAGAGAGAAGGCTTAAAGTGATTTTGTCACAAGATTCAATATATGGTGTAAAGTCTGGCTGTCAGTGTGTTCAACAAATATTAAAATGGACTTACCAAGGTTACATGCCTCTGTGACGAAGGGGAGGTGTTTGGAATTTTCCTCCCCATTCACTTGAATTGAAAAGCTACAAGCTTAAAATATAACAGGCTTAAAATTGAAAGATTTAAACACACCATGATATTTATACGTAAAATAACCCATGGCCCAAATGGTCTGTTTCTGTCTGTTATTTCAGTGCTTAGTGTAATTATCATTAAAAAAATTAAATAACAACAACAACAACAAAAAAAGGTCTGGTCTTAAGTCTTTTGAGATCCATGCACACTAGCTAATACAAACAATTTTTTGGGGAAAAAAAAAACATGACCATTCCAAGGGAAAAAATATAATAAACACCTGGTATTGAATAGGCTCATCAAATTGTATTAATTGTTTATTTTATGATATTTTTAAGCGTAATTTAAGTGAATGGGGAAGAAAATTGCAAACACCTCCCCTTCGTCACAGAAGCATGTAACCTTGGTGAGTCAATTTTAGTATTTGTTGAACACACAGAAAACCAGACTTTACGCCATATATCGAATCTCGTGACAAAATCACTTGAAGTCGTACTCCTTCTAGGAATTTTCACTGATCTGCATGAATATCGGTACACATAATCTAGAGACCAATATCAATAAACCAATAATAGAATGGTAGAGGGTCATACCATGAGGCCATGGTACTAACTTTACATCGATCGACCAAAGCAGGCACTATAGCAAACAGTTGAAAATGCAGATTTGATCAGACATACCTCATGCCCGTTTGACACAGAGTCATGAAATTTTGTACATATGTGCATCTCCTCATTCCAAACAAGTCACCAATAAGGACCTATAAGCACCATCCATTACATTTTCTGCAAATTACATTTTTATGACAAATGCTTAAAGAAGCCGTGTGCAGTTTTTGGTGCCATGTAGTGGTGAAATTGAAATCAAGGACTTTCTGTAGGTCATTTATTGCCACACACAGCTGTTGCAATCATATACACACATATGTGGCTACACTGCAAACAATGCTTATAACCATGCTCTTATTCTGCAGTGGAAGTCTGTGGCGGCACCTATAACCGACTGATCAGTTGTTACCAAACTTTGCAGAACAGCAGAGGATCATTATATCTGCATGACTTCTTGACTGCTTGACTCCCTCTTTGCTGCTTGCAGCTATGTTTGCTGAGTGTGTTTGTCTGCTGGTTGGTGCAGGGCAGGCAGTATCGAGTGAGTATGAAGCTTTTTTGGTTGAAAAATCTGTCTGCCTCAATTAAAAATGAGTTCGAAAGCAGTGAGAGTGAACTAAGTGTGCAACACTGAGGGCAGGAAAACCAGAAATCTTTGCTGAAAGTTGCGATAAATCTTTGTATAGCTGAGGGAAATTACAAAGATGGGTTGTTGTTTTCTGCCTGTCACTATGACCAACCTCTTTCACTCTTTGTTTATATAATATTAACTGATATATTAGAAAACAAAACAGAACAATGAAAACAAAAGAATGAGTGTGAAGCAGCAAGGGATCATGGGATTTAATTCATTCATCTGACTGACTGAGAAATGTACACAGATGATTTAATGTATGTTATTGTTACGTTCACATTAGTCATGTTTGCTGACTTCCTTTCTCACTCTGACTGGTTTTGACCTCAAGGTAATTAGATGACAAAATAAAAATGTGCCTTTACCTTAAATGACATTTCTCTGAGGAACACAGCTCAACAAAATATAAAACAAAGATAAAGTTGGGTTTTTTTTAAGAGATTTTAATGTAGAAATTTTGTGAGTTTAACTTTAAGTCTGCAGCTATAGTGACTAGTAACAAATTTGTACTGCAGTTTATATTTCCTGCACACACCATTAGTCAGTTCAAGAGGAGGCCAGCTTTTCCTCTCACTTTTCCTTACCTTTATATAGTTACAAGAGAACTGTTTTACAGCTTGTGGCATTCAACATTATGGACATAAATGCAAGTTTTAAGTGGGAGTGGAGAAAGAATGCAGATGTCAGTGAGATATGCAATAGATCTTTTACATGGGTTTGGTTTTAGAGGGATTCCTGCTCTCTGAATTATGTCATGAGGTTGATTTCTGTCTCCGACCAGCATACATATCTGGCTCAATGCACCAATGGAAAACTTTCCAGCTTTTTTTCAAAAAGAGCGAAGAAAAACACCATTCATTACAAAGCAGAGGCGATGGTTCTGGCTACACAACACTAGGAGATCAGTGACAAAAACTAAGCAGCAGCAGTGCTCTGTATTCTCTTCATGTTAGGGCTGCCGAAGCTCTAACTGCAGGTCTGCACCACCTGCAGGCGAGGCCCCACCAGTCAGCACATTTGGATCATCTGACATGGTGACAGCGGGGCACCCTCAGGGACAGATGTCACAGTGACACGAGAAGCTCGTGTTCAAGAACAGTGGAGCCAAGGCCTGCACAGCCTCACGGGGCTGCAGAGAGGAACAATGCCACTCTCTATTGAATAATCTGAATTAATAACCTGACACAGGCTGCAGAGAAAGCTGCTTTCACTAAGGACAAGGCCTGAAGATAATGCTGTCGGTTGTACATTATGTGTCAATAAAACACCCAAGACGGAAACAAAGACAAACTGCGACCTTGTCCAAGCAACAAACTGCTCTGACTCTTCATCAATAGCTTAGAGATGCCACATCCCAGCTTTTAAGGGAAAGTTATTAGAAAAAGATGCATGCTGGTTGTCTCCATAATCTTTTCTGAAGCCGACAGCACTCAAACTCCAGGCTGATTTACATGTGGCACAGATGTTGCGTCTTCCTGCCACAGTAAAGACGTTTTCCATCACGATAAAGAAGCCACTTTTCAAGCCAAAAAGTGATTCTTCTTTGACATTAACAGATGTTCAGTCAGACACATCATCCTGCAATGACTCCCGTGTGGTGATGCAAGCAGAAAAGGGCTGACAGACTCTGCATTCAATGACATGCTGTGGGAACAAACTCAAATACGCAGTGTTTCTGTAAATAATGTAGCGAAAATCAGTCCACCCTCACGGCAAAGGGGTGATGAATAAAAGCACACACGCTCTCTGCTGGGGTCAGAGCCCTCTGAGGTTCAGGAGATAATAAATGCCTGTAGTCTCCACAGCTAGTTTCTAGCTGTCTGCAGCAAATACAGGGAGGGGACATGTTGGCATGAAAAGGCTGAGAGTATTTCTATGACCAAATATGCCTGTCGGCAGGATCTGTCACATGGTCAGCAAGCACAGCTGTGGTGAACAGCCCTTAATTCACAACTACAAAATGAATGTTGCCTGAAATCAGAGGAAAAAATGACTCTTGTGTTGTTTCCAAAGGGAGATGAGAGCAAAACTGAATAAAAATCAAGTTTGTGAAATTCTCTTTTTTCCCCCGTTTTTCACCTCACTTTCATTTTTTAATCCTAATTGTGAGAAGGACTCAAAATGACAAATTAAATCTCAGCAACACAGCAGAGCAACAGCAGCTTTTAGTGAGGGTTTGTCTTCAAAGTCAGCTAGTTTAATGAATGTGGACTCAGCTTTTTTGTATTTTGTGGTGTTTTTTTTTAAAGGAGTTCTGCTTTGAAGCCCACAAAAGGAACAGAATTAATCAGTTCCTGTTAAATTGACCGATTCCAATATCTAAACAAAATACCTTTTAACAGCCACACATCATTTGCGTGTTTACATGTTGATCAGCCTATTGTACACTTTGGGCAAATGAGCAGCGAGGATGAATGAGCTCTGGTTTTCTTCATTATGATGTTAATGAATTTGATCTAACTCGGTCTAATCACATTAAATGAAGGCATTAAGAAGCCTCCATACTTTAGCAGGAGGAAGCAGCTTTGAGGTTGGATCTTTAAAGGCGTCTTCCAGCTCCAGTTTCAGTGTTACCACCAGTCCTTCAGCCACAGACTGATCCTTCCATAGCAACCCAAATAAACACTCCCAGAACAGTCTTGCCGCTCAAGTGCCAAGAATGCTCAATTTATGGGACTTAACGGTCGGAAATACAGTCTGACTTTGCAGACTGTGAGAGAGAATAGCTTCTGTTGGGTCCAAGCCTTTATTTTTACGCTTCCTGGTGATAGAAATCTGGTTTTAAACAAGAGCTTAAATCTAAAACTTTAAAACTTCACAAAGCCTATATCGAAGGAGAGACAACAAAATGAAAGATTCAAAGGTATTGAAGACTTCTTCCACAGACCAAAAGCTGCTCTCAAAGATGAACAACGCTTGGTTAGACTAAGGGCACCTTCTCAATTAACATTAAACAAGTGATGCTCCCTGTCTGGCTCTGACTCTCTGGCTTTGACCTCTGGATGGGAGCGAGGGCCCGGCCCGACAGGCTCGCCTCAAGTCCACTGGGTCCAGCTGTAATTGAGAATCCAGGCGTCACCCCTGAGCTGAGGCTTGACCTGACCGAATGCCAAACGTTTCAGTGAGTTAGGAAAGCTCCGACTGTTTAGCTGGAGGATGTTTTTTGCAGAGGAATACTCAGAGGAGCTGCGCATGTGGAGCGCAAAGTGATCGAAAGCCGAGCACAGGGCTGTAGTTTGTGTCTGTCTGAGGAGTAAGTGGCTCCACTCTGCTGTGATGCCTTCACTTCTAAAAATAGGACACAACATTGTGAACTAAATTTAAAAAAGCAGCACAGGACACACACACACACACACACACACACACACACATACAGTACATGCATGCACGCCAAACAGCAGGTAATACTAATAAGAGACAATAAGACACTGGACTATTGCTTTAACACACATCAAACATTGTGAGGTGCTCTTCCACAAAGTTATTTTTGTATGCCAATATTGCCAACCATGTATGGTAAAACTGCCCACAGCTAGCAACCAGAAAACATTTTCTCTGAATCCCAAACTTCTTCTGTGTGGACTACAAAGTAATCACAGCACATCGAGAGTCACAAAGAAAGCACAAAAATTTAAGAAATTTCACAGTAGGTCAAAGGTTGCCATTATGCAACACATTATCTTAAGAGGAAGTTCTAAAAGAAACAAGACACAGAGTGATTCTGGAAGAAACGCAGTCGACTCACCGTTGTGTGTTGAGGCACAGCAGACACAGTCCTCTTTCCTACGCAACAGTGAGCAGAGCCCGAGCTGGTACAAGCAGCTTGAGAAGCAGCGGCGCTTGTGCTCCTCACACGTCTGTCAGCCACTCAACAGCTGCTTGCCATAAATCCAGCTCTGATCGTCCAACGACTCACCACAGGACGGCGCTCCGGCTCCCCTGCATGTCCACTCTGACTCTTTCCCCCTGCCTTCTCAGCCTTCCTGCAGACATTTGAATATCACCAAGAGTGTATCTGAGAGGGACAGAAACAGAGAGAGGAGGAGGCGGGGGGGAGGAGGAGGAGGAGGAGGAGAATTAACCATCATTGGAGAGGTTCCATCTCTCTCCCCGACACACACATACATACAGAAACCATCCATAATGAACAGAGGCAGTTTGCCATGCATACCAGTGAGTCACTTTCACCACCCAACACAAGGCTGCGATGCCGTGCGGTCTAATTTGAGACTTCAGTCACGGCTCTCAACATGAAGTTCAGCTGGTCTTTCAGATAGTTTTGCTCTGTGACAGTGACAGTCCGCAGGATGGGCTGGACATTGAAGAGGGCAGTAAGTCAGAATGTCAGAGGAGACAGGAAGCGAGCAGCATATATTTATAGACGGGGCGGAGTGTGAAGGATGCAGTTGTTAAACTGGAAATAGTTTAAAGGCCCTATAGACAGCTTCAAACAACCACAGATACCACGTGGTACCAACGTCGTTACACTTTTAAAATTTTTTAAATAATTATTTCATGAGAACAATACGTTTTTTGGGGGAAAAGCATGTCTAAAAACTCTGTGGATGTATCAGTTTTAAAAAATGATCCGTCTTCATATAAATGCCACCAATATAGCCTTTAGGCCATAGTTTTATAAAAGAAAGCTTCATACATTTAGGAAACAAATGTCCAAAACTCTAGGTCATCCCTCAGTGTTACTAAACACTTTATTCATGCTGATATTAAGTGTGTACACACTCCTGACAAAAAAGAGACATAAGGGGTTTTTTTTGTTTGTTTGTTTTGAAATAGCTAAGCATAACAGATTTAAAAATAAAACGATAACACTTAAAATTTGCGATTACTCATGTTTTTTGGACAGTCTCTTCAAATTCAAATTCAAAAGGGGCTCCTTGAGATGTTATCAAAGAAAAAAAAAGTGCATTAAAAGCATGCAAAGGAGCCCTGCGGTGTGCAAACTATTTTTCTTTCACATTCGCCTTCTTTCATCTCAGCATCAGCACTGAGTGGTTTTGTATGTGTGTGCAGTTTCTTATGACTCCCATGGCATGTCATAACACCTACCTGACCAGGTGTTGAAGATGACTTGATTTACAGTCATTGTCGGAAGAAGCGCAGCCCCCACAGCCGTTTTCAGTCATTAGCTGATCAGACCTCAGCTGAGGGTGAAGCTGGGTGTGAGACCTTAACTTAATTTTTGGTGAAAATTGAATTTTTGTCATTTTTGGAACAATGAAAGTCTGCTTTATAATGAGAGAAAATATCCTGTGTTTCCTGTGTTTTTTTGAAGTGAACACAGTGGGTTGTGTTTGTTTGCTGTGACTACAAAAAGCTCCAGAGAAACCGATGGTAAACCCCTGAACTGCATTTAAGGGTTTCTGGTTTGTTTAGACTGTTTGTTTGGAGCATGTGAGGCCACTTTTTTTCACAAATAGAAACTGTATTTGACACCATCTTACTACATTTACTTTTATTACAGAACACTGTTAAATCAGACTACTGATACTGAACCCGTATAACCCATGGCACAAGTCTCCTCTTACTGACATTGCAAACTAAGAACGGCGTTTCTTCTTTTAGTTTTGAGCACTAGAAAAATAACACCGTAGTCTAAGGTTCTGTTTTAATTCAATACAAATATATTACCTAATTTTGTCCTAAAATATGATTTGGTAATGTACCATCAAAAGACAAAGTAGGGTGGTTTTTGTTAAACTCACCTAATTTATTTAACTCACATTCCAACTCAATGAATAGTTTTATGAGACATTATTAGGTCCTATCAAGGCCATAATTATTATCAAACAGTACGTTACTGTTTGTAATCAACAACAAAGTGAGAGATCAAATGGAAGTTAAAGCCTTTTGCCTTGACATGACATCATACTATACTGCAGACAATGTAAAGGCAGAATACCTTAACTCCCGAAGAAGGGTCAAAGGTCAAGTTTGAGTTCCTGATTTTTATGTAGATAAGTAAGTTCATTAAAAAGATTTAAAAAAAAAAGAAAAAAGCCACATTTCCAACCTTCTGCCTATAATTAATTTGGCCGGACAATTAAAGAAAAATAAATAAATAAAAATTTTCAAGTCATTTTTGTCAGTTCTACACTCAGTCGAAGTCTTTTCAGTTTGTAGGGCATGTTGTTTACTGTCAGCTGTTTTCAGTTTCACTGTTTTTTTCTTGTTTAGTTTTTTTTTCTTAATTAAAAAAAAAAGTTTCTTATAACATGTAAGTGTAAAACAAGTTACACCTTAACAGTATACAGTCATGGTAACCTCTGACCTGCATTATGAACAAACTGCAGCATCACTCACATGCATCATCTACAGTTAGTGATCAACCCGTTCAGTATTTATTACTCTATATGTAAAATGTGAAGCTTTTTTTTTAAACCTGAGGCTGATGTGAGCAAACCTTCACATGAGATCTGGAGACCCCACGAAATTCCCAGGATAGCTCCGCCCACCTTCAACCTGCACAGGGGACTCATCAGCCATCACAAAATATACATACAAATTTTTAAAAAATAAATGTTTTCAGTTACACAAAAGCATCTATAAGTGGAATTCACAGAGCGATACTTCATGAATTTTGTGTGACACAAAAGGAAAATTACTTTTATTTTATTACATTTTGAAAAAATACTTGACTACAAACACTTCAGGTGTAACCTAAATTTAGTAGTAGGAGTTCCATGTTAAGGTGGGCTTTTCAGTCAGACAGAAAGTCTGATTGTGCACAAAGTACACAGTATGAAGAATTTAAAGTTAAAGAGAGCACTGCTTGCTGTCTGCTCCATTACCTTTTTGACA
>JAPXVT010000003.1:18734284-18744473 GCA_029823135.1 Acanthurus reversus | reverse complement strand
TTAAACCATGTCCTTGTCTTCAGTTTTCAACAGTAAGTTGGGAAGGATGGGTAAACTATTCCAAATTTGAATATTTTCAAATTTAAAAAGAAAAGATGCTTTCTCAATTAAGAGTACATTTAGTTGCAAAGATTTGAAGAACTAAATAACTTACATTTGATTGATCTGTTATAGACCATTGCCTATTGATATTAAATATCTTAGTCACAATTTAAATGAATCACCTAATTACCATTTTATAAGCCATAGAAAAACATATCATAGAACATTTTGATGTAATTATTAGCGGATACAAGGACATTTAAGACGTTTACAAATGTAGAGTATTTGTCAACAATCATGACATCCCCTACAGAGATGTATTTTATATATGACAACTGTCATCATTCATTGCCTTCTTCTACCCCAACTTCCAGAAATGGGTGTCCACGGAAGGAGTTATAGTTTTTGACAAATACATTACATTAGTAAACAAATATCTTCTAACGTCTACTTGATAGTATCCTATAAACTATTTATTATGTGTTTATGTGTCAATGGGCACTTACGATCTATAAATGATAAAAGCCTGTTAGGTGCTATTTTGGTCTTGAAATGCTAAAAAAGTTACACGGTTATCAAAGCAAAACGTCTCCAAATATTAATAGGGAAATGTTTATCAACTGCCACTGCGTAATCATAACGACATGCATCAATTTGTGTGTTGCTTAGAAACTGTTTTGTCCAGCTGTTTAGGAATGTTGCTTTGCGGAAAAATTAATTTACACACTTTCCTTTATGCACAATATTTATTTATCTATAACGGCGCGCTTTCCGTATTTTAAAATGAGCAGAAAACACGACGTGAAGGTTTTGGATTTCAGGATGAACACAGTCCCTTACCAAGTATCATTTTGGAGCTTTCGGGCCCTTGCAGAGGTTTTGCCGCCAGCCAAGTAGACAGCACCTCTCCCGGCAGTGTCAGCAGGCTGTTGCTGGATAGATCCAGGTAGGTGAGATTCTTGATGTAAGTGGTGGCCTCCGCTGGCAGCGAGGTGAGCTGGTTGTTGTGCAAATCGAGAAGTCTGAGGCTGGGCATATCCATCAGGGATTCCCAGGGAAAGGCGGTCAGGGCATTCCCGTCCAGACGAAGCTCTTCTAGGTTGAACAGTCCCCGGAAACTGTCCGGGTTCAAGGCGGACAGCGTGTTGAAAGACATCCACAGGAATTCCAGACTGGAGAGGTAGTTGAAGGCTTCGCTTGGTATCCGCTGGATGGCTGTCTTCTCAATCCGCAGCTTGGACGTGTCAACAGGGAACCCGACAGGCACAAGAGATATCTCGGGATCGTTGCAAATCACGCTCCTAAAGGGGAGAAGTCATACGTGAATTTATGTTCACCTGCAAATCATCCTTCAAAAATTGCGCATTTATGGATACTTTACAAATTAACAAAGAACATTTCAATGAAATAATTAGAAAATATCATAAAGCAAAAAATAAACCACGTTTTAAGTCTAGAAGATACAAAAATATATGTAAAGTTAACGAGAATAATACTGAGAAAAAAATACCAAAAAAACTGCAAATTTCTCAATCCACCCAAACTCGTATAAAGCGCATAGATGGGGGTTGAAAGTGCCTTTGAGAGATAATCCTGCATTAAATAAAATTGGACCGACATGCACTCTCTGAATTATCTTTCGCACACGTGTTCACCTCTATGCAAACATCTGTCCTCATACGAGGACAAGAGCTGTCCGTCTAAAAGGACGCCTCTGCGCGCACAAACCCAAACACACTAAGGAGTGTTTTTTACGTAAAATCTTTTCCGTTTGGGCATCTTCCTTACCTGGCCTTTGATCCATCACTCAGGTTGTGGTAAAAACAGCTGCACTGCGACGGACAGGAGCTCACTCGGGAGATAAGTTCACCTGTGGCCACGTAGAGCCCCAGGAGCAGGACGAAGAACATTTTGGCCCACTTTTACGCATACGCAGCTTGCCTACATGCGCCTAGTTTGCGCCCACAGAAGTCAAACAGACTTGCCTTTTTCTCTCATTTACAGAAATATCATCCGCATGGCTTTGTCCCACCGCTTCGCTGTCCCATAGTGATCCGACTGCTATGAGTCCCGAGATAAAAAGGATAGACAAGGATTAGCGAAAGGACTGGCGTTCTTTTCATTTGGATGCGTATTGCATCCCGGAATCCGATAGGCTGCGCAGAGACGTCCCTATTTATTATCACAGAAAAACACTTCCGAAATGGTCATAATCCACTGTGATGTTTGGATTTTTTCTTTTCCTCAAATATAGCTTGTTCATTTGAGCCCTGCCGTGACTGTTAATCTGTAAGTGGACAGCACTGTGTTTTACCACAAGGTGGCCCCTATAACATAGCCTGTGGCTCCTAACCCCGGGCCTGTCCACTCAACAGATGTTCACTTAACATTTTTTTTTATCTAACATCCTTTTTCATTTGAGGAACTTTTTATATAATGACCCCAAAAGAAACAATATCAAAAAAAATTATTGAGACTGGGATTTAAACACAACAGCAATTCCTAGTGTTTGAATGCTGTTTAATTGTAGTGTACTTGTTATATTTAATTTTCTGTGCTGCTCTCTTGGCCAGGTCACTTTTGGAAAAGACATTTTTAATCTCAATGAGGATTACCTTGTTAAATGAAGGTTAAAATGTTCAAATAATACAATTTTAATGCAAAGTAAGAGAAGCGAAAATTAGAATCGGATTCAGACTTTGTTGTCATTGTACGTAAAACATACAACAAAATTATCAACAGCAGCTCTCTCTGGTGCAAAACATCAAAGAAAGATGTTAAAACTTATCAAGTAAAAGCAAGTTGGAAGTAGTAAAATAGTACAATTCAAAAGACAAGTGACAATAAAAGAGAGCACAGTTTAAAAACACAGTGATAATAAATAAATGGTAGTGAGGTAGTAGTTTTATAACTTAAGTAGCTCATTAAACCAGAAATAAAACCTTACTGACATACAAGTCATGGTCAAGACATTAATAAGCTGTAAAAATATCAAGTTAGAAGAAATGACTTCAAATTGTTTGGACTCTGCAATTCACTCTGCAGGTGGGGCTGAGCCACAGATGAGAAATTCACAGCTGTTAAATTGTTGGACTGCACAATCAGAAAAAAAAATCCTTGTGCTCAATTGTCACCAGACAGCTGAATTCTTTTCTTTTAACATTTTGATTTCCTCTTTCTCCCGTCCCATTTCATTGATGCACCTGCACATAAATCCCAAATGCAGAGTACTCACCAACAGCAAACAAAGCAACATTTTCTAGGCCAACAAAAGGACTAAAACAGTAAGGAATACTGACCCCTGTGGCCTTTAGATTTCATCTCAGTAATCCATTTGGCCAGAGTCCCACACTACGAGGGAAAAGACCTCCAATTGTAAAGCTTTTCTTTTGCAATGAAGGGAAATACTACATGTTGTATTTGGCACCTGTTCAACGTGTCCCCCCTTGTATTTCATCACACTGGAAGTTCAGTGTTACACTTGGCTGGCACTACAAAGCGTGCCGACTCTGAGATGGCGAAACACGCGTTGTTAACGTGTTTGACCAACTTGGCAGCAACAAACCTCTTTACATCTGACCCACATTTGACCACAGAGGCTGACCAAACCTTATTGTACACAACATAACTTTGTGATTAATAAATCTAATAGAATAATACTTAATAAAAGCTGTAAATAGCAAAAATAATTACTATATGTAGACATTTTGAACATAATGTAGTGACTCCTCCTCTCATATATATACATGTGTTGTGTGCCGCATATTGACATCATAACACATACTGATATACTACATAATGATTACGTTTTCCTTCTTCCACTCTGAGAGGTTTTCCCTTTATTTTAGTTTAATTGCACTCATTGAAACCCCTTTGAGTCACAAGTATTTCAGTACGTATGGTTTTAGAACCGTGCAGGTCTGTACTGAGGATTTAAAACGTGTTGAGCAATCATGTTCCCTCGTGTTAAAAACCTCAAAACATTCCATATTTCACTGCAAGCACTTAATCTCATTTACTACCGCAAATAAAGCCGTCTTTTTACATTGAATGAACTAGGAGAGTGGACTTTTTTTAAGGGTGCAGTATCATTCTGAGTGTGCAAAAAGACTCATACAAATAGTTAAGTAACATCTGAATTAACATGGTTTTGGAGTGTTTGTTGTATAATGCAATGTTATTACTAAGTTGCTTAGTTAAATTTTGTCTCAGGGCACAACCATCAAAATACATAAATACATTAAGACTTCTTTGTGCCATCATTTCTTTAAGCTTTCAAGGCACTTTCTCCCCTCATTTAATCTGGAGTTGGGACACATTTGTTAAAGACGAAAAGAATAAAAGAATAACAAGTGTTTTCAGTATTGGTGTGACCAAATTTAAAAAGAAAATTTGAATTGAAAAACAAAGCTGATGAAAAATGTGACCTACAAACTAAAAGTCATATTGCTGTCAAATAAGGACACAGGGATATTTTCTATCTTCACCATAAAACAGATGAAAGAAATTCAGTCGGTTCTCATCGTGTTGCCACACTCAGACATAATCTTACTTAGTGCTTTGATTTCTTATCATGACCCAAAAATCGAGTTCTTGATGGAACAGACAGAATTAGCCATTTATTTTAAGCAGGATTTAAAATGTCCTGATATAAAAATAAATACTGACCACTTGCACTTCACACATTTTCACCTATTTCTAAGTTTCCTGATCTTATAATCCTGAGACGGAATCAGACCTCAGCCACACAATGTCAGGCTTGTGTCCCCTCGAGACCTTTGGCATGAAAATCTGCAAGTGATGTCGCAACTAAAACATGACGAATCCATCGTAGACCGGGGATGTCGGCTGGTTTTCATTTCATTTACACACTTGCTGATCAGCTAAAGCTGAATTGGAACACAGGCTTTTATTGTGCGACACATTTATTCCCCCTCATCACACAGAGAACTCCAGACTGACCCCAGCCTCTGTTGACACATGTTGTGTGTGCAAGTTTGCTTTGTGCTCTATTATTTCTGGCAGATGCCACAGTTGGTTTAATCTCTTGAGGTCAGTGGGTCTATCAGGAGTTTGATTTCCTACAAAAAAGACATTAAGAAAAGGTTGACGGTCCACAGTTCAAGTAAAAACACAGTCCTGCCAGATGGGGAAAGAGATTAATACAGACAGATCAAAAATGCTTATCCTCAGGGGTGTAGCACAAACATTTTACTTTATATAAATATTGCATAAGATGCAATGCCTTGATGTGTATTTTAAAAAGCTTTTGCATGCAAATAAGAGCATCTGCCTCATATGTATACTTGTGTTTTACTCTGCGGTTCTTGAATGGATGTAACATGAGTCAAAGGTGCAATTTGGCACAAAAAAAAAATACATGGAGGTGTAAGAGTAATGGGGTTGTCATTTTTGATTAAAGGAGGAAATCGTTTAATGTGAAGGTGGGAGGGTTTTGTTTCTTTCCCCATGTCTGACTGGCAGGAGGCTGAAGCTCTGCAGGCACCTGTTGCGTGTGTCCTTAAAGCGACGCAGAGCTGCCAGCTGCATCCAACGCGTCGTCTTTGCGTTTGACATCAGCAGCGGCAGCCGCATCCTCACCGGGACGCACACACAAAGGCTTGTTGTGTAACTAATTGAGGGCTTTGCTGTTTGCGGTGGGCAAATACGCATTAAGGGTTGCGTTCGTGTGGTTTTGTTCATTAAGACATTCCTGCACGGATTGGGGCGACGGAGAGCGGAGGGGCTTTACATAATAAAGTGCATGCTTTTCACGTGAAATGCCCCTTTAAAAGCGGGCTCCCTTCGGTCACACCGAGGCACATCGTAAAGGATCAGTCCGAGAGGAGTGAAAAGTCGGTGACAGCTGCACTTTGTTGTGTTATATCGGCGTCAGAATGGTCTCGTCTTACCCTTTACCGGAGGGCTTCTCCGAGTTCGATGTGTTCTCCTTGGGGTCTTGTCTGCTGGTGGAGGGTGAGTGTTGTTTTGTGCAGGAATTCAGCCATACAGGCTGCTGCGAGCGCTTCATCCCGCTGTGTAGCATTAACCTATGACAGGACCTGACGCCACCCGGACATTGATAGCAGCTACGCTGTAATGTTATGAGAGGACGCATCTGCAGCTTTCTCTTTAGACTCGCAAATTACGCACTTGTTGTCTGCAAACAATGTGACGATGTTTGAAAAAGCGCGTGTTTACTCTCCTCTTGTGCTGCATGTGCGCACTCATTGCCATTCACCGCCGCATAGGCTGCTGTCTCCATTCATAATTTTTTATTTCTGTTTCATTTAAAGGGCTGCTGGGCTTCTTTTTGAACGCGGTGACAGTCGTCGCCTTCCTCAAAGTGAGAGAACTGAGGACCCCCAGCAATTTCCTGGTGTTCAGCTTAGCGCTGGCTGATATGGGGATCTCCTTGAACGCCACCATAGCCGCTTTCTCCAGCTTCCTTAGGTAAGTGATGTAACCACCTCCTTTCATAATCATGATCGAGGTCCGATGAGAATGTGGCCAAAGACATGTAACGAGCAAATAATGGCAAATAATACTGGCCTCCTGTCCTCGAGATGAATAATCAACACGGGCTGTGGCTTCTAATCAATACAGGGAGGAACAATCAAAGCTGCCCCCGTCAATATGCTGATAGCCTATCTCATAATGTGAGAGGCTCTCTAAGCTGTAATCAGGAGATGAGGGATGCTGCTGTCAGTATGCATGTGTTCAGGGATTATCTATACTGCTATTGTTAGAATTTATTCTTTAAATTTAGACCCAATATGTAAATGCATTGATTGAATGCTTTCTGCATGCAATGAGCATAAAGTGTTTGCTTGATTTCCATTTAAAAATGGATAAACTCATCAATCTGTGGACTCACCCTCTGTCTCTAGGTACTGGCCTTATGGCTCTGATGGATGCCAGACTCACGGTTTCCAGGGTTTTATGACCGCTCTCGCCAGCATCCACTTCATGGCCGCCATCGCCTGGGACAGATACCACCAGTACTGCACCAGTAAGTAAACATCTGCCTCTGTCCCTGCCCAGTTACAACCTTTTTACCTTCCCTCCCCCACGAAGCACAAGCTCGCTCTCTCACACACACAAACACACATAACGTGCACTCACACACTGAACAGATTTTTGTTCCTGGTCTCCAGTTGATCTTAAGAGCTCCCACTAAAATAAAGAACCCAGCTGGTCAACAAGCGGCCTTTTGTCTTGATGCCTTGCCACAGGCAGGTCTGACGTATATGCTGCAGAACTGACAGAGAAGTTGTTATTTACAGATTAACAAATGGTGATAAAACTGTGACCTGGAGGGCTTGAGTGTTAAAAGGAATCCTTTTCTTTTTATATTTAAACACTGAACCACTGCTATTTTTAGCCATAATTAATAACAGGGTGAAAAGGAAGTGACTCAACTTCCGACCAGCAGAATTCATCTCATTCATGTGCTCATTAAGGCCGCAGTTACTGTGGTGTTAACACTTTCAACCGAGGTGGTTTGGCAGCAGTGTGACCTTTATCAGACTGAGAATGACAGGTTGTCATGTCATATTGTCGGAGGTGTTAAAAAGAGTGGTACTGAATGTTGTGACCTTGTTCCTGTCAGGGACAAAGCTGCAGTGGAGCAGTGCCATCACTCTGGCTGTGTTTGTCTGGCTCTTCACTGCCTTCTGGTCTGCCATGCCCCTCATTGGCTGGGGAGAGTACGACTACGAGCCCCTCAGGACCTGCTGCACTCTGGACTACAGCAAGGGAGACAGGTATACACATGCATGCTTTATGCAATACTACAGAGATAAATGTCTTTGCATGCTCTAATCGTCACCGGGAGTAGCTTATACTGAGACTTTTGTGCATTTTTCTCCTCACAGAAACTATGTGTCCTACCTGATCCCCATGAGCATCTTCAACATGGCCATCCAGCTGTTTGTTGTCATGTCTTCTTACCAGGCCATCGCACAGAAATTCAAGAAGACCGGAAACCCCAGGGTATGTTAAAAACAAAAAAACAGCAAATCCACTAACTTTACCAACATAGGATGAGAGGCATAATGCTGTATAATTTTATATTTTTATATCTGCATTGCCTCTGATTTGCTTGAACAACTCCAAATCTAAATTTAATCACATACATGACAGAGTGGAATATATAAATCACTCTGAAATCCAGAGCATTGGCAGCCGTCCACCTAATGCACAAATCCTTACAAATATGCATTCCACCTAAAGATTCTGCTTCGAAGTCCATTAATGGAAAGACATCAGAGGAGTTCCCTTATATTTACACTGAGTTCATCTCCTCCTGGTGTAAGCACAACTTACTCATGTGGATCCTATTCAGAGCAACAAAACAGACTGTGAATGGCAGCACGCAGGCTATGACGTATATAGGTCATAGCCACCGGGGAAAGACCGGGCCCTTCAGCTGGGAATGCGGACAGTAGCTGGTGTACAGTGAAAAGAACAATGTATCTGTGAATAGCCAGTTCAGTAGTGGAGTTCCTCAGGGGCTGAATCAGGTTGCCTCACTTTATGTTGCATAAGCACATTACTCACAGTCATCTAAGTTGGCTGGAGACACTTTGATCGCAAGCATAAAGGCTGCAGGGGAGAAACAGCAAGCACTCCAGCAGAACAATGCAATTATGTAATGTAATGTATAGTTTCACCTTGGTCGATTTTTCTAGAACACGACATGTTGCTGACGTTACTTCATAAATATCTTCAAAAATCTCTGCATCGGGCTTTTCAGGTCAGGACTCTTCCCAGTTGGGCAGTCACAACAAACTCATGCTAGGCAGCCAAACTTTGTTCTAACCTACAGAACTGTGTTTTAAATTTCAGCAAAGATGCCAAAATCTTCAAAGGTATTAAATGTGGTTAATTTAGAGGGAAATGTTTCAAAATGATGCACAAGACATATAAAATATTTCCAGTTCCTGCAAAGCAGAAGTTAAAATAGACTGCAGAGTTAAAATAAGCTAAAATAATGCTGTCAGACAGTGTGAAATAAGTTTTCCAACCTTAAAACTACTTAAGTAATGAAACAGGGAGAAAAGTATGTTCAGGGGTTTAACTTGCTCTGTATGTGTAAACCTGGATTACAGCAATCTGCCCCTTAACTTGCAAGCTTGTTTTTTAGCTGAGCATGAGCAATCTTAACACAGATACTGTTTTTCACCCAGACATGATCCCAGGCGTGTGACTTGCCCCTGAGTAAAAAAACCTCATGACCCAAGTCCTCCTTCACTCTTCACGGTCGATCAGTGACTAATCATTCTGTTTCTGAGCCTCAATCCCTCTCTCTGTTTTCTCCACTTTTCATTCCTTTCCATGTTTATCCCCTCCTCTCTTTCTCTCTCCCTCTCTATCTTTTCCCTTCTGTAGTTCAATCCCAACACTCCTCTTAAGACCATGCTGCTCTGCTGGGGCCCCTATGGCATCCTGGCTTTCTACGCCGCCGTGGAGAACGCCAACCTGGTGTCCCCCAAGCTCAGGATGGTAAGGAAAGCCAGTACAGACATGCACACAGAATTCCTCCATTATAACATGTTAATGTATGCTGCTCATGGTGTCGTGTTGAACAAAGGAGCTGGGGGGAAATGGACCAGGGGAGTACAATATTATCAAACCTGGGCCCTATTTTTACACGTTTTGGTGTGCACATGACTTAAAGTTTTGTAACTGGTCCAGTATTTCGCCTTGAGGGGAGTTGTGACATGGCTACAATGGCTACAGTGTAATCCTTTGGGGAAACTACCACCATCAGCCAATCTTTTTAGAGGAACCTTCTGGATAAAGAGCGAAATCCTATTTGTTTGACTGGTAACACGAGCCTTGCAGGTTTTCTGTCTCTTCTGGTAACAAAGACTTCTATCTCAATACAGATCTGCTTAGCCATGTTGTGTGGAGCTTAGAACTACATGTGCATTCTGTTAGTGGCAAAAAAGCAGTTTCAGTGGATGCAGAAAAGACGGTTGTAGTTGCCCCAACAGATTACGTTGAAGCAAGGTGCAAAATACAGGGAGTCTCAGGGGATCTGAGTCCCCTTAATTGACAGGTCAGACCCCATGAAAGTCTCAACTGCAAAATTCTGGGAGGTCTTTAAAAAAGGATTTTTTGCTTGCAATTGTCAATGAAA
>JAPXVT010000003.1:18704553-18716924 GCA_029823135.1 Acanthurus reversus | reverse complement strand
GGCTGTTTCTAGCTGTCTCTCTCTCTCTGTGTGTGTGTGTGTGTGTGTGTGTGTGTGTGAGAGAGAGAGAGAGAGAGAGAGAGAGAGAGAGAGAGAGACAGTTGGGAGTGCCGCTCACTGCTGGATCAGGTTTGCAGTGCTTTGCTAAGTTACACCTCAGCAGTGTGGATGCGGAGCTTGGACCTCAAATCATTTGGGGCTCCTTCATATCCAATAAAACACCAACATCTTGTTCTAAGACAAACAAAAATGCGATAAGAGGTTCTGTTTGAGGGGAAATGGTGGAGGAATTAAAAGCTTATTGGCTCTTTAAATTGAATCACTTGACTTCCCTGCGTCCTCCGTGGAGCTGTCCACTGGAGTGTGGTGCTGAATCTGTTTTGTGCTGAAACAAACTACTTGTGTCTTGTTGTGATGTGACTGAGTCAAAGTCATTAAAAGCTAAACTTGAGCTGTACTGTAAAATTTTACCGACTTATAATTCTAGAGTAAAATATGCAGCGCATTAGAACTGAGGAGGTTAAACAGGCTGCAACTGAACAAGCATCTTCGAGTCTGTCTTGAAGCAAGTGAGTGGACAGAAGTGTGCTCTCTGCTTTTTGTATTTAATTAGCATAAAAGATCTTCCGGGGAGCAGCAGGACTGTGCGTCACAGCCATCAGCAAAGATGGGAGGAGGAGGGTGTGTGGGGGGGGACACCTATGCGAGTCAACAAACTGCAGTGTGTATTTCTCCCACTGCCGACAAAAACCAGTTCGGTTGATGTGAAATGATGACTTAGCTCGCAGCGTTACAGGTGACTGGAGACAGCTGAGAGCCGGAGGGACGCAGCGGACGGACCTAAAACAGCGAGCGTGTGGATGGAGCCGCCACTGTGAGCCGCGCCTGAATCCCCAACCTGTGAGTGCAGTCCGGGACCAGCGCGTCACCTGAATGACGGGATATGAGACAATGAAGCAACTAGGGACGACGGGGATAAAACGTGTCCAAGTCACAGGAGTGGAAAAGCGCGTGCGATGACGGACGGCGCGAGGGACAGAGAAGAGGTAAAACAGAGGAAAGTTATCTAGCTCACTGGCAGGGCTCGCTGTTTGGTAAGAAAACGAAATAAAAGAACAGATGTGCCACGCGTGCGTGATTCTGTAAACGAATCAACAGAGGGAAAAAGGTTTTCTTTTCAAAAGACAAGACTTGAGCCTGAAAGGGGGGAAATCATGGAGCCAGAGGGGACCACAGAGGGACAAGCCACTAATTTGGCACAATCTGCCGCCTCCAAACTGTCCCAGATGGGCGAAAGAACTAAACAACTGGTCATTCAAGATCCAGACCGGCAGAAACGGGTGATTCTAGTAATAGTCTGTACAGCACTTTTGTTGGACAACATGCTTTACATGGTGATTGTGCCAATTATACCCGATTACCTTGAAGGGCTACAGAACGCAGCGGATCGTGCCCAAGCTGCTGCGCCGCACACCAACTCCACTAACAGCACCATCCAAAAAGTCACCAAGGAGAACTTCGACCTACAGATCGGTGTTCTTTTTGCCTCCAAGGCCATACTGCAACTCCTGGTCAACCCACTGAGTGGCACATTTATAGACCGGGTCGGGTATGGTATTCCACTCTTCATCGGTCTCAATGTCATGTTTCTCTCCACCGTAATTTTTGCCTTTGCTGAAAACTACGCGACTCTGTTCCTGGCGCGCAGCATGCAGGGCCTCGGCTCGGCTTTCGCGGACACTTCAGGGATCGCTCTGATTGCGGACAAGTACACAGAGGAGAAAGAGAGGAGCAAAGCGCTGGGTGTCGCCTTGGCCTTCATTTCTTTTGGGAGCCTTGTGGCGCCCCCCTTTGGAGGGGTTCTCTACGAGTTTGCAGGGAAGCGGGTGCCCTTCCTGATTCTGGCCTGCATCTGTCTCGCTGACGGCGTGTTGTGCCTGACGGTGCTAAAACCCTTCTCTAACCGAGAGAGGGAAAACATGCCAGTGGGCACCCCCATTTATAAACTGATGATTGATCCTTACATAGCTGTGGTGGCAGGTGCTCTGACGATTTGCAACATCCCTCTCGCCTTCCTCGAGCCCACCATCGCCAACTGGATGGAGGAGACAATGCATGCCAGCCAGTGGGAGATCGGCATGACATGGTTCCCTGCTTTCTTCCCTCATGTCTTAGGTGTGTATCTCACTGTAAAACTGGCAGCCAAGTATCCTCACCTCCAGTGGTTTTACGGAGCCATAGGCATGGTGTTTATAGGCGCGAGCTCCTGCACAGTTCCAGCCTGTAAAAACTTTGGACAGCTCATGATCCCGCTGTGCGGAATCTGTTTTGGCATCGCCTTTGTGGACACTGCGCTCCTGCCCACACTGGGTTTCCTGGTGGACGTGCGTCACGTGTCAGTGTATGGCAGCGTGTACGCCATCGCAGACATCTCTTACTGCGTGGCCTATGCCCTGGGGCCCGTGGCGGCTGGACAGATAGTGCACGACCTGGGCTTTGTTCAGCTCAACTTGGGCATGGGCCTCGCCAATGTGCTTTACGCACCGGCGCTCCTTCTGCTGAAGAACGTGACGCAGATGAAGCCTTCTTTCTCCGAGCGAAATATGCTCCTGGAGGACGGCCCGACGGGACTGTATGACACAATTAAGATGGAGCAACGAGAGAAGAAGAGAAAGGGCTTGTGTACAACAATCGACGAGAACGGCATTGAAACCTTTGCGCAACGGTCGTACTCAGAGGAGGAATCCTCAGGAGGAGAGTATGCGTAAAAGACCTTTAACTGAGTGTAAAACTATCAAAGTGCCAATGTAGACTTGTGTGCATCCCATCCGATCCAGTCAACTGCATAACACGATTAGGATTGTGTAACAACAGAAATTATTTACCGCTCCTGGTGACAACTCCTGCGGGGATTGTCAAATCAAGTAGCTTCAAGCTTTTGCAGTAGAAAGGCGCTCGTTTGTTCATCTTAAAGTGAGAGTATTGTGAACGATTTGTTGAGATAAATGTCTATTCATTAGCAGTATTTATCAGAAACTGACTCATAGCGTATTCAGGGATTATGTGTCCATTTATTTTAACAAAAGAACAATTGTAATGTATATGCGTCTCTCAGTGTAATCTGTATTCATTTTGCCAGAGTTGTGCTGCTAAACTCAATATGCAATACTGTGTGTGACACGGCAGTTTCAGAGAGGACATGAGGAGAAATCTGCGTCTTGTGGTCCGTTTATTTGTTTATTTCGGATGATGTTTGGAATGCAAAGCCTCCTTGTATGATCTGCGACTGTACATACATGTATATTCATGTACATAATTAAATCAATATTATGTGAATGAGTCTGCTCATGGAAATTATTTATTTTGGCAATTAATTTAAGTGTTGACTGCGGTTTTTATTTTCCTCTAAATGTGATCAAGACTAATAAAATGATAATAATGATGTCACCTTTAAAATTACAATTATATATTTATAAAGCACACGTTTATATCTCTACACATTCCTGGATTTTTACTTTTGAACTCACATTAATTAGACAGTAAGATATTAAAGGCCTGCACTGATAGTTGAGATCTTTGTTAAAATTAGCCTATTAAAAAGATGAAGCTGAATAACTAAGTTACTTTTACAAATAATAAAAAATACTTCGGAATAAATGATCATTTTATGTGGGATTTTGAGTTTTTCTTGTGCACAAATTGAACAGTTTGTCAGCTCATCTGCGCCTGTCTTTGCGTATGATGTTAAATACATAACGACAATTAAACCAGTCAGATGCTGCGAGGCGGAATGAATGCGCCCAAACTGGTCAACGGAGCAGTGTTGAAAATTCACAAAGTCAAAGGAGGAAGTCAACGCAAACCTGATCTCGCTCCTCGGCACAGTGTGTGAGCATCTGAGGTGTCAGTCGGCGTCTACATAAAGGTGGGGTGAAGACCCGAGGTGCCGAGGAAACTTCTTGGCGAATAGCAGCACTTCTGGGAGGAGCCAGGCTGCCGGGAGGTTGAGGTTCCCTCCCATCATCTCTCCTGTGCCTGCGAGGAGTTGTGCTCCTGGCATGCTGGGGACCGAAAGAAGCTCAAAATGATGAAGCAACAAAGTTCTGAAATCTAAGAGAAAATCCTTCCAAAATGGATTCAGATGGATAAATTCAAACTCGAGGCAAGTGGGACTGTTGCTGTCTTTCCGGTGAGTTAAACATTTAATTTTTTTTATGGGGGTGTTTCATTTAAATTTAAAGAATTTCCTAGTTTAAGGCTCTTTATTGCAGCATGTTGACGGCAAATGCGCAGATTTGCGAGACAATTTTTAAAATATTGCTGCATCCAAAAAAGTGCGCATTCTTGTATTTGTTTTATTTGTTACAGAGACACATTGTATTTATTTATTAGCTTTGTTTATGTGCTTTAAATATCCTCACAGTGGTGCAACGTCTAAAGACATGTTAGATAAACTATCACAGCGACTGACAGTTTATTTAAAGAGCTTTTACTTGTCGAAATTTGATCCTGATAAGATTTTATTTGTGGACTCAGTTTCTGTCTCAAAGGGAATCAACTTAGCTGCCGCTCTGCACCGCCACCATGCCGGTCCTGGACCAAGAGCCCTGCAAAGACTCACAGGGCGGAGATGTAAATATCTTTCATATCTGACTAATTCCTAAATCAATTTTACTTGAATATGCATGAGAGAAATAATGGTTTACAATCAGTAAGGGACTGGAATTAACAAACGTGAAGAATTAATCAGATAAGTGACTTTTTAAAATGTCTGAAAACAGTCTATATCAATATGCTGGACATTTTAAATTAGCCTCTATTCCCTTATTATTCCATTATTATTATTATCAAGTGAGAGGAATCATTTAAATTTCGGTTTGCTCAGTTATGAAATACAACAAAAAACGGAGTTATTGTTTATTTTAAGTATTTTCACAGGTGTGTGAAGTTTTACATGTTGATGTGAGGACACAAATTTAGAAAGGAAGTGAGAAAAATGAGAGTTTGCTGAGTTTTGCATCCTCCATGATGCTCAGGGTCTCCCTAAGCTTCCCCTCCCCGCTCTGAAAGACACACTGGACATGTACCTGAGGTGCATGAAGCACCTGCTCACAGAGGAGCAGTTCAACAAGACCCAGCGTGCAGTGAAGCAGTTTGGAGCCCCTGGAGGAGTGGGAGAGCTACTGCAGAGCAAACTGATGGAGAGGAGGGATAACAAGGCCAACTGGGTAAATAAAACACACAGTAATGATGTGTGCAAAATGTTTGCAATACTAAGCATTACAGGTGAATCATCCACATGATCCTTTTTTTTTTTTTTTTAATTTAGACAAAATAACGTTGTGGTAAGAGTCCACAGTTTTAAAGGGCCACCCAGTAATAATCTGAGACTTTTTATGTCATTGTAATGCATAATTATGAAACAAATAACTGACCATAAATCAAATGATAGACCTGTTTACGATTGTTTGCACATATTACTGATGTCAACAAACCTTTTACAGGATTGGAAAACGTTTACGCACTTATTGAGTCAGCCTTTGAGACTTATCAATGAATTTCATACCAACAGCCACATCCAATCATGTTTTTGTGTTTATTAACTAAAATCGTTATTATCACTTTTAGAATTTGCCTGTAAGCAAACTGCTCTCCGTCCTCCTGCAGGTGTATGAGTACTGGCTGAATGACATGTACCTGAACAACAGACTGGCTCTGCCTGTAAACTCCAGTCCTGCGATGGTCTTCCCTCTGCAGAGCTTCAGAGCTCCCATCGACTCTTTACGGTACGAGACGCTGCGCCACTGAAACAAATGAGTCACGAGAGAAGCCTCACAGTGTGATGCAATAAGACAGGACAAACATTCTCGTGCAGCATCCAGCGTGGTTGCTTATTCATTGTCCTCTATGGCAAATCCTCCAAGAGAATAAACTGTACTTGCTATAAATCATAGAAGTCTTTAAACACTTACAAGACATTTTTGATTATCATAACAGAAAGACTTGGGAATCGGTAGTAAACCTTATAAATTACTCAGAGACTGGATTTGATCGATTACAGCGAAAGGATTACTTCCTTGCAGCATACTGACTGATGGGGTCATTACCCAGAACACCTTGAGGGCTGAGAGGCCAGGCTACATGTGACAAGGTTAATAGACAATGAAGGCCGTGGTTTGGTTAACATGGTATTGATCTGCGACTGTACCCTTAACCAGGTGATTTACATAAAGCATTTACACTGTGAAGTGTTCTACAGCTACACAAGAACAAGGACACATGCGGAGAATTATTACCTCAAGCAAAAGAGTGTATTAAAGTGTGTGTGTGAGTGTTTTAGGGGGAGGATCTTACAGTGTAAAGGTTTTGTTTCCCAGGTTTGCCGCACACTTAATATCTGGCGTTTTGGAGTATAAGACTCTTCTTGATGCGTAAGTTAATGAACAACCAACTTGACATATTGAATCACAGCAGAATGATCTCCACCTTTAGTTCATATGTGAATAAAAGTCCTGACAGATGCGTCTGTGTGTAGTCGTGCTCTGCCTATGGACTACGCCCGGGGCCAGCTGGCTGGAACCCCTCTGTGCATGGAGCAGTACTATCGCCTCTTCACTTCCTATCGCCTACCGGGGCCTGAGAGGGACACACTAGTGGCCCAGGAGAGTTGCGTGATGCCAGAGCCTGAACACATCATCGTGGCTTGTAAAAACCAGGTCAGACACAGTGGAAAACACATTCAAAGTTGTTTTAAACTAGATTTTTTCTGCAGCTTTCAACCACATCACACAGTCATCATCAAGAGGTGGAGTTTGCTTAGTTGTCATGACGACAGATCAGTTTGCATGTGAACTAAGCGCTTGCTTGGCTTATAAGCATTCATATTCAATCTAAACCGTGGAAGTACCAGATTGACAAAGCTATCTCAACTCAAGGTCCACTTACTGATTTTTTTTCCAGACCTTTCAACAATATGACAATTTGCTTCAGTTGAAAAATAGGGTCCAAAAAAAAAGTCAGAACTTTTAAGAGGTAGCACAGACAAGAAGTCATCAAAGCGTCACAGACAGACAGACGTTAACTGATGGAGAAAAAATGGGGACACATCGTGTTCCTGCCACATCAGAACATCTGGATCATCACTCACTCTTACTATAATCAGGCTCTGAGGCCACTAAGCGAACTTATCTTCTAATAAGTAATTTACACAAACAGCCCACTGACAAGAGCTCTCTGTTAAGTTAATTGTCTGTAGCGTGTGCTATTTTCAGCCAGAAGCCTTCAGCAGCGTCTCAATGTCACATATCCACAGAAAGGTGCTCATATAAATAAAACAAATTAATGATGCTCACTTATTACCACCATTACGACCAGTTAGAGATACTGTTGTTACTCAAAAATTACAGCTCCATATCAAACTGATCTTACTACGTAAACAGCAGCTGTTCCTGTTTGCAATAATGGCTAAAAATGAAAATAAGAGCATCAGCTTCAGATTTCTCTAGACTCTGTTTAGCTGAAATTTAGGGTCAGTATTTATCTTTATTTATTTGACTGATCATTTTATTGCACCTCTTTTTTTAATAAGTAAGTTGTGGACAACATTCCTAAGTTTGTTGTTTAGCTATGTGAACATGGGGATTGAAAATAAAAGTCCAATGGGGAATGAGGTGCAAGCAGCCAGATAATTATTTTTTTAAAAAAGAAAGAAAGAAAAAAGAAAAACACTGAAATGATTTCCTAAATTGTCCCAGACCACCACAGCTACAGACCATAGTGGCGCTCACATTGATGTTTACTGATGTAATGGGGGATTTTACAGATGTTTTTAGTTTTACCTCCAAATTAAGAGGTTTAAATGGATAATCTGGCTAATCTGTTTTTTAGCAGGATTGCCTTGTTTTCAAATCTCAAAAATTCCTTAAATAAGTATAATAACATTAATCAGTTCTATGTTCTTTAGCGTGTAGTACAGATTCCCAGTTAATATTATAATGAGGCCTTTGGGATGAGTGCATGGAAACAGCCTGTGTCCCATCTGAACCTCTGTCCAGTTCTTTGTTCTGGATGTGGTGATCAACTTCCGCCGGCTGAATGAAAGAGACCTGCTGACTCAGCTGGACAAGATCGCCAGGATGGCTGACTGTGAAGAAGAGCAGCTCCCACCCATCGGTCTTCTCACGTCAGACGGGCGGACAGAGTGGGCCGTGTCTCGCAGTGTGCTAATGAGAGGTACATTTGAAAAGAGGTTTAAGAGTTTAATAAGAAACTTAACCTGTAAGTCAATGTTTATAGGACTATTTGTCTGCTATGTTTGGCTATTTTTAACGTATTATCCTCCAGAGTCGACTAACAGGGACTCTCTGGACATGATTGAGCGTTGTCTGTGTCTGGTCTGTCTCGATGACGCCACTGGGCCTGAGCTGAGTGACACCACACGTGCCATGTTGATGCTGCACGGAGGAGGAGTGGCCAAAAATGGGGGCAACCGCTGGTATGACAAACCCATGCAGGTTAGTGAGAAAGGCTACTTTAATGTTTTTCTTCTCCTTATGTTGTTGCACATATTGCGACCTAAATTTTCTTTGACAGTAAGTCAAACAGAATCATTATTGTGCAAAGTAGAAAGACTAAAGTGAGGGTGGAAGGAATGCAGATGAAGGATGGATGCTATAATCATAAATAAATTGATTTACCTCTTTAATTACCATGAAAACCAGATAACCGTACAAATTCACGGTCATCCTTCACAGTGCCAGTGGACATAATTAGTCAGTCCCATGCCAAATTAAGAATTTACATTTAAAGAAATTCTGATGAAGATTGGTCGTTCCCATTGGATTACAAGCCTCATGTCATTGGCAGGAACTTTGATGGAGACGCTTTGATAAAGAATTCAGACGACTTTAATGAATCACAAAATTAATATTCACTGACAAGAGAGTTGGAGTCTTCCTTCGTAAATTATTTCTTCACCACAGGGTGTAACATGTGGATGTATGTGAAGAAACATGTTGCAGTATGTAATGGTGATGAATGAATTAAAGTTCAGATAATCTAGTTTTGCAGGTTTGAGGATCCAACTGAAAACAGCGTGCCTGTGTCAGTTTGTCGTAGGAGCTGACGGCTGCTGTGGGGTCGTGTGTGAACACTCGCCATTTGAAGGGATTGTCCTCGTGCAGTGCACAGAATATCTACTCAAATACATGTGAGGAATAAAGTGCATTCAGATTTTGGAAGTGCAAAATGTGTGTGCTATATCTGCTGGCATGTTTGAAAAATCAAAAGACAATCATCCCAAAAATGAGCCAAATGATGTTCTGTTCCCATGTGACATCAGGATTGGCAGCCCATCAAAGCTGGTCAGGGCTGCAAGTGTGAGCGAGCTGCCTGCACCACGCAGACTCCGCTGGAAATGCACACCAGAGATACACAAACTCCTCGCCGCCTCTGCAGACAAACTACAGAGGTCTGGCTTTACTCTGGTTTCTGTACAATCAAATAAAGACATAAATGCTGTCAGCTCATGGCAGAATTTGTTCTTATCTGCTCAGGCTGGTGAAAAATCTGGACATGAATGTCCACAAATTCTACGACTACGGGAAAGAGTTCATCAAGAAGCAGAAAATGAGTCCAGATGCCTACATCCAGGTTGCCCTTCAGCTGGCCTACTACCGGTAAGACAAAGACGAGTATAACAGGCTTCTCATCCGTCACATTAACCTGCTGCTCGGAGCTACAAGGCTTTCTCTGTGTGCGCTGCTCTAGATGCCATGGCAGACAAGTGTCGACCTATGAGAGTGCTTCTATACGGCGTTTTCAGGAAGGCAGAGTGGACAACATCCGCTCAGCCACACCAGAAGCCCTGGCCTTTGTCAAAGCAATGACTGATGGGAAACTGAGTGTGAGCGTAAGACGTTTTAGTGTGAACGGTGCAGCCATATTGTCCAATATCAACGAATGTTGCTGCAGATTTAAAGCGCAGTTTGACTTGTATAATGAGATTACCAATGAGACTTTGTTGTGAATAACTCTTACTGTAAAAAATTTAAAATCTCATATTATTGATTCTCCATATCTGTTTGTTTCTCCAGGATGCAGAGAAGATGGAGATGTTACGAGGTGCCATAACTGCACAGACCAAGTACACTATTCTGGTAAGTTTTCTCTGACCTCATCCAAATTTCTACGACCATGTTGACTTGCTTTGTTTTGAGGAAAATACAATAACATGTATTAATTCTCATTTCAGGCAATTACAGGGATGGCAACAGACAATCATTTACTAGGACTGCGTGAAATTGCACAGGAGCTGAAGATGGAGAAGCCAGAAATATTCCAAGACGAAGCTTATCTCATCAGTAACCAGTTCATTCTCTCTACAAGTCAGGTACAGTCGTCATTAAACTCAAACTCTTAATATGTTGAAGGGAGACTTCACCAAATTTGGCAACTGCTATAATGTAATGTCCTCTGTGGTTCTGTAGGGCCATCAACGACATGGTCAGTGTGTTTTTGGGCTTTGTTTGAAACTCCTACCAGACAGTCTGAGCTATAAAGTGGCAGAGTTTGGTTTGAGAGAAGTCGACATTTAGGAGCTAAGAAGGTTTTAAAGAAAGCAGAGCTGCAGCAAACGATGATTACTAATAATTAAACCATGGATTACTTGCTCGATTAATTAATAGTTAGATCTTTAACATCAGAAAAAATGAAAAATGCAGATCACAATATCCTACAAAAACAAGGTGATTTTATCAAATATCTTCTGTTGACCACAAATCCCCAAATATTCTATAATTTATGAAGGGGTAAAAGTTGATCCATCACATTTTTAGCATTTTATTTTGAAACATTTGCACAGTTGCCTCTAAATGAAAGGTGCTTGTGCGTCAACAGTGGAAAAGAAATTCCTCTCTGAGGACAGTAAATGACCTAACCTAACCTGACCTTGCGTCATGGGAAATGTACAATTCAGCATTTTTTTCGAGCTTGACCCAATCTAGAGTCAGAGAGTCAGGATGCCTCGGCCTCAGCTACTTTATGTTGATCGTTCTCTTCTGTCACTTATGAGTGTTGGGGAGTAGGAAATTACATATAAATGAACTAGTAGTTTAACTACATTTTCCAGTAGCTTGTTGGTAGTTTAACTACATTCATATTTGCATAGTGATTTAAGTAGTTAAATTACCTTTTTGCCATTTTTGTGTAGTTAACTACTGAAACTACTAACATTTTTGGGCCGGAAAAGGAAAGGAATTTATACTTATTTTTACTTTACCATTGCTTTTCTAATTGAGCTCCTAATGACGAGCCCTGTCCCCTTTGTCCTTCATCCTGACCGCTCTGAAGGCATGATGCCCAGGCGATGCATTTGCCAGGCAGCCACCTGTGGTGCTGCGCATGCATTTCTTAGTGCTCCCCAACAGCTCACAGGGACTCCACTGGTGGCGTGTGCCGTCGATTTTTACAAAGTAATTGAACTACAGTACTTTTTCTTTTTAAAGATATTTTGGGACTTTTTTGCCTTTATTGATAGGTCAGCTGAGGAAGGATTGGACAGGAATTGGAGCAAAGGGCCACAAACTCGGGGCCGCTGCAGCGAGGGCACAGCCTCTGTACATGCCACTTGCAGTACTTTTTCTGAGAAGTTTGAGTTAAGCAAATCAGATTTTTCCTGAAGGTAACTTTGCTGTAGTTCAACTTCTTCCGGTGTGAAGTAACTGGTAGTTTGCAAAGCTATGATTTCAAAGTAGCTTCCCCATCACTGCTTGTGAGTGGCTCCAAGTCACAACATACAAAACTAAATTGCAGGATGTACATCTTTAAATGTGCACAAGTACATATGCAAAATGTTTAACTAAAAGGCCATTTAGTTATTTTAGACAAGGGTGCCATTTTGGTTTTATTTTGTAACTGTCAGACATCAACAGTTACAACAAACCCTTTTCTCAATAGTCTCCCCAGTCCACCTGCAGGAGTATTTAAAGACGCTGGAAAAACTGTCTCGAGTTCAGTATTAAAGGATTCACTCTTCCTTCAGGTTCCCACTACTGTTGAGATGTTCTGCTGCTACGGACCTGTGCTTCCAAACGGATACGGAGCTTGTTACAACCCTCAGTCAGACCACATCATCTTCTCAGTGTCCAGTTTCCGCGAGAGCTCGCAGACATGTTCAACAGAATTTGTCAAGTGTCTGACGCAGGGACTCCTGGACATGAGGGATCTGTGCAATAAATGTAACTCCGGCTCAAGTGGGACGGCACAGAAACAGAGTCAGACGCTGGAGATGCACACGCAAACAGACACAAACTGGCAAAACAAGACACCGCAGAGACCGGCCGACCTGACCAAGAATCAGCAAGCACTGCCAC
>JAPXVT010000003.1:18647640-18659310 GCA_029823135.1 Acanthurus reversus | reverse complement strand
TTTAAATAAAACTTTGATCAAACAAAGATGAATCCCCCAATTTGTGCCAGACTAACTTTCACTAATTTACACTTCTAAAATATAAGAGCCCAGAGCTGAGGGAGAGCCGTAGGCTACCATATTTACCCTAGTTAAAGGGAAAATCGATTTTCACTATTTTTTTTAACATCTCCCCAACAAATTAATTCAAATTTTGATTTAAAATCAATTTATTGCCTGCCCTTGCTGTTGGTAGCCCTGAGCTAAATTCAATGGCGTTACAGACTGACAATATGTCAAAGTTTTCTATCATGAGCACTTTGTCAAAACATCATAATGTCCAGCATGATCTTATCAAAATTCTTACAGGAGGTACCAAGATTTAACACCATATTTCATGGTTTTACTCCGGTCCTTTGACAACGACTCATCTGTTTGGGATTCTACAATATTCGCTTTATATTGTTCATCAATGTATGAACACAGATGAGGACTTCTCTCTCTCTCACCTTGTTGAGCTCTCTGAGCATCTTCTCAGGGAGAAACTGCTCTAAGAAATGCCTGAACCTAAGAGCATCAATGGCCACAATCTCTGTACATCGTCTCTGCCATTCATCCCTGGAAACGAAGGAAAAACAATAAGAAGTGAGACAATAAGTTACATACCATCTTGCTTTTGTCTTTTTCTCACAGGATTAAATATGTTTGATTTAAAATGTAAAAAACAAAACAACCCAAATTATTAAACAGAATTATGTGAAGAAATATCACCTGGGAGTCTCATCCTTGTGGCTGTCCTTCCACTTGTAACTTTCAGCGTAGCCAGAATATTTACTGTACTGTTCAGTACCTGAAAACAAGAAAGGAAGTCAAGGGAAAAAAAGACATCACTTAGTCTTCAGCAGTCGGAGCATACAGTGAGCCTAAATCTGTTTCAGCGCCTTATTTCTTAAATCAAATTTAGTTCTTTTCTGTGCTCTCCATGTGAGTACACGGACTCAGCTTGTATTGGATTGTCATAAATAAAGGCCATTGATTTAATAAGTAATCCGCTTTGGGCTCTGAAATGAAAAGCTTTCAGCCATAACAGGAAGAAATGGTTTGAACAGAAGAGGCTAACCTCGGACACATTTCAAAATGCTTGCATGAAACATGAAACACCAACATATCATTTATTAACTGGCAATATAACACTGCTTTGTTATCAAGACATGAGCCCTTTTATTATGTGTACTGGTTATGTGCTCAGGGTTGGAAAGATTTCATCATTCGTCATTACAGCTGCACTAAATTCTGAAAATGATGCCTATTAAAGACTCCATGCATTATGCATTAGGTGTGAGGAAGTTACTTCAATGAACATGTGATTAACATAGCCTTTGAGGTTCGCCTGTATGTGCTGGGTGAGAGAGTTTTAAAGCTCACAAAAACTAAAAAATATCCGAAGTATTTTAAAAGCATTACCAAATGTCCTCTAAAGATATCTCTTAAAAAGCAGCGAATGAATCAGACGCTGCTTTTGCTTTCTCATAATTGACTTGATTTAACTTCCAGAATGTGCCATTTACCAATACTGCAACTGAAAGCCACATTTGATGTCTAAATGTGAAAGATGGGCTTTTTGCGCCTTTCTATGACAAAGTATGACTCAGGCTAATGGCCCCACTGCAGCCAGGACATAACCCAGCAATGACAGTACAACTGGGCAAATGAGAATTATGTTTCTATGCAGAGTGAAGACTTGGCTAAGTGGACAAAAGCCACATTATTTGGATTACGCCATTGCAAATCCAGCCAGTCAAATAAAGTGCGTTCTACAACACTAGCGACTCCTAACGTCAAGAAACAGGCTACTCATTTTATTTTCTTCATCAACAGAGCTGTCCTCCTCCTTCACCTTGATCCTTTTCATTCTGGCAGCCACCCATGACAGCCTCCTGGCTTACAGGCTTCCATCACCAGATTGCACTGTGGCCCTCTACCTTCCGGTGCGAAAAATGCCTACCCATAAAAACTGATGTCACGCACAAGTTCCAAATGCACTGGAAACCTATGTTAGGACATTCCCAAAGACAAAGACGTATGATAAACCACACAAAAGGGAACAATAAGACAGAGGAAGAGATATAGACAGAAAGAGAGATCAGACTTTAAGAGGAAACACTGCGAGCGTGCAAGGAATATTCTGCAAGGTTCTAATGAATCTACGGACCATTCCATTAGTGGAGCACCGACCTTAGTTGGGCTATAAATTCCTTTCAGTCCAAATGTAATAAAGTTAAGTGGAGAGGAGGAGGAGGGAAAGAGGGAGTGGAGGCAGAATGATTGGAGGCAGAGGGAGGGGGGCGGTGACGAACCAGTGAAGGTGACTTGGGAGAGATAGGAGTTTCAAAGAAGACAACACGGCGCCATGCAAAAGAGACGCTCGGCTTGCTGAGCAGAAAGGTACTAAATGAGACAGAGGTAAATTTTAACGTCGCCTGAACAGAAATGGTTTGGTGATATTACCACTGAACACGACATTGGCTCTTTCTTTTCTCAGCCCTGCTGTTACAACTGGCGAAAAAGCTTGAATCAATTTGGTGGATAGAGAGAGCTGTGAGGGTACAAATGCAAATCTTTCTTCACATTTTGTTTGTCTTCATGTCTCTCTTGTTAGGCACAAGCTCAAGAAATGTTCCAGCAACAGAATCAATCAAGTGCAGACATCTGAGAGCACCATTTATATTTGAGTTTCTGCGCGCACGGCTAAGTTATAATACATGGCGTCATGTCAAACAGATGGATTTATCAAGCCGGATAATGACGCCTCTTGTGTCATCAAAGGCAAATCTGAAGGCTTATTTTAATGATCCAGTGAAAAACAGGCACCAACCACAACAAGCTGATGTCACACATTTCTTTATATAAACAAACAAGATTAAGTGGCAATAAAATAAATATGATGTGGGCATAAACAAATGGACTAATTCATAAATTAAGATTATTTTAAAATGTGGTGAAGGGGCAATGAGATGGGACTATATGCAATACAGTGACACTATGTATATTGTGCAGAATTTTAAGAGAATTAAATCATGCAGGCTTGCTAATTCTGTCAACCCCTATATTTGTGTTCTTGCTCTTACTTTGACCAGTGGTGGGCGAAGTATAGCTGTGCAGCAGGACAAAAAAACGATGGCCAGAGGAGGAGGGGGAGGAGGAAGAGAGGGCAGAACTCTTAAGACGGGTTGACCGAAGCAGAGTGAGTTGGAGGTTGAAAAATAGAGCAATTCTGCTGGAGAGAAATGACGGATAACTGGCAGTACTAAGTGAATCAATGCAATGGATTTACCTTTGGAATGGATGGAAGAATGAAAAAAAAAGAATCAAGCCCAATAAACACACAGAGCTCAATAAACAAGAGAAAATAACTTGAAAAACAATACAACACAAGATTAGTCAATGTTGACTGTAATACTACAAAGGCAGGAGATACACAGATGGGTTTAAGTGTTTCTAAAGGAGAAAGAGGACAGCCAACAAATTAGCAACCACTAAAGGTCCAACATACTCCAGGGCATAAAGGTGCTTTGTACTCATAGTATGCTGGCTACACATATGTGGACCCACTGCTTCTGTACACCATCAACTTGTATTAACAATTGGTAATAATTATTCAGTATGTGTACAATCATTAAGGGACTAAAACTTGTTTAATTTGAATGACTAGAGCTTGATACACTCACTGGTCTGACAGAACTAAATCAAATGTTTCCTCTAGCTATTGACAAGCTAGCAAGCTAATAACAACTGGGTGTATGCGCAACAAGTCGACTAACATATTACACACTGCTACCCCTCGTCAGTCGACATCAGCATTTAAGAAGAATGTGACTAATGGTTTCAGATGACTCTAAAGTCGTGATAGTCCAGGAGACTCAGTTTGACTAGGGGGTGAAATTGCAACATTGTTGCACTTTCATTTGGTCATTTTCACACTGCGCTTTGTCAACAAACCAAACCTTCCAAACAACATCACACGGTCGTAATGACTCCTCTGTGGCGGTGATGCACCAATAAATACCAAAAAAGAAGAAGAAAAAGAAAACCACCTATTGGAAAAAAACAGAAAACGGAAATCTGTCCCCTTAGAAAATAAAAACATTTATTTTAATGACAGATGAGCCACTTCGCAATGTCGTTGATAAAACAGCAATACCAAAAAAGATGAACTAAATGAACCACAAGCATTTTTTTATTTACTTGGGTGTAAGAATAGTAATGAGCAAAGCAACGAAGCTCCGCCTCCAGTGACTGCATGCGTACTCCCGGGGTGGGGGACACATTTCTTGTCAGGGGTAACTGTCTTAGCACAACACTGGCTCCATATTTTCTACAAGTGTTCTGTTTGTTTTGCCTCCTCTAACCCATGATGCACTGTGTTTAGCTCCACTTCCTACTTTTGTTTTATAACTTGACCGCTTTGCTCTCACACCACAAACAATCACACCGGGGTTCACATGAAAGCAAACCCAGACCACCGTTTTCAAGCGGACCACAGTTTGCTTGTTTGGTCCACACCAGAGTTCGAATGAGCTTTCACACCACTCAAAATGTACCAGACTATCTGAGGAAGGTTTGTTTTAAGTGGACCGAACAGCTCTGGTTTGACTGTCTGGTGTATTATATGATACACATTTTTTGTTTGTTTAACCTAATAGATTAAACTGTGTTCAGTTTTGTGTCTCATCCATCTTGTCTGTTTTTTGTGCCTTTTCTAACTACTTTTCCAACTACAATTTGTAAAATCCCTATTAACAACAGCAACAGAATATACTGTGACAGCAATGGCACACTGTCTGCACACTGAGCAAATAAGCACCATGTCACAGAAAGCCTTAACTGGGTGGAATCCTATAAATAATCTGTCCTAATATCTTGTGTCTGTGTAAGGACATTACTAAGTGTGTGTGTGCTACTTGTGTTTGTGTGTGCATGTCTCAAAAACTTTACAAATATGTCTTTGCAGAATTTGTTTCCTCAAGTAGCATGTTATGGAGACTTCACAGTCAAGAACAGAATCAAACTGGCAAAAGTGCAAATACTCATCAATTGTCTAAAGCATTTTTGAGTCTCAAAGGCTGCAGTAGTGACGTAAGCGAGGTCGCCCAAACATCTTTCAGCCTAACCATGACCTCCAGCACCTCCTGGGGAATCTTATCACTCTCTCAGGAGTCAGAACAAGTGATAAATGTAACCCTTCCAGAGTGCTCCAGGTCTCGCCGAGGCTTTCCTCCCAGTCTGACAGAGCAAGGTGGAACACTCTGCGAAATACTTTTAGCAACTGGAGCAATCTCAGAGCTTATGAACATAATGTGAGGGTCAGAGCAAAGATGAACCAGCCTTAAGGCTCAGCTTCCTTTTCACCACAACCATATAGTACAGTATCTGACAAACTGCTTACACTCTATCTTAAGTACTATCTTAAGTGGTCATGACTACAAATCTGGTGAAACTGTCACCAGATCTGTAAGTAGCATTTCTTTATATTTAGAAGCAGCTTGTATGAGGGAAAACTTTGCCAGGTGGGTTTTCTGCTGTTGTGTCCCTACGAAAACCTTACGTTAGCACTGAATGACTTCTTTTTTGTGAACTGTGATATCACCATAGCTGCAACAATTAATCAAATAATCAATTAATTAATAGTTAGAAAATTAATCGGCAACTAATTTGTCAATTGATTAATCATTTCAGTCATTTTCCAAATAAAAAAAGTGAAGGGTATTGCTGATTTAGCCTCTTCCATGTGAGGATTTTCTGCTTTTCTGTGTCTTTTATGATGACAAATGAAGAGTCTTTGTGTTTTGGCCTGTTGTTTGGACATATGAAGCAGTTTGAAGACGTCACACTGGGCTTTTGGAAATTGAGATGAGCATTTTTAGCACTTTTTTGACACTTAATGGAATTAACTTTAATCATAACAATAATCTGCAGATTAATCGATAATGAAAATGATCATTAGTTGCAGCCCTACTGCCAAAGAATCAAGAGTCAAAGAAACAAAATAAATATTCTGCATAGCTTAAAACAAAGGGAGGAAGAGCACAGAATCTTCCTCTCTCTTCAAATGTAATTAAACAAAGTACTTTTCATTACGTTAAGTATTTTGTGACAATCAAAGATGAAGGTGAAAATAGCTATTTTCTATTTATTCATTATTAAAGGATACAACATAAGTGATAAGAGTAGGCTTATAATAACAGTTCTGTTAACCCTCTGACTTTCCCTCTCACTCACTGTGTCTGACAAAAAAATATTACCCATAATTCAAAGCCATAAAGGTCACAGATCCAGAGAGTGTGAACAAAAGGAACTGAGTCATCTTTCAAATGAACTGACAATGTGAACACAAAAAGAAGCGAGTCCCTTTCTTGTTGGTTCACTTTAAGACGACGTCGTCTCTCCTTTAGAGGACTACATGTGAAATCACCCTTAAACACGGTCAGCTCTTCCTGCATCCACAATGCCTGCAGGAAACGAAGCTTGCTGAGCTTAATTTTTACAGTCACAGATGAGCTTGACCTCTGCCAGCACTGTAATTCTCTCTCAGAATGGATGTTACACAACCTTCATAGGTGTGCTTCGCTACTGAAACAAACAGCACTGGTTCTCTGTGCTTAGATAAAAGGAAAAGAAAATAAATGGTGATGTACAATGCTCTATAGTCTACAGGTCACAAAGCAAGGAAACTGATTCATTTCCTCAAAAAAAAAAACAAAAACAAAGAAAACAAAAACTGGGAACATTTCTTTATTTTTAGACACAATGGCATCGCGTTTTTCAGAGAGCAAAAGGATAAAAGCTTTTAAAGGTCATTTATTCCTTCTGCTCTCATCTGAACAAGTGTTCTCTTATCTGCAGATTTTCTGCTAAACCCCACTGCACAGCTCACGGCGTGCAGGCCTCCACACACTGATCATTTTCACAGTCATGGTCTCTTCAGGTGTTTTAAAAGTAACTCCGTACTAACTTGCAGTGATGCTGATTAGTATTCAGTGAAGCGAGTCCCCAAAGAACCCATGAGAGGTGTTGAAGTCTGAGGCTGGAGTTGTCAGTAAACGTGTTTCAGCTTGTTATTAGGAGCTGCATCACTGTACACAGAGTAACGCAGAAGCAACAGCATGGAGGGCTTAACATTAACTTAACATTCTAGGGGCAACTACTCTAATCCCACATTGTGCATAAAAATGACTCGAACTGGAGACACTCCAAGGTGTGCTGGGATTTTATCACTGAACTATGAGCAGGATGTCTGTGTATAAAATCTGCTGTTTTCACATTACAGAAGAAGAAAGATGCAGATATTCATGTTGGCTGATATGGGAGTTTTGTGTGGTGCTAACATGAGAACAGGAACGACTGACGTCAGTCAAACATCCAAACATGGACTCACAAAAATACAGCCTTGTCATAATCGTGTGTCTGTGAGCATTGCTGCCACTGAATCCGTCACATATATCCTAAAATCTGAGTCACTGACGCTGCTGTTCGCTGTCCGTGTGTGAGGAGTTTTCACTGTTCATCAAACAATGGTCCAGATAGCTCTCCAGACTTACAATCCTGTCTCCTAGTAACATAATCTGCTATGCACGGTGCTTCTAATAAGCCTGCAAAGTTACGGATGCATTGCTCAATCTGTCCTGCCTGGATCGAGTTTCATCTGCCTGTAGTAACACGTCCACACCTACACACACACTCGCATTTCTTTATGAGCAGCAAAGACAGAAAGCAGACGCAAAACCGTGGTTTCTGTAGGGCCTCTTGTACAGAATGTTGTTGGGAGAGTTCTGTGAAACTGTTTGGTGCATTTTGTGAAGGAACATCCAGCCACTCAGCGCATTTACATGATGTTAGAAAAAGTCGATTTATTGTGTCAGTTGGACAAACAACTGGACTTTTAAAATACGTGGAAACATGTTTGTCCAACTGACATTGTACTAAGTTGAATTTCTTGAAGTTGGGTTAGACCACCTAGCTAATGCCTTTGGGGATAAAGGTAAAGGTAATTTATTAGTCACATATACAGCGTTCAGTGAAACGTGTTCTCTGCATTTGACCAACCCCTGAGGAGCAGCGGGCAGCCACAGTGCTGAACCTGCGATCAACTCCAAAATCTGAGCCAGTACCTCGGTCAGGGGTACTGACTGGAGAGAGACCTGTTCACATGTTTTGGCGGTGGAGGAAACCCATGTGACCATGGGGAGAACATGCAAACTCTACATAGAAAGGTCCTGCCCCAGCTGGGAATCGAACCGAGAACATCTTGCTATGAGGCAACAGTGCTTACCACTACTCCACCATGCCCACTAAATTTACCCTTACATGTATACGCCTCAACCAGACGACGACAGGCCTGAAGCATTCTGCACATGATCAATAGTCCCAGTGACGACTTTGACCTGGAACTCAAACAGCATAAATTGTCCCAAAAGTCAAGCATAGATACAAACCTTACAGCGCTGTAAATCTGTCCATCTTTTCACCGTTCTGCAAAGAACCGGCTAGCTGTTTCTAGCTTGTTTGGTGTGTTCTAGATCAACCGGAAAAGATCCGATAGCAACCAGCTGAACGGGGCACATCAGCTTCTACCGAGTCGGACGTAGGTGTGTTAGTCTGTCAATAAATCGATTTCCCCTCGGTGCTCGTATCCTGGAACACGGACAGCAGACCCATTGAACGGCCAAATCGAGTTTAAACCGCAGCTTGACGTAACTGTGCATGGAAACGTACCGACTGAGATTCAAACTCTCACACATGACATCGCTCACAATCTGCAGCTTTAATCAGCTCACTTTGAGGTCTTGGTTGTGGGTAAATTCTGCAGCCATGGGACAGAGTTCTGTTCTTAACTGTAACTCCAAAGACTTGAAATAGCGGGTTTTTGTCTTCTCTATGCCAACGGGGGCTGAGGCTTGTGGGTACTGTAGTTTTTAGACCCATCCGTTTTGTCAAAATAACAGACAATATGATGATTTTCTCTAAAAAGAGCTGAAGTAATTTAAACTAGTGGCCATAACATAAACCTCTGAAACTGCTTCATTATCCAGCAGAGTCCTGTGTTTCTGACACAAGCAGAGTAATGGATAGAACGCTCTCTGAACCATTTCACTTTGCCTGGAGCCTTCTGGTTACTCCTGTTTGTGTCTTTCTCTGTCAGCATGAGTTAAGTGGGAGAAACTTGCAGTCTAACTTCAGTATGCAACAGCTGCTTGAAAATCCAAGCCTCCCATTCCAGCCACACCCCCCCACACAATGCATGTGTTTGTGTGTGAGAGAAAGAGTGGCAGGGGTTTATAATCATGCTGTGAACTGCTGGAATTTATTATCCAAAGAGCAATTAGAAAATTGCAAGAAAACAGATTTACTATCACCCCTCTAAATATATGTCCTGTCAGTGCGTGCTGCCTCGACCAAAGTGAAACACAAACAGTGAGGGAATGTGCTCAATCAGCTTCTCCTTGTGTTGAAAGGTGCAGAAACAGGAAACCTATATGATGAGACGGTTGCTCCATGTTGACGTCTATATTTAGGCTCAGAGAGATCGAGAGACGAGCCGTCAAGGATGTGAGGAGGGCAGACTGCAGCCAGGACGGAGATCAATCGGGGAAAACTGGGCGTTGTATTGGGCTGAGAGCGAAAAGCTAGAATTTGATGTTTGACAGATTAAGATCAGACAGCATCGATTTGCTGCATCATTATGTTTTAATTCAGCTACGGCTGCATAATATGGCCTAAAAATAAAATCCAAGACTTTTTCGTACCACATTCGAGTTAAGACTTTCTTATGTTCGCTTTAAACAGTTAAAAAACAAAAACAGATTCAAACTCTGCAAGCTCCGATAGTTTTCCTGTAAAACCAGAAACAAACAGAACTTATCAGTTTAACATACTCTGGGACTTCAACGTGCAGGATTCTTTCCAAGAAGTTTCAGCGCGCATCAATCTCCTTTCAAACTGCTTATGCTCGTGAAACTGCAGTTAAAAGAATTAATGCATATTTTGTAGTTAATGGTCTTGTTTGAAACTTTTGCTCCATCATCACTTTGTTTTTACAGCATTTAGTGTTTTCACTATAAACCCGTGACACGTTTGATGTCCTTCAACAGACAGTTCAATCAGAATACACCTGAATGGAAACTGGCAGCATCAGAGACGTGTTGCCCTCTCAGCCAGTGTCATGTAGCCACAGTGTTGATCTGACTTTCTGTAAAGATCCTCGAGCCACTAACCCGAGGACATGATTCAGGCTACGAGGCAATTAAATATTCCCCGAAACATGTCACTAATTTGTTTGTACAACACGGTCACAAGGCTCAGATTTTTTACAGTCTCCTCTAGTTTCGTATGAAGTGTAAAGGTACAAATAAAACTTGCTTTTCACTTCATATCCAACATAAAGCAAGCTGCTCTGTTAAAAACATTACTGAAAGCATCAGGCTACAGCAATTTGTCAACACCGAAATGTCTCTTTCCAAAAACTTGAAGGAGAGGTTTCAATGAAAGACGTAACTGTCAAGAGAGCCGGACAACGGATTATTTTTGTGAAGTTTAATGTGACTTTCTGTCTCACCTGAGAGTTGCTGCTCTCACTACATGATGACTGAGGAGGACTGACAGGCTGTGGCCTCAGGTTGAGAGATACAAGTTGAACAGCTCTCCTTACACGTACGTGCCGTTCAGCTTTTCAAGTGATTATGCAGAAAGTTGTAGACATTAAAAACTTTTCTGTTTCATGTAACTGAAAACTGCAAATGAGACAAGTCTGGAGAAATGAGGTCATTCACTTTGCCGTGTTTTAATTCAGCTTTCTCAGGTCTTCACTGCCCTCCTCTCAGTTTTTCCAACATGTCTGCGTTCATTTTCATGTTTCTAAATCAATTACAAAGGTTGTTTTCACCTTTAAGGGTGCAGGATTACAGGGTATGCACAGTAAAAAAAAAAAAAGGGCAACCATTTGTCCTCTGTCCCCCAGATGTGCATGTAAGCCCTCTCATAACACAGCGTAAAGAAAAGAGTCCAAACTCTTACGGACTGCAGGTGGAAGCAGGACAGAGCAGCATAAAGCCTTTCTGTTCCTCCACATTGTTTCCATTCTCTGCTGTGGAGGAGCGGAGCCCCGCCTTCTGACACATCATTAGAGCAGGGAAGCCCCACCCATGTCAGCCGTGTCATACGGGGACAGAGAGACGATGAAAGGTGCAGAGACACACAGAGAGGCGTGGAGGGAAACAGCTGCACTGCGGTCACAGTAACTGTTTCCATGTGTGAAATTTGAAAGGCTGACGACCAGGTTCAAACTTTTAAACCGGTGACAAACTGCATCAGCCTCACATTTCCACACCCACAGAGTAACTGTGAAACTCCTCTGACCTCCAACAATGATGAAACTCATCTCAAGGGTTTGAGGCCAACATGCAAACAACAAAATACTCCAGTTTTGATTCTGTTCTGTTTTGTAGTTTTGCTATAAAGATACAGAGAGGAGGGCTGGGTATTGGCAAGAACTTCACGATATGATACGCACCACGATACACTGGGATATGATTCATATCGTGATTTTTTGTGATATTAAAAATAGTTCACTGAGAATGTAAAACCAGATGCAGATTACTGTGTACGGACACTGAAACAGTGGACACGAGGAAATTG
>JAPXVT010000003.1:18492167-18502432 GCA_029823135.1 Acanthurus reversus | reverse complement strand
GATGTTCTGTGTATTTGATTTTTGTCTCGTTTTGTAAGACAATCACAGTATGATGCTGAAGATGTTGCACTTGACACTGATTTTCTCTCCGTGTTGAAGTTAGTCCCACGACAGCACATTGTGAAAATGAAAGAATTGAATTGAAAGAAGAATTGAAAGAGTCAACAGATGAGAACATAAACAGAACTGTACATGCACTTAATGCTATATTTGAACTATCTGAGGTACTAATGTCTGTAGCAAGTCACAGAGTTAATGTGGAACAACACTAGCTAGTAGTTCTGTGAGGCTTTACTTTAGCAAAGTCATGTTTTGAGCTAAACGCTTACATCAGCATGCTAACATACTCACAATGAAAAAGCTGACGTGCTCAGGTTTGCAAAGTTAAGCAAAGGTCGATGTGTGTGTCATAATTTTGTAGGTATGTGGTCATGCATGAATTAAAATTTAGCTAACTAAAAATGCAGGAAATCACCAAAGTAATTGCAGTTCAATCCAAGAGCGACTTTAATATGCGTACCACATTTCAGTAATTACAATCAATTTAACCTAAAATATCAAATTTTACCTTTCAGAGCACCACAGAACTTTGACTTGAAATGGTGAGTTGAATGAGCATCCTGCTGGGAAATGGCCAAGTAATCAAGTTTCAGTTAAGCAGCCACTAGATAGATTTTGAACTACACGTGATTTGTATCTTTTGCAGCATTGTTTGACAGTTAAAACCATTCAGAGACTACTCTTATTTTCAGTATGAATCAATTCACGGTTTACATGAAAACTGTGAACCACAGTGAAGTTTAGCAACAGATTTGGCCTCTACTGAGACCCTTAAAATACAATGATGACACAGAGAAACCATCCATGGAAAGCAAATCTCTCTTCATCATTTGTCAGCATGACTGAACAGTTCATTCAAATTAATATTTTACTGTACTGCACTTACCTTTTTCAACTTCATAGAACTTACCGTGGTTGATTTCACATTTTCACAACACAAAGCAATTATTCAACCTAAGTTCAGTTGACTTATTTTTAGTAAGTGAGCAGGGAAACTAAAGTTTACAATTTAGCCAGCTTGAAGTCTTTTACAGTGTGGTGTTAAAGAAACAAACAGGGGAATCATCAACATCAGCAGGATTTATCCTCTGGGGACTATGAATGCCTAATTTGTCATGTCACATTTCGCAGCAATCTATCTAGTGGCTGTAAAGTTATTTCCACCAGTCAGTAGACCAACAGACAAACTGACTGACAAGGTGACACTGCCATTAGCAGCCTATTGCTAAGTTGTTCATACATGTCCTTACTGTTATCAGACAGTGCTTTTTAGAAAACTTACTATCGGTTATTTACACCAGTGGGGAGTTATTAAATGCACTCCAAAAGACAAATAAAATTTTTAATGTATTATTGTGTATTTAACCCATTATTGTGTAAATTCTGATTATAATCTTTCTTTAACTATTTTAAAATAACATTATGGCTGTTGGTCTTTTGTGTTGTATTGATGCCCTTGTTTGCATAGGCTGTACACGTTATATGCCACCTTCAGGGACAATGGGGGTCTGCAGTCTCTGGCACCGCCTAAAAAAGCCCCAAAATACATTAAAACAACAACAACAACAACTTGGTAGCTACTTTACCCACAATGCAACATGACTGTCATCAGGACAGTCAGAAATTCAGGATTGCTACGCTAGCAGCAGCTAATGTAGCCCTGAGCTTACCTTTGGAGACCCACACAGATTTTTTTAATTTAAACTTGTAGTCGACACTGACTCGAGTGACATCATGTGAGGCAGTTTATCAGACTTCACACAGACTTCAGACTTTACTTCATTCAGCTTCTGTTCAACACCTGTAAACAGACTAATACAAAAGCTCCCTTTTAAGCAGAGACATATGTTATATGATGGATAAAAAAATGACTTGCAGCTGGAGAAAGGTCAGAATTTTCGTAAATCATGCTACAGGCTAGAATATTCTTTCCTCCTGTGTATTTCAAAAGTCACAGAGTATATTTGTTTAAAAAAAAAAAACATGCACCTCTGTGACTCAGATGCAATGGTAATATATAAGATCTCAAACTGTGTCGGCTAACATTAAACTTGGGGTCTAGTTCATTTCAAAGGAACATATGTCAACATGATAATGTCCAGTTTGGATAAATACAGTCTGAGTCTTTATAATAAAAACTACCACTGCCTAAAAAAATATGTGGTTCTAATCACCAGCATTTAGCCAAAAACACTAAAAGTTAGGTCTTATTACAAATATAAAGTCATCATCAGCAGACATTCCTGCTTCAGAGACCTGTTTGCTGCACACCTTACAAGGCAGAGCTTGCACTCCGCTGTCTGCTCTGACAAGTCAATAAAACCCACTGGTATGCTGAACATTTTTGGAAGGCAAGATAGATATGGGGCTGCGGTGGAATTTGATCAGGCAGAGAGCCAGCATTCAGTCCATTACAGAGATTTCCAGCAGTAACACACCTTCCCGGTAAGCACACCTCAACCTGAGGAAAAGAATTACTGGCTCGTGCGTCAGGAGCCCGGCCCACCCTCGGCCTCCGCTCACCTGCCCGTCTTCACTGCTGTAACGCATGCATGTGCAGACACACACTGCATACAGAGGCACACATCATGTACTCATTCTCTTTCAATTTCTCTGTTGCGTTGGCAGGGATGGTAGGACAGTGGAAAATATGAAAGGGATTGAAAATCCAGGGCAGATGTGAGCTGACAGGACAGGAGAGATGGAAGTGGACTTGGAGCAACAGGTCAAAGTGAGAATCACAAGATTGAGCTGCAAAAATGTCTCTCCACCATCATTGTTGGATTTCTCTCTCCCACTGTTAAGAAATCTGAAACATGTCCACTTGATTTGTATAACACAGACTGCTGAGACTCTCAGATTAACTTCTGATAAACATTTGAATACATTTAGGAATTTATCTGCTCCTGATCAGCAGCCAATGACCTGACTGTTCATTTAAGACAGACTGAAAAAATTGTGAACCGGTCCTTTAATGGTGAACTGAAGGTAGGTATGAAGAGGAGGGTGGCATGATTTTGAGGAAGCTGCTCTTGAGCAATGACCTTTCTTTCCATTTCCTGTTTCACCTTGATTCTGGACCAATCGGAGAGCAGCTAGCAGACTTGACTCCCATCACTCCAGAATGAAGGCAGTAACACTTTCAACCCTAAGGACTTTATTAATAATCATTAAAGTAATTCTACTGATTACATTTTATTTGTTTATTTTTTAATTTTTTAATTTTTTGCAAGATTGTAAGGAATTATTTTGATTGATGCTCATCCCGCTCAACCATGTCACTTTCTTTCGTTTTCTCCTCTGTTCTGCCTCAAATACCACTTCAAAGATCCAGTGTCAATTTAGTGATAATTTACTTTAGTGTCAATTTAGGTGAGAGTCAAATGGTAGCAACAGCAGAAATTACTTATTATATTCATAGATATATTGTCATTAGTGAATAGTAGGGGTGCAACGATTAATCTGTTGTATCAGTTCATTGATTGTTATTCCTATGATCAAACTACATTTGTAGGCAAATGGCAGATCATCCTTCTAATGTGACTTGTATGGATGTAAGAATTTGCACTTTGTATTTAGCATGTCAAGCGTTGTTATCTGGATGTATGTTTCACACTTTTATGGTAAATAACTGTAACATCACTCGGGCTCATTCTCTTATTCTCTGACGTCTTAGGCATGTGTATTGTGTCAGCAGTGTCACTTCAGATAGTGTAGGATCATGGCAGGGAAGAACCAGGAGAACAGAGAACCAGAGATTTTCAGTCGGTGTTTGCGGTTCACGCAGATTGAATAGAGGCCTTGCACTGAATGTTTGTGTAATTCAGTTAATCAGCTTTTCCAGTGTTTTACCTCCTCTACCACTGCAGAGTAATAGGTGTTTTCTTTTCCTCTGTTTTTTGCCACAAAAAACATGACTATATCGATTTCTAGAAATTGAACTGTATCATATTGTATCACTCTAAATTAACCCATAACCTTCTTGTATCGTATCGCCAACTATGTATCATAATACGCATCATATTGTTGTTAAAACGTGTCATTACGCACCTAATTTTGATTGTATACACAGTGACTGCATTTCTATGCAATGTGTTTATGTGCATTTTCACATCAACCTGACTAGAAATGGCAAAAAATTTGGAAAATATTGACATTCAAAAACATTTTTTATAACGTGGAAAAATTGCTACATTAATTTAAAAAAATGCAAAGGAAACAGGAAAAATATGATGTACACAGTGCAAGCCTCTACTCAACTGAAGAGATGAGATGATAACTAGCAGTAGACAAACATCAGATTTGTGCAGAAAAATGTGATGATACCTCAGCAAAATATAACATGAAGCAAACAGAAAAGTCACATTTCCATCATGTTTGGCAACAAAGCTTTCTTCACCACTTTTTTTTTTTGTTTTGTTTTGTTTAGATTTTCTAAAAATTTGGTTACAATTTTTGCTACACTTGGATGAAAAACCTAGCTGGTGTCATCACTGCTGCCAAATCTAAGAAATTTCAAAATCTTCCACCTTTTTTGGCATGCTAAGATGATAGTGCCAAAGTAAAACAGATTTCATTGCACAGTTGGTTTTTATTAAAATATAATTGTTCATAGCCACAAAATTACATATACAATCACCAAACACTTGTCACATTTTATGATTCCACATTTGATCTTTGCGCAAACTTAAGACAACATATTGAAGGTGTGGAAGCTCAAGTGACAGTGAACACAGCAAGATTAAAAAATAAAGGCATTTTAAAAGCCCCTAAAGTTTTGTGGCAGTGTCAACACTGAAGTACGATACAAAGTTTGCCTACAGAAAGCAAAAGAGAGAAGACTGTTGCACATTTATTCATAGCTACTGTTTGTTTTTCTCTGACATGGTTGTAGATGAGGTTTTAGATAAGACACAGTTGACACTGACGTTTCCAAGGCAACCTTAGACTACAAATACAACAAAAGTGCAAGTTTGCAAATACTTTTTTTTTTTGCCATCACACTCTTATAGGACTGGATGATAAACCATTTTTTACCACGATTTGGGGAAAATTGCTAATTGGCTATCTTGCCAAGAGTTCGGTGAGAAGATGAAACCCACCTTTGCATCTGCTGCATGTGACGCTACCACCAGAGGGCAGCTAGCTTAGCTCAGCATAAAGAACGACTGCAATGGGAAACAGCTAGCTTGACTTTGTCCAAAGTCTAAAAAATCTTGTTTAGACACATGTAAACATGACAAGCTGTGGGTTTTATGGGGTGTTATTTGGTTGCTAAACAACCTAAAGTCTCCTAAACCTAAAGACTCCTACAGTCATCAGTCTATCAAAGAAATAAGTCCAACATGAAGTTCGAAAAAGAATCTCAAGATTTTGTTTATTTACATTTTACTTTTTGCAACCACAATTGTTGTTTTTCTCTTTTTCACATCTTTAGGTTCAGCTAAACAAACTGCTTGCAGGCTCTAGCTTCATTTATGGCATAAAGTTAAGTGGTGAAAAGAGCTAAAGTCCCAGCGTCACACCCGGGTTAGCCTCTGTAACTCACTGCAATCACATTTAGCATTTCTCTCATCAGTGATGTTTCTGAAGAAATTGCGTTCCTAGGGTCAGTGTTCGTATTTGACATCAAATGGATTTTACATAAAAAAGCAGATAAAAGCTTTGTGATTTGAACCACATTGATTTAGTTTAAAAAAATAAATAAATAAAAATAGTAATAGAAAAAATAAGCTCAAAGAAAATTTCTGGCCTGGCAGCGAGGGGACATGGCACTGACTTCTTGAGTTGTCTTTTGTTAAATGGTCTGTTCTAGCTGTATGCTCAGCTGCCCGCCTCATTCACTCTTCTCTGATTTCTGCTGTCACGACATGTCCGAACTAACGGACACCAAACTTTCCCATGGTTATGTCTCTTTTGTTGAACCATAACATGAGACCCATTACGGTCTATGGGTTAGGAGAATTACTTTATCTTCTCTACCTCTGATTGGCTCTGACATTTTTTATATTCTGCACTACTGGGGTTTTAAAATAATAGACCATTGGTACTATGTTATGTGACCATTATCACTATAAAAAGTGAACGACATAACATACTTTTTTTTTTTTTTTTTAAATGTCAGCAGGATTTTTAGTTTTGAGGTTTTTCTTACTTTAGCCTCCCTAATGTCTTCCAATCGACCATGCAACTTTGTCCTCCTGGGTCAATTTTGACCCGGTCTGGTTTGACTGTTTTTAAAGCATAAAATATCACCCAGTTCTGTGTTGCACCTTTTTGGCCAACTCCAGTCCAACTCATTACCACAAGTGTTACACTAATTTTTGGAATTTTTGGTCAATAAGCAGGCAATTCCATGAAAGAAAGCCATATTTCTGACTTAAAAATTTGAAAACAGGTCAAAAATGGCCATAGGCCAACAGGAGGGTTAAAGACAGAATCCAAAGTTCCACTTGGCTTTCTGTCAATCTACTCTAAGCCTTGGCAATACAGTAAATAAACACATTAAGTAATTAAAGTTAACAATTGTTTTAAATTGTTATTATTACCAACCTAAATGTAGTCTTGTGAAAACTTAAATTAAAAAAACCTGACATCCACATAATATATTTCCTTTGAGAATGGCTACAGAAACCAATGAGATCCAACCATTACTTAACCATCCACTAAGTGGAGTCTTAAGGTCTACAAACTGTAATTATTTAGGACAAATTTTAGAGGGGAACACAATAATGGAAATGAAATAATATGTATTAAAAATTGTTAATGTTACATTCATTGTTATCTATGCAATGTGACATTTTATAATGATGAATTTTATGATATATGGTCCAGCCCTATCGATTAAGACACAGTAACGTGCTGGTACAACACAACCTTAGCTGTGGTCTAGTTCTCACAGTATCACAGTTAACACATAGATCTCATACAGTTAGCTCAGCTAAAATCAACTGTGATTAAATATTTCATTTCTATAATTTATTACCTTCTAGTGTAGAGAGTAGCAGCAGAAACAGTGTCACAATAAAATCTTTTAACAAACACTACAATGAAATCCCTTGAACAGGAAACAGCTGAGGCAGGCTCTGAAGAAATGCCTCAGATTTCCATGTTTACGAGGTGTATCGCGTAAAACAGTTTTTTCTAGTACGAGCTGAGTTATTTTGAGCAATCATGTCAATCATATACACATACAGAAATGCAAGTATGATAGCGAGAATAAAGAGACAGTCAGTATACTTTGACTATAATCTCTGTACCCTAAAAACTGTGGTTTTTGCAGACAGTTTTTAATCTTCCTTTGCAGTCATGTAAACTCAAAATATGCATAACTGGGTAATGAAGATGCTTAAACATGACTTTCAATGTTAAATGAATGACAAGTGTCACGGATGTTCAGACAAAATGTAAAGTGAATTTAATACATAGTTAGACTGCATTCACAGTTAATGTAAAAACCCAGGGATGAAGTTAGCCAGTGTGGCTAAAGTGACACACAGTGACCCCAGTTAAACGTGTTTCAACTTCAGCAAAAACTTGAGTAAATCCAGGGAATTTTTAATTTACCCCATAAAGGTACAGAGATTAGAAAAAGGAGAAAGAGTGGAGGAAAAATAACTGGAGTTAAAGGTGAGTCATGAATTCAGTCAGAGGCTGAGCTGAACACAAACAGTTCAACAGTGAATTTTATGTAACAGTTCGCTTCACGTTTTGTCTGAGCACACCTTTGAGATTTACATGCATGCTTATGCACCGACTGCTGAAATGATGAGGTTTTATGGTTCTGACAACAAACAGTAAGGCTTTGTGAACCCTCCATTAAAGGGACGGTGAGTATCAAGTAGTGAGGGAACACCCAAGATCCTCTACAGAGACATGGTAGATGTAAACCCGGTCTAATGTTTTTTGTTTTTGTTTTTACAGTAAGTGGCAGCACAAATATCATGATAAATTAAATGGTTTAAAAAGATGTTTTTGTTTTGTTTTTTTTGTCTTAATATTGGCATTGACACACAAATAGTGACGTGTAGATACATCTGCTGCTCTTCACAGTGCTTGGAAACACGACTGTTTAAGTGTTTGGGCCTTTGAACAAATTCTAGTAACATGTAGACTCTGAATTTGAAACAAAAACAATTCTCAAAAATGCAAGAAAAGGAGCTCTTCCTGGACTCAAAATCAGTCTGTTCGAGGTGCTCTTTGGATAGGGATATGTTGAGACTTGAGAAATCAAAAAGAAGACTCCAAGGCACTCTCCTTAAAATGTTAAAATGCCTTTATTTTCACATCATGGTCATCTTGAACCTAGATATACGCTCAGACATGTTTTGGCAAAACAGCCTTTGTCAGGGAGTCAAGCTGGCGAGGGCTTGTTTGCCGAAACGCGTCAGAGCGTGCACCTACGATCCAACATGACCATGCCGTGGAAATAAAGGCATTTTAACTTTCTGAAGAGAGTGCCTTGGAGTCTTCCTTTTGGTTTTTCAAATAAACAAAACTCATCTGCATACAGAACATGCTGGAGACAATTTTTGTGATGAATAATCAGGACTGTAGTTAAATCTGAGGCATTCTCTCAGATCTTATTCCGAATCTGACATAAAAGTTTGGCGTTTTGGGAAATATGTGTTCACTTCCTTTTGAAGAGTTAGACTGAAAGACTGATACGAATGTTCATTTTTTTTAATGCTAATTATGAAGCTACAGCCAGCATTAAGATGGAAAACAGGGAACTAGTTAGCCTGGCCTTGTCAAAATGGGCAACACCCACTGAAAAGCAGGGATCACTAAACACACTTCACAGTGTTTAATTCATACAAGAGCTAGTTTCCTATTAATAAGTGAGTTTATTTCCTTAATGAATGAATTTTAGAAGTGTTGGTAGGTGGATTTTGTTAACCCCAGAAAAAAAAACATATATAACTTGTATGTAACATTCAACAAGAACGCAAATATTTCCCAAAATGTTGCTCCAAGTGGACTTTGTTCCACTGGCCAGTACCAACTGTTCTTCTGTGTGTGCTATTTGGTGCCATCAAAGTATGGATTTTGTATAAAGACACAGTTTAAAGCTGTCAGGTCTTGCTGGTGGATAACATCCCTACAGTCAAACAGTCTCTTTGTTCAGGTCTGTTGGCCCTTCGCCTCATTTCACTAAACCACTGGCGAACGATCCTCCAGCAGACACGGTGACCAAACCTGTGATTGATGCAGAATATCAACTCGTGATGAACCTGCAGCTGCTATACAACATTAGTTTGTACTGACAGGACGTCTTTATGGTGGATGTGAACAGTTCTCTGCATCTTGACCCTGTCTTTGCCCTGACACAAACTCCAACCACACCCTCTGAAACCGTCTCCCCCCCTCATTGTATCGTTTCCACTGTGCAGCCATGCTGTTTTCAATTGGCCATGAAAATTCCAATGACCATGTTCTGTCTGTTTGCCTATTACAATACTTCACAAAGTAACTGCAGAAAACATTACAAAAATATACTACATTAGGGATATTATATGGACAATAATGCAGATGCAATTTTTCCTCTTTTAACTGAACATTCCAAACTTGTATATTGAACAAACAGCAAAGAAAATTCCAGTTGGAGTACCATATGTAAACCTCCACAGCCTCTACTATTAATGCATAGTACAGCCCAGTCAAACATGGACCACTGTAAGTCTCTTTGTTCTAACATTCGTCCACAAGCAGAACAACTGTTCAGTTTTGCTGCTGTGATGAAGAGTTGCTACATATTTCTCTGTTGAAGCCAAACAGATAAGCACAGAGCCAAAGTTCTATTACAAGATGGATAAAGAGGAATGATAAAATAAAGTTCAATGTGAGACGAAGATGCTCTAAATCGTCTTAATACTTTCTTTTCCCATGAAATAAAAAAATGTGATTGGCTGAAGTGTTCAGGCAGCAAACGCCTCAACCAGATGCATGGGACTAAACAGTTTTGAATTTGAGAATGACAAGTTTCTCTGTAACAGGCCCTGTGATGACCATCAGAAAATGCTGAACTGTCCAATCAAAAGCATCTCTGTGAAAATGTAACAGTGGTGCAACAAGACAGTGGCTGGCTAGGAGCTCAGTGGTAAAGAGGACAAATTCAGAGACCCAGGCTCTGAACCAGAGAGACGCAGCGGAAGCAGAGAGCCAGAAAGCCGGTGCCCAGCAAGTCCCCCAGGGCAGTGAGGTAG
>JAPXVT010000003.1:18439419-18453629 GCA_029823135.1 Acanthurus reversus | reverse complement strand
TCCCAGAGGCCATTGTGAGAGCAGCTAGTGAACGACTCACAGTTGCCAGCTGAGATTTCACCAAAACACAGCAAAACTCGAGGAGAAGGGGATGAGACGGGAAAACCAGAGGTGGAGGAGGGGTATGAGTGGGGAAATAGTTGAGGCTGGAGACAGGAGGATCAGTAGCAGTAATGAAGAAAAAATGCAGATGTGTTGGATGTTACATTACATGGAATCTGAAGAGTAATATATTGTATATAATGGTCTTGGGAGCAGCCAGGTTGGTTGTAGCATCTGGGTGGTGGTGGTTATCTCTGGTGTGTGTGTGCAGATTGCACATCATCAAAGAGGCAGAGTATAAAGTGTGAAACATGTTTTCTTCCAGGTGGACTGCACCTGTTGGCCCTTATTCAGGACTGCAATTCAATAATCTTGCCCGTTTCTTCTTTTAAACAATCACTTACTGTTTTGACTTGTAACAGTGAGGCATAAAAAAAGTGTCCCACAGCAACATCTCCTCTATTGTGCAACCATCATTACCTTAAGCTAGAGTGTGAAATCCTCTTTGATCACCGTTTCAGGTAGGCAGACTGTAGCCAACCTTTGGTAAACAATTTGGTCTCCTCCTAGCACGTTACAGGAGACCTTAAGATGAACATTAAATGTATTGCTGAGACAACAGGAGCATTTCTTCAAAGTTTTTTTTTTTTTTAGATTGTGAAACAGAGAGTGGAGATGAAATAAAGACCCAGTTTTAAGGGTTTATGTTGGAGAGATTTTTTTTTTTTTTTTAGGGCCTTTCAGACAAACTGCAGAATCTCTCCAGGTGATTGTGAGAATATAAAACATCACAGTTGCCTGCAGAGATTATCCAGTCAGCCCGACACAAACACACACCCACACGCACGCACATACACACACACATACCCTGTTCTGTGGTGGGTACGAGTGATATCCATAGCAGTCAATTGGCAGCAGACGGTTAACACTGATCAGGATAAAGACCAGGCTTTGACCCTAAACCCCCCCCTCCTTCCCCTACCGTTCCAAAAGGTCCTGTGTTACCATGGTGACAAGGCCAAGGCACGTGCCTCCCATTGTTGAGCCGTATCCTCCAGGGTCAGCCGCACACCCAGTCAGAGGTCAGATGTCACCCAGGCCTCTCTTTTGGGTCACCACTCAGCAGCCTTCAGCCTTTGACCTCAGCAAACACTGAAACAAATTGGGAGATGGGGGAGAGAGGAGAGAGAGAGCAGAACGAAATTTAACATATTTACTCACTGATGCTCCATGACCACATGACAGCGTTGGATATTCTGAAAAAACTCATGTATTGTTGGTTGTTCTGAGTTTTAACTACAGATAAACAGTGCAGTTTCATGTGGGCAATGTACAGTGAGTAGGGAATCACTCTGCATGTTAAAGCATGTCTCCCTCTTGTGGTGAAATGTGATTCTTTGACTGTGTTACATTTTAAAGCGAGGCACAGAAATGAAGAATATGGGGATTCCTGGTGGTTAAGACTCTTAACATGTAACCACGACGACCTTCCAAGTCATCCCTCCTTTCTCCCCCAATGTTTCCTGTCCATATCTACAATGTCTACTATATATCAAAAGAAATACCAAAAAATGCACCATGTTATTCTTAACCTAAGATTTGTTACACTAGTGTGTCAAAAACAATAGATACACGTGACTTTTTATGAGTGAGTTTTTTTCTCCAGTCACTTCACGTTGGATTTAAAGCACATAATTTTCATTTCATACATCCAAAGATTCACCATTGTCACCATGTAGAAAAATCTACATCTGGACCTAACCTTCTCATGTGTAATTACCTAAAAACACTGTCAGCTATCGCAGTTTAACTGACCAAATCAGACATATGTCCACACATTTTGGAGAGTCTTTCGCCAGAGGTGCCATCTTTTCCATTGAGCCTCGATGCATGTTGGGATATTCAGGTCATCGAGTTGCAAAGTGTTGCTCAGGCGTTGACAAAAGAAAAATCTTAAGTTTATTAAACGGAACAGGCTGACAGTCCACACTTTGTTAGGCAGTGAATGAACAGAGTGGTTTTGACAGGCCTAACCTCTTAAGCTTCGGGTCCCACTGAGCTCGGCACAGCTAGAGCTAAATGCCATCTGTCCCAACATCGCGAGGCCCCCCCCAACCTGTCCCCCAACAGTTTAGCATAAAAATCATACACTACTGCTACTAAGGAAGAACAGGAGATGATTCTACTCATGTGATATCAAATTCCTAAATAAAAAAAAAATCACATCTTCAGTAATAGGTAGATCATTTGCAAACAATAGCAGTGCTATCAGTTAAACATCGTTGAAGAGAGATAAAAGTTGCTGAGAAGCTGTTTTTTAATTCAACAAGTTCAATAACTAAAGAAAAAAATAAACTCTTTTATTGCTTGTAGCCCTGTGCGTCTCTGGACTTGCGGTGTTGTTACTCGCACATTAAGGGCAGGACAGCCAGAGCCATGAGCGGGATTAAAAAAAAGACTTGAGAGAGAAGAAATTAGCAATTTAAGTTGACCCTGGTGACCCTTAAATAGTTTCATTGCTTTGCTATAACTACAAATAAAAAAATGTCTGGATTTTGTGAGAACGGATCAAAGTATCTCCCCCTTCTGTTACTCTGTGGTACAAAGAGATTTACCCCACAAGAGGATCAGCTCTTAAAAGGTAAAGATCAGTCATTTCTGAACATTAGGAAGCCACTCATGAACACTCTCCCAGTAGAGTGTGTTCATGTATTGTCAAAGGGATTTTCATTCTTGACTGGAAAATTCTCAGGATGAAAAAATGCTGAGTGAAAGGTGGCACGAGCGATGCTGGATGGACCTGAACTGCAGGATGTTTGTGTGAAAAAAACAAGAAACAATGTTTTTCTGTTCTGGACTCAATCAATAATTAATCGCTTTATTGTTGTTTTACATTGCTTCCGTCTTGTGCGTGTATGTTTTCTATCTGTTCACTTATGCATCCTTTACGTTGTTGTACATCTTTTCATTGTATGAAAAATTAATAAAACTGCTGGGAAATAAAACGGCAGCATGAGGTTTCCAGCTGAATGTCGGGAAGGTCGAGATCCTGCTGCACATGACTGGCCTGACACTGACAGCCTATTCAAACCACGTTGTTTTCTTCAGTTAGGCTCTCGCTGTGACTCATCAATGGCTATTTCAAATTCGGTTTGATACAAATTCGTTTTACGCTTTGCTGACTTCCACATACGGCCCCAAACAATAAAGTAATGATATCACCGTATGAACTTTAGTCTCCATCCTTTCACAGTGGTGCCTGCTCCGTTAGCTGTCATCTAATGTTAGAAGCAAAGAACGACCTTTGTGCCCAGTAGCCAATGTGTCCTTTAGCACTTAATTAAGGCTCTGGACCTTCAATGTACAAGCGATTGTCTTCGTCTAACAAAAAGACTGACGCATTGTATCAGTTGGAGGTAAATTTATCAAAGGAGGCCGATACAATGGACAGAGCAGCCCAAATTATGAAACAGGTCTGTAAGGGGCCTCCTGGTGAGCCATATTGTACTGTTTGTTGATGGTCCAGCTTGGACTGAATGACATGTGGTGAGATTCAGACGGAGCAGTGCAACGGGTGAGAGAGAAATACAGATGTACATGTATGATTTATGAGTCTCTAAATGTCAGTGCATGTGCAGCATGGTGGGCAGGAGTTGTGTGGGACGGTGTGGGGTTGAATTTGGGTGTACGAAGCCACGCTGAGAAGCGCAGGCATCCCATGGACCTCTCAGAGGTGCACAGTGGCTAAAAACAATTGGGATCTCGGTGAAATGATGTGACATGTGTATGAGTCGCAGCCTTTCCGTTAGAAGAGCCCTGCTACAGCGGTGGAAGAAAAGAAGCTGCATGAAGAAAGGGAGGGAAAGACGGATAGTAGGATGAGGAGGGGCAGGACGAAGGCTTTAGCAGGGGATAAGGAATCAAACTGCAACAGTACAAGCTACTCAGGATCAGAGGCTGAATACGGGAAATTCAATGCACATAAAAACAAGAAGAATATGTATTATATGAGACTAAATCGAACACAATCATTGTTTCAGTGATTAGTCTAAGTTGCGATTATGTTTTTTTTTTTTTTAAGTGATCTTATGCATTAATACACCACGATTACTAATATTTAAACCTGCAACCATCATCAGCAGCAATTTTTATAAGGGATGCACGATATTGGATTTTTGCAGATATCCAATACGCCGATATTTCATAACTCATTTAAGCCAATACTGATACCGATAAACACACGTATGTTTTTTGTTTTTTTGTTAATTGTAAAGAACACCAAGTCTCTCCTGCACCAGAATTACCTGCTACACTTATTGTGACAGTCTGTTTGTTTTTCAAACAGACATAAAACAAGACAAACAACATTTGATTCTGCCATAAATAGCAGATAAAATCTTTTTTAAATATAGACATTCAGTAAGGAAAAATTAGAAGTAATTTCTTTGGATAACATGTACATAACATGCAAGATGTATTTTTAACAGTCAAAATGAGCTTCATATGCCTTTTTGAGAGCTATATACAGCTCTGTAACAACCTGGTGACAGACAGTGAGCTCTTCAGTGCATAAAATAAAGATGTGCCCCTTTTAAACGGAGCTTACACTTTCAAATTAAAATTAATTCTCCTAATTAAACAACAGGCTTGCAGGGTGGTTCCCTGATATTTACAGTCGATATATCGGTCATATATTAGGAGAAATTTACATATCTGTCAATACAGATAATTACCTTTTTAAGCTTTTATCTGCCGATACTGATATCATGCCCATAATATCGTGCATCCCTAATTTTTATACTTCGAACCCTAACAGAACAGTTCAGCATATAACCATCATAGTCTGAAGTACAGTTTTCCTGGATCTCCTACTTTTAAAAATATTAAACCCCTAAATATCAGTAAAACATCGATGCTACACAGTGGAACTTGTCGAGATAAATTGATCAGCGTTTATTCTTTTTAACTACCTCATAAATGTGTTGGGAGCTAGTCCCTTGTTTCAGCAGCGGCTCAGAGATTTGGGGTCTGTGCTTGTACACTTGGAGAGACTTCTCTATAAGCACACTAACAGAGAAAAAATAAAATAAAAAAATATATATACATATATACTTTTTTTTTTTTGGAAAATGTGGCAACCCTTATTTGACAAATGGTCGGCCTCTCGAGCAGAGGCTCATGCACACAGTGGCGTCCCATGCAGTTGATAACCTTTCATGCAAAGAGTAATTTTTTAACTTTACTGTCTGTCAACCTATCCAATACCCTGCTGCTGGTGTTTGTTTGTTCCCTTTCCATTTATTTATTCATTTATTTATTAACTAATCAGTCATTTCCTCTCACTAATTTTACCACAATTGTCCAATCTTATTTTTAATTTTATCATTTGTTTCACTCTCTCTTTATCTTAAGTTAGTCATGTGGGGACCATACTAGATCTTTTGTAAATTTAATACCTTTTCTACGTTGCTTCTTGTACCCACTCTTGGTAGTCTGTCTTGACCACCATGCCCTATGGACTCCATAACCAGGACTGTAGGGTAGGGGTGGGTGATGTGGGGTTTTGTTGTTTGTTGTTGTTGTCTTGTTTGTTGCTGTTGTTACAAGGAAAATTGAAGGCTACTTATATGTGAAAGCTCTATGTCCCATACCTGCCTTCGATAAAAATATTTACAATAAATGTGATGCGTTTTATTGACTTTCACTGTAGCGATTTAAACGGTCCATTTCATATAGCGTGTAGCGCTAGCGTCATCTAGCATTGCTGCTACGCTACCCAAAAGACGCGGAGACCAATCGTGTTAGCATAGTTTAAGGACGAAATAATCATAAAGCGAAACATCCTAAAAACCTCATTGTTAAATATGTCTTGTCATAGATGAAGATCATCACTTCAGGTCTTGTGATTTTTTCAGTACATATATAAATGTGCGTAGGCCAATTTTTAAAAAAAAAAAAAAAAAAAAGGAAAAGGAGTTTCTGGGGGCTTTTTTGCATTTAAGCCCCCAAATTTATTCATAAGTTCCTTCCCAGGATCCATCCCTTGACCCACTATGAACTGAACTTTGACTCTAATGATTCAGCGCTTCCCAAGTTTTCATAACCACTGGTGTCATTTTTTTAAGCAGAACAGAACACCAAACATTTTCTGGTCCCAGCCTCTAGGATCTTCTCTTTAATAACCACTGTAATCTATCATCTTTGGGATTCTGACTGCTGGTCAGACAAAAGAAGAAATTTTAAGGTATCACCTTGGACTGGAGGAACTCAGACATTTTACATCATTTTCTATCAGACTAAGCAGATAATCGAGAAAATGTCTTAAAAAATAACCTTTAGTTGCATTACTGCTAATCTTACTCGTGTAAATACAGTCTCCACTGCATTTTAACTTGACGTTATTTCATATAAAAAACACTTCTCTGTAGTTCTGAGGGCACCAGTTTTAATTTGCCTTTCGTTCGATGTCCGACCGGCTGCCATTTACCTCCTGCACGGCAGTCTCAGACGAAATGGGCCGATGGCACATCAGACCACTGACTGTCCTGACCGGATTTACACGGCATCTCAGTTATTGGACGCATAATTCCTCCACACATCTCTTCGATCTTACATCAGCCACACACACACGACGCCGACTACAATTATAATATCATATGCCCCAGTGTGTCGGCCACCCGAGCAATTTTCTGCCATTTAAATGTGAATTTATGTCTCATGTAAATGAGCTGGGAGTCGATTTAGGTCCATTGGAGGACTGGCCTTTTCCCAGGGAGCGTTCTGTTATAGGCCTCTGGTCATTTCAAGGTCCCCGTTCATCACCTTGACTTAACAGACGATACCGGCACTGACTGAGGCCTCACCATCTTATCAGCGTCTTGCTTCAACTAAATAGAGTATTAAAAACTCATAGAAAGAGCAGCAAATCATTTTTACCAGAAGAACAATCGAATGGTAACTCAGAGCATCTCTCTAACAGTAAATCACCCCTCTGCTCTGAGGAAATGACTGCTCTGTTCCCTGAATATAATCTTCATGTAATCAGTTCCTGGTGGTGACTTCAAAATACGCAGAGCAAAAAAGTAATCTGTAATATTAATGTTTACACCTTTTAAACATGAACAGTGTCACTGCTTAAAATGTTGAGTCATGTTTGTGAATGGATCCTTACAAAAAACGGTGGTCTCTGCTTTTCTCTGAGCTAAAAAAAAAAAAAAAAGGAAAAATCCCACAGCTCTAATGTGTGCTAACCTGCTGGGTCAGCTACTGTTTGTACTGTCTGCCTGAGAAGGTGTTAGCACTGCTAGCACATGCCTCACCTCGGGCTGCAGCAACGTATCATTTTAAACCAGCAGGAGCGACTTCATTTAGATCTAATCTTAGATTTCCTTATTTAAGTTTTCATAACTAATCGATGATGGATCCTGGTTCAGTCTTTACTTTAGCTTGTAGCTGCACGGATGAAAATAGATTTATTTTAAAGGCATATTTTCAATCCAGAGAATAAAACCCTTGACAAAACATTCTAATTAGTGCACGTCTCACATGGTCAGTTATTGGCTGTTTTATTGGCCATATCGTAACATAGGGAGCAATAATGTGACCTTTACGGAGAGCATTTCCTGACAATCCACACACCGCTTCACTTCAGTGAGACCCCATCACAGGGCAGGTTTCTTTCCACATCCATCTGTAGGTGTCATAATAATGGACACTTCTAACTTCAGTACACAAATAATAAATTCTTCAAACCTTTCTCCATTTATATTCCATTATTCAGCACACTTAAGTAGTTTAATAGAATTAAAACAAGAGTATAATATATTAAATCTTTATTAAGAGTTTTAGGCTGACAGGGACATTTTTTCCCTATTAAAGTTCTTAAGTAAGGTGTGCTTTTTTCCACATTACAGCCACTGTTGTGGTTCAGGAGATAAATTTGAAGTGAACCTTTCAGCTGATCAAACTATGTCTGAAAGACGAGACCTTGACCACATGATCGATCACCTGCTCTTATCACAACAATAACCAGTCCACCTGCTGCTTATCACACGCACTCTCCAAAACCATTGCCAGTATTGCAAAATGTACACAAGCCTAAGCATACCCCACCTCAGGTCTTATCCAAAAACCCAAGGTCTTCACACTCATCTATCAAATACAGCTGGCATTGGCCCACTGCACTGAGCTCAAGTTTGATAAAGTGTGTGGCTAAATTTTAAGTTTTTTAAATACTCCCAAACTTTGGATGAAGGACTTCTGTAAAGATCATGTAAAATAACATAAGGAAAAAACAAGGCACAGGGAGAATGTTTCTTATGACAATATTGGTCAAACACAAGGGGAAAAACTGAGGCAGTTCATGTGGGGGTGAGATGCACACACAGCTCTGCAACAACTGACATCAGGTACATGCAGGGAAACAAGATGTCAAGCAGCCGTGGAGATGCATCGCTGTGAGGCTAATGAAGACGTACAGTTGCAGCAGGCGAAGGGCCTTCAGTAACATATGTTGTGCTCATACAGTTACAGTATGTACAGAGAGGTGATGGCCCCATGCCAACACAAAGGGCCACCTCTTCATCCTGTTATTTTAAAATCATCTCTGTTAAACTAAAATGGTGTGAAAGCATTAAAGACTGTGCATATTTAACTGAAGGTGGAGAATAAGAAACATGACAGAATCTGTTCATACGACTGCAAACTGACTGCATAAATAGAGCTGGTTTATAAGTCAAATATTGCCATAAAATTTCACCTCGTTATAGTTTTAAAAAGGCATGGCACAGTTGCTTGAGTTACCGTGCAGGGTTGAGACAAAGTGTGGAAAAATGCAGTGTTGCAGGTAAAACGCTGTGTAATTCCAACCCACAGACAGGACTTGAGGGACCGGGAAAAGAGCAATGCGGCTCACCGTTCATTTGTGATTGATGGTCTCTGTCTGCGCAATAGCTGACTGAGCAACATGTACATCTCTCTTATTCACACACTTAATGGCATGCACACATCCTACAGTGAGCGCAGTCGAACATATACGCACCACAACCCATACATGTAATGCGCATGGGGAGCCTCCCTTAAAGTAACACACATCAGGCCCGTCATGGTGGCTCTTTTGGTGAGGGAACGTACCATGCGGAGTCTGACCTGGGATCTTTGTCGTCTCTCATCCCTTGCTCCCTCCCATCGCTTCTCTCTTCCCTCGTGTACACTGTTGAGTCAACAAAAAAGAAAAAACAAGCAATATAAACCTTCAAAAATCGTTCAGAAATGTGCCTTACATACGTATCGGTGCACTTTGTTGATTATCAATAACACTATCCACTATATGAGCACATTGCCCCCCCCAGTCCTTGATCCTGTCACGTCTCTGTTGTCTGGGGCCAAGACATGTCTGGTCTGGCTTTTGGCCATGCTGGGCTGGTCGCCACCACGGCCCCAGCAGCCTAGCAGGCAGGCCTAGCTTAATGCTGACACATTGCTAACATCAGCCAGGGAGAGGAGACCTCTGGGAGATGCTGAAACATCAGCACAGCACCATTTCAGATTTACAACGAGGGATACACTTGCTCATCTGCTGCAGAATTTCAGAAAGAGCCACATGATCACTGTGGCCCTTAAAGGCTTAATAATAATTTTAAGCATTTAAAGATACCCGTGAGGCCAAAACAATGTAAAAAGGCAATGTTGGTAAAGAAAAATGCACTTAAAAGGCCACACACCCTTACATAAACCTGGCAATTATGTGCATAAAGCTATCATACAACTTTATTTACAAGAAAAACAGAAATATTGACATAGTCCTAATTTTTAGTGGCTCACATTCAAAGCAGCATGGTGTTAAAGGTGTAGCACGCAAGAGCTCCGAACACGCCGTCTACACATTAGATGAACTGGTAGGTTAATTGTTTTTCATTAGGTGAATATTAAAAAAAAAAAAAAATTACTCAAATCGAATCATAGTTTAATTTTAGCTTAGACAAACATTTAAGCAGTAGCCTTTTGGGCAAATCGGGGGGGGTTTATCTTTTACAAAAGTGGATGGCCTTCCAGCAATCAGAACAATATTTAATGCTTGAATAATGACGTGGCTTAAATCCCACACAAAACAGTTGAAAACCTTTACTGTACAGCGGGAACAGTAACTCCTTGCAGCCCCTTCACCACACAGATCTTATTTTTCTTCACGTGCGTATGATTATAATGGCTGCCCTTTGTGCTTAGCAAGCCATGCAAATGAGATTGGCAGAAACGAGCATGTGTCATCAATATGCGCAGATATAACCAAGAGTGCCACTGATTGATGATGCAAACCTTCTCCCTATAGCCTCTTCGGTGACCTCTGACTTCTCACCCCTCGAGGGGTTAAACTTATTACCCTTTGACTCGCGTGACCTCTGCTGTGAAAGGAGCTAGATTGAAGGATGACCACAGCTTAGGTCCTATTGGCCGCTCGCTGTCCAAACTGTGGCCAAAGGGCTGACCATCCAAACCCTAGAGGGATGTGACCCTGGCCCTGCCACACGCTCTGTGGATAATACTATTAACAGGTCAATACAAGCCTAAAAAATTGGGAGGAGGGGAGGTTGATGCTGCTTTAACCTAAAGGATGAGCAGAAGAAAGGGATGAGGGGGAGTTATGGTGGAAGGAACAGATTTGCACGACGGATTTGGAGGTTATTTGTCAGGTTTGTTTGAACAAATGGCCACCAATTTGATTTCCAAACACAAATGTAATGACCTGGACCAATTTTGAGCACCACAAATAGAGATAATAAGAGCACGGCTGGCATCAAAACTTAAATATTGTTAAAAACATGGCCACTTACAGTGTGTACAATTATTACTGTTCCCTGAATAACCAAGAGAAAGGTGGGGAAAGTGAGCCAAACCTTTCATTCTAAGAAATTCTCAGACTAATCCAACCAAAATATAGAACAAATTTCAGCTTAGTCATCCCTGTAAAATCTTGTAATGGAAGATATGTTAAACAAAAATTATAGAAAAGTCTAAAATTTGTGATTCTGTTCCACATAGAAGTAAAAATGTCTATTTTTATCAATTTATTAGGGGAGTTTTCCTTTAAACAGCACCTCCATCTCTATTGGGAGCAGAGGAGGGGTGTATTGGGTGTTTGCCAATACAGCACGTTACATGCAAGACATGTGCTCTTGCTCTCTCACACTCACTCATTCACTCACACACACACACACACACACACATTACAGGATTATTAGCCATTTTTGCTGCTATCTCCCTTATTTCTCTCTAATAAAGATCTTGTTCGGCTTCCGACTAATTAAGTTTTAATATGACGCATAAATCTACTTTTTCATGGTGAAGCTGCGAACACTCTGCAGCATGGCTACAACTCAACCGACTAATAGTTTTTTGTTTTTTTAAATAGTGTTACTGTTCCAAATGCTGGGCAATGTGACAACCACAAGCCACCCAAAAAACCTCCCAAATTTCACTGTTCATGTCCAACTCTTTCACACCCACCATCACCACTATCACACCAAAAAAAAGCACAATACTCTTGCTGTTATTTTAAAGATGCTTCCATGAGTTTCTACTAGACTTTACTGGACTAAAAGCCTCTATCCGAACATCATGAATACGCATATAGAGGGTGTACACAGGGCATACATAATGCGCTTTGTCTCCCTCCACCCATAAGAGTTGAGCACCAATAAAAATAATAAAATGCAAGACTAAATTATGCAACAAGCAGCCAAAGCCACGACTCCTATCAAATTAGTTTTACGAAATGCATTACAAGATAATAAAACAAGCTAAAACACATGTAGCCGACAGAATGCACTCTACTAAAGTTGTCAGACCTGCGGCTACAGTAGAGCTTGTAAACAACCATGTGAGCATGCACCCAGTCTCGCAAACACACATGCAATCTCACACAAACACATACACGTTAGTAACACAAGCTTAAAGATTACTTCGAACAATGAAGAGAGGAAATGTTCGAGCGAAGACGGAGAAAGAGCCAAGCAAAGAAAACTCAAAAAGAATTGGGATAAAATGCAGAAAGGAGGAAGGAACACGCTGAAACTGTACCTTCTGAAGCATCTGTGTGATGGGAGAAGGGTGGGACACCTGCAGAACCTTGCACGGTCTATCCAGAGCTCTTCAGCGACTGCTTCCTCACAGAGCAGAGTGTGTGTGTATGAGCCACAGAGAGAGAGAGTATGTGTGTGTGTCAGTGGCTGAGGGAGGGGATCCTACCCCTCCTCCTTTTGGACTGTGCCTCCTTAACAGGATGGAGGGGTAGGTGGGGCCACTGCAATAAAGCAAACACACATACACTTACACACACACACACACAGACACACACACATTTTTCTATGGTTGTTATGTCCTCGCTTCTCTCGCTCTTTCCCGCCTCCACACTTCCATCTTTCCAAGACTTATTCTGAACCTCCTTCCATCGCAGACTTGCTCTCATTCCTCTCGCCTCGTGCTTCCCTCTGAATCTCAGTCTGTCTGCAAGGCTCTTGTGCTCTCCCTCTACCTTTCATCTCCCACCCCTCCCAACCCCTTTGCCCCTATCCCTTCCTCTCTAACTGTATGGTAATATTAACATGCTCCCATTAATCTGGAGAGGAGAGGGACATATGCTGTTTCTGGCTGGTGGTCCACAACCTGCTAAACTCCTGGGGTGTGCATGCGTGTGTGTATGTGTGTTTGTGTGTGTGTGCGTCCCGTTGGTCTTTAGTCTCATAATACTACAGCGCTAAGATTAAGCGGGACAGTCAGAGAGCATGGTGTGTGTGTGAGAGATGAAAAGAGAGGAGACGGACAGCGCGGAGAGGAGAGGAGTGGTGCCACGATCAACAGCAGTGAAGCACACTTTTTTTTAACCTTTTCTAGTTCTTCTTTTTCTGGGTCGCTGTGCCACCACCCCTGCTCCCCTCCGCTCATCCGGCCACCAAACACACATCCCATCCGATTCGGGGAGTAGCCATCCCTACATAAATCATCGCCTTATTCCACTGGCCACACGTTACATTGAAAGTATTGATTTTTCTCTCCCCCCCTTCCCCTCCTGCTGCAGCACTGATTGCAAGGAAACCCTTCACAACGGTCACAAACAGGAAGTGGAAAAACAAACCACGGGTGTGTTTCGATTGACCACAATGGCGGATTCTGAAGCCTTGGTCACAACACTGAAGAAGGGAGATCTATGCTTTGCTGCACAAAGCACACGTCATGGAAACCGCCAAGATGGCACGTCAAACACAAAAAAATAAAAATAAAACAAGTAAAACACAAAGCATTGATCTGATAACATTAACGATTAGTTTAAAACAATACGTCAACATGAGAAAACTTGCAGCCACATCATCCTCAAAACAATCAAAGCATCTGTGCTAAAATAGGAGCCACTGCGTGTATCTGTATTTCAATATTTCCAAGTTTAATATCAGTCCAGATATTTAGATCTTTAGTTTAGCTGCATATCTGTAGCAAGAAGGGTCATTTCGCAGCATTAAAGGAGCAAAGAGAAAACAACAGCAAACGTAACTCCGTGGTTTTAAATGGGCCACTGCCCTCAGATTAAAAGTGACCATCAGAGGAGCAAACGCTGCTGTTTCCATGACAGCACAGCTGAGGATACTGTGAACTCTGACCTTATACTCCTGCCTGTGCTCTGAAGCGGTGACCAAGCCCAGGGTCAATCAAAAAGAAGGTCAGCAGGGGTCAAATGGTAATGACCCTCTGTGGTTACGCAACCACATCATATCAACCTCCTCCAAGACGCATCTTAGCATCATTCATCCTAATCAGAGCCGCGCACCTTCCAGGAGTACGGGGTGATGTGGCCCCTGGATAATGAGAAAGGTGAAAGTCTCTGTGATGATGCATGAAAGAGTGAGAGCAAAATAAGAAAACTGAAACACGAAAAGATGAGAGAAAGCTTTTAAATCTGTGGATTCCTGTCCATTCTAACGTTACACTGATAGGTTCATACCTTCACTATAAGTGCCCCTTTAAAAGTGACTTTGATAGAATAATTGCCTAACATTATACCACAATGATGTTCTCTAACTTAGAACTGACAAAAAAAAAAAAGGCAGTAAAACGTAATAACTGACACATGGTTTACACGAGGAAGCCTGACGAGGCGTCATAGGTGAGAAGCAGAAGAG
>JAPXVT010000003.1:17811939-17822006 GCA_029823135.1 Acanthurus reversus | reverse complement strand
AAATATTGGTAAAAAACAAGAGGAACAGAGAAAAATACTACAATAGCAATACAAACTAATACAATAAAGATCAATAAATGAAAGCAAATGAAGCTTGTCTGCCAAACTGTCATTCACATTTACCTGATTATGCATGAAAAACAAGAAGAAGTTCACTGTATGTCAGTTGGATTTGGTTATTTGATTAATTGCTAAATTTGTATGGAATTTTAAAGGTGCAACCTAAACCAATTAAGTTCCTATATAACTGGTATACACTAATTTAGTGGTTTAAAAAACATATTTATATTTTGATCATGATGAAAATTCCTTGTGGCGTTATACAGTAATCAATTTTCTTTGTTCTTAGCAAAAATGGAGTATTGAGTTTAGCACATGAGCACTGATACACAGGATGTCAGAAAAGGGAAAAAGGGAAGCTGCACAGAGATTAGCAGGAGGTCAGCGGGGCGACAAACAGCTGCTCCCTCCAGTCACCCCTAAGAAGTTAATATGGACTCAGTAAAAAAAAAACCAATATGCAAATAAATATTTTATAAATCAATGCATATCCTCATTCAGTGTCACCTAAAATTTGCCTTAGTTGCTGTAAAACAATCTTCACTTGTAAAAAATGTCAAAGGCTTGGGATCCAAATCTCTTATCTCCTGGTTCAGCTTCAAAAGAGCTTCCCTTTTTTTCCTTAAGTCAGGTATGTTTAATTGCACCAGAGTCTGGTTCAGTCAGTCCACTCGGATGAAAATATGAACGCAGTGTGTTTCTTTGAGGGTGTTATCTGCAAACGTCAGTCTTGACGCAAAATCTTTTCACAGTTCCCTGATGTTTTCCTGACTGCAGACCTCAGTAGAGAGTAGAATACACTCTGTATCATTAATGAGTGACTCACTGTTATGGCACAGAGCAGAACACACTGTACTTAAAATGGTGACAGACAAGGTCCAAATCTCGTATGACGTGTTTCTGTTAATGAAACTAAATGAGCAATAGCACAACATTTACTGAAATGTCTTAAATTTGAGTCAGAGTGCCCTGCAATCTATTTATGTATATGTGTGTTTATCTAATGGAGGCTATGTAGAAAACATCTTCGTTACAAAATAAAAGAGATCTGAAGCTAGAATCTGGGTCAAGTTTTGTGTTGCTCAATCAAGGGCAGCTATGGATGAGTGAAGCTGAAAGCAGGCAACAGCTTTCATTATCATTATGTGCTTAATATCAACAAAAAACTGGATAAAAAATAACAAAATGAATGACTCAGCCAGCTGTGGGAGACTGGGGGAAGCCGCTTTGTGCTGCTTTGTTTATCAGATGTGGGTTAACCTGACATGCATTTCCCAAACCAACCAACTCTCCCAACAAAACTTAAATCTGACTTTTGTTTTGCTAGTTTAAGACACTTTTTCAGTCTGGCAGCTTCTTTACCTCATTTAGATGCGTCATGGGCTCATAACTTCAAATGCAGTTGGTGGGAACTGAAGTCGTGGTGGGTGTTTTTTCCCCAGAAGAGGCACAAATGAACCCTTCTTTTTACATGAAAACAAACTTACAATGCTGCACAAAAAAGATGGGATTTTTGCCTTTTCAAAAGTGTTTTCAAAACGGCGTGTTTTGCTTTTACAAGAGAGATGCTTTGAAGAATGAGGCCTACGTGGTTTGTTTTGCAAATGCAATTATGGTAAAGTTTATCGAAGCTTTGGGAAGAATCTTTGTTTTCTTTTTCAACAGAGAGCAACGAGGACTGTCTCCAAAGCAAAGGTTGAGACTTTCCAAGATGGGCTTTGAGATGTAAGCAACTGTGGGAGATATGACACACTTGTGTTTAATGTTGATGGGTGTTTGCTTATACATGGAAGCTTAATACTCACTGGGTTACACTCATTCACAGCAGCAACGAGTACAACTGCAGTCTGATGTGTCTGTGATTCAGCAGCTCCACAGCAGCAGGTGGAGATCAGGGCTTTGCTCAAGGGCGTGTCAGTGGTGGTGATGATGGAGGAGGAATTTATCAGGAGGCACATGCACATTCACACATTTTTTACAGATGATGCTTTACAATAATCTGCACAAAAATGCCTGCACACTGCTTTCTTATTTCCAGTTCCTTTTTTTAATTCCACAGTGACTGTTGCCTGCTCACGCTTGTTAACATCCACACATGCATCACGTTGAAGATATGTGCTAACCAGCAGGCAAACAGCCTTCTCTTTAACATCTGCCAGCATCTTGGCTTATCAGCATTTGGAAAAAGTACAAAATAGAAAACACCTGCAGCTGTTAATCTGTCGACTTAAGCATCGACTCTATCAGCACCACATCAGCACCTGAGGCATGTGATAACCTCCTAAATTAGATTAGTATTTCAGCAGTTCATTAAGGTCTTTAAGGAGAAAAGGACATCAATAGAAGTGAGCATCAGACGTACATCCTGCCTAACACTTTCAGCAGGATGAATCCAAGAGCTACTAAGTAAGATGGAAATCTCACTCGCTTAGTAAGACCTGCGTGGCTTGCATGTGTGTGCGTATGTGTGTGTGCGTTTGATGAGAAGAGTCATGAAAAGCTATTGAGATGCAGACGGCGGCACGGAGCCACAGAGTGGTGGAAGCTCACTGCGCTTTTTAACTCTCGACCTGGCTGACCTGATGTCTCTGGCTTCAGACAATTAGTCTGACCACAGATTGGACGAACAAAAATGGCTCAAACACCAGAACAGATATTCAAATGTAAAAGTGAATTGCCACAAATGTATAGTTTGCTAGTTCTTTGTTACTGACAGAAGAGAAGTAATTACAAACCCGTATGCGTTCTTTAAGGTAAAATCAATGGGCAGGCTTCGGCCCTGTCTCTTATAAACATCAGCAGCCTGATGAGGGCAATTAAGATTGCCAGCATCTCTCTCTCAAAATAAGAAGGCAGCAAAAACAATTTTAACACTCTGCTTTTTATTCATCAGACTATTTCACCGTCTGTAGGAGAGGAGACCAGACGATTTTTCAAAGACTATGTAAACATCACTGATGCTGTCTCTTCAAAAACACTCTTTCCATCTATCATCTGTGCTGGACTTTTGCTCACTGAATTAGAACATGAAAGACATCCCCCTCCTCAGAATAATTCCCTCCCCCTTCTGGCCCTTGTCCACGAGCTATGACATCATCAATCATCGCCTGCTGTTAAACAGATGGCGCCCCACGCTGACCCCAAACAGGTGGAGCAGTCTGCATGGCAAACACTCGTATGCTGATTAGGATGCTTTAAACACATGCATACATTCAGAGTACAGTAATAACCACAGCTGCTTTTCTGCCCTAAAAGATCTGATCAGGATTTCAGGTTTGTAAGCAGCTTTGCTGCAGCATGCAAACCCCCAGCAGGGGGCTGCAGGTGGACAAATGAGCTTGGAGGTACAAAACTACCTCTCCTGCATCTAAACCTCCCATGCCTGCATTCAACCAAGACCAACAGGTCAAAATCACCACAGTGAAAAGTCTTAGCTATAACAACAGTGACAGCATGGTAACACAGCGGTAATGCAATGTTGAAACGGCACTAAGTCGACTTGCTTTACCACTGATCTCGCTGAACAGGAACCAGCATGCATCTCTTCACACAAAGCAAACTGCACAAAGAGGAAGTATAAATAATTCCTTAAAGTCGTACCATGAGAGGACAGCATCAGAGGAGAGTTGTTTTGCCAATGAACAAAAGACTACAGTAAACAGAAACCCCTCAGACAGTTTCTTTCCTTTCAAACTCAGCTCGCTTGTAGCATTTGAAGCTTTGATGTTCTGTGTACCAGTGGGATGCAACTACTCGCTCCTTTACACTACCGCCATGTACCTGAGGCGAGTAACCTTGGATTTACACTCTGCCATCCTCTCCCACCTCCATGCACTGATGATGGATGAAGGATGGAGCAATGAATCTGTCCCCCACCCACCTGCTCCAAACGCCATTTTAAGGTCCGGCCTCATTTGGTTTCCAGATAAATACGGTCCAGAGCAGCAGCGGTAATTTGCATTTAAAGGCTGTTCATCTTACATGCCTCATGCCTGCAATTCACTCAACGGTGAATTTGCATTTTGAATGCCTAAAAAATGCTCAAACCCAAAAGCTCAAACTTTAAGTCACAAGGGGAAACTAGGAAACCAACAGCGATGGATTAAAGTGCTGGGGCTGCATGTTATTACAAAAAAGTCAAGTTAGATTCAAGTTAGTAAAGTTTGAGGAGGAAATGGGGCACATTTAGGACATAATCTCTCCCAAGGCTGCACTATAGACATTAAGAACCTTTCATTCTGGTTTGGAGGCAGGCTTAAATCTAGTTTTACCCAGAACGATAAGAGATTAAACAAATCTGAGTACTGTGATACATTAAAAGACAGTTCTGGTTCAAATCCACTGGTCTTGCAGTGACAGAGGGACAGAGAGCTTCTCTAAGCTCAGACACAGTGTTTGCTCTGCTGCCCCCTGCTGACATGGTCCTTCACATAACCTAAACTCAATTTAAATTCATAACAAGACCATTTTTCAGTGAGGCTAATAATTTTCTGGTGACACAGGAAAGCTTCCTGGACAATTATCTGGTTCTAATGACAGAGAAAATAGAGAAAGATGTCTGAGACTGTTTCTAGTTTGCTTTGTTGAGTTTAGAAGAAGGAAGTAACAAGCAAGTTTCTTAAAAAAACTGTCACTTATACATCACACATGTTGAATTGTGTGCTCGCCTGCAGAGTAATTGCAGATATTTGCATATTTAACTGACCTGCTGTGCTGTGACTTGAAGACTGTTATCAGCATTTCTTTATTTTGCTGCATGTGTTTAAACACACAGTCTATTTTATCTATAATTACTGCTAAATTATGTAGCTTGTTCCAGAAAAACTAAGTAGGAAATTTGCCAATTAGGAATTTAGCAAATCAAGAGAGGCATGCTCAGCACAACAAAAGAGCAAAACTGTGTAATGCAATAACAAATGCACAGTGATTCAGGTATTCAAGCATAATTAGAGGGGTCTGGTGACTCCTGCTGACTGTGGCAACCCTCTCCTCACAGTAACCTCCACTTCAAGGCAACAAGACCCTCCCTTCTCTCTAAACATCTTACATCACATCCCCATTGACGTCTCAACTGAAGCTTAATGTAGCCTTTCACATCTTTTCACCATGTTATCATGTTTATCACCTCAGCAGTGACTCCTGATCCACGTACGTCAAGGCTGGCTTCGCATGCTAACTAGCCCACCACTCATCAACATGTGTGCCCCATTTCCTCTCCATACGGGTGAAGCTTTCACAGTATCGGTCTGGATTGTTCTGTGCTGCATGACACAGTTGTGAGGGGCTCACACTGAAGCTGCAGCAAGCTGTTGTGACTTGCCTCACATCCTCATCTTTTTTATGACAATGCAAGACAGCAGGGTGATGGTGAAATGGATGAGAAGCATATCATGGAATGAAAGAAAACAAGAGATAGATTTGACACCAAAATGCTGTTTTTATTCCTTCATATTGTCTCAAGCTCCCCTTCACCTGCACAGGGGGGGGCTGTTTCAACTGTTCTTAACAATGTCACTCTCCAAAAAGTGCTGTACTCTGTGACCACTGCTGCTCACATTAAGCAGGGGGGAGTGCAGAGTCGAGGCTTACATGCAGGGCTGAATGAGCTGGCGCCCTGGGACACAGAGGTTGTCTCAGTGAAAGAAAACTGCACAGCATATCAAACCGTAACTATTAGGCCTCACATTTTCTGAAATGATCCACTTCACCTCGGGTTAGGAGAAGAGAGACAGAGAGAAAGATGGCAGAAGGTGTGCAGAGGAGCAGACTGCATTTTGCAGCCGTGCTTTTGAAGTGAAAAGCATGAAGTCAAAATCCCATCGCTCGCAGTCGACCCACTCGCCAACCTTTTCTCTTTTTTTTTTTTTTTCCATTTCCATCTCCCACTGCTGCCATCTGAATCATATTCTGCTATTCCCCATCCACCTCGACATCTTCCCTCTCTCTATGCTTCATCTACATTTTCCACCAAGTCTCCATTTACTCAAACCTCCTTCCAATCACTGCCCCAAATACACTCCCCACCCGGTCAATATTTGTCTGGTGAGCCCTCCGTCTGTGTACAGAAAGCTTTAAACCAAATATTATCGGCGAAGAGCTCCATTTTCACGTGAAATGGGACTGAAATCAGCTCTCAAAGAGGGAGCAGATGGTGATACTTTCCTGATGATATGTTTTGGCTTTTACAGCAATTCTCCACTGCTTGTTCCATCCCTCCCTCTCTCATCACACTCGAGACCTTACAATAAGTTCAACAACCTTTCCTTAATGTTTGGAGCCTCGTGAGCTGCATGCTTTTTATCCCAACCCTGAGTCAACAGTGTTATTAAGCAAAGCCCCTGGCAACTGCCCATACACAAACACACACACACACACACACACACACAGGGATTACTTTGCATGGTATAGCTTTGTTTCAAAAACAAAAAACAGTGGCTACTGTATTACTCTTGATGAGTATACCTGTATTTAAAATTTAAGAGGCAAAAGCATCAATAGTGAGAGGATTTGTGAGAGATTACAAGGAGAGAGGACACAACCAGCTAATAGTCAGGATATCAAATGTCCTTGGGAAAAGAGCAGCGATAACATTGTTTATGGAGGCAGCATCTTTTATGTTCTCATTCTTACAGGTGCCTCTTTTCTGCAGCTAGAGTTTCAGTTATCTGTTCAGGGGGGTAATTCAGCTTCCTGGGAGATCGACAGCGGTCTGTATGTTGTGTATTCAGTCAGAGTGCCTCATGTGGTCAATAGGAGCAAGGTATCGGATTCTCTTCCAGCAGCCACGGATGCACTATTGTTCCTGTTCAATTCTGTAGCATGATTTGCATCACATATCTTTGTCAATCATAGTGCAGAAGTATCAGCTTTCAGTTACGTGACTGGCTTCTTTATGTAGCCTATATGTGCAAGGTGGATCTCACACATAAGGGTGCTCAGCAGGTCTGCTGCCAATCCAAGAAAAATTTCTCTTTACCTTTCTCTACATTTCCTGCAGCCTGAAACAGACAAGATCAGTTTTGCTTTGTGCCACAACTGTAGATGACTGTCCTCTTCCTCAAATCACACAAACAAATTCAAACTTGGGATAGTTCACCCAAAAATGAAAATTCACTCATTATCTACTCAACTGCATGCCAACAGAAGGTGAGGTGAGGTATTTAACTCTGCAAAACACAGCTGGAGCATCACAGGTAAAAGGCGTTGCAGTCATCTCCAAAACGAGTGATGCAAATGGTGACCATGCCTCAAACATTGGAGAAAAAAAAAATTAATAAAATTATAAAATGACTCCATACTGCTCAGCTGAAGTAATCTGGAAGCCTCAACATGCCGAGTTGTTTTGAAGAACGTCACTGACGCCATGTTTTTATACTCATGTGTTCACTGTAGCCTGTAGCTCCTGAGATGGGAGTCGCATTCACACATTTACACAACAAGCTCACAATATCTGCAGACCTGTGTTGATATGCTACCTGACGTCTGGTGTCAGCAAGCAGACACCAGGGCACCAAACTTGCCCTCCAATTGATCCTGCAGATACCATGAGCTCTTGTTGGTCTCACTACGTGCCAACGTGCAAGCTTCGGACAGTGTGTGCATGCGTGCATGTGAGCCTGGCTCCCATCTCAGGAGCTACAGGCTACAGTGAACAGTAGTCGTGCTTCCATTAATTATGAAGTGAATTTTAAGCAAACTTTTGAAATGTCGCTAAAAGGAAAATGCAAATTAGGAGTATTCCAACAACTGGACTGGAGCGAATAAATTAGACTGCAAAATGTTTGGTCAAAATGTGGCAGTATAGGTAACATTACACATGGCTGTATTAAACAGTAGAAGAAGTTTTTTAAGTAGACTGGAAACACAACATGGCCGCATTATGTCGCTGTTTACCATCTAAAATTGCTGTTACGTTCTTCAGATGAGATCTAGAAATATTTTGGTCTCTACGTTGTTTGACATAAACCTACTGTTGTCAGCCATGTTTTCACACGTTGTGGGAATATCCAGGAAAACGGCAGAATCAGCTTCTTGTACTAACATTAGCCTTCTTCTTTTGAGGAGCAGAAACAGCAGATAAACATTTGCTCCTTCACAGTTAATTTGACACAGCTGTTTCCATCTCCCATAACTGTTTTCGACAAAGGCAAAAACCACCTCAAGTGAGCTTCCATTTACCATTTCTAATGCAATATTTCAAAATGAGCTTCAAATATTTTAATGTAAACATGGTTGTTATGGGTAAAAACATGATGTCGGTGATGTTTTTCCAAGACAACTTGGCACGTGGAGGCTTCAGGACACTTAGGTTACTTTGGACCAGCAGTATGGAGGCATTTTATAAATTTATACATATATTTTTGTTTTGTTTTGTTTTGTTTTGTCTAAAACCTCGCGATCATTCACTTTGTTTGGGAGGTGACTGCAAAGCCTTTTTCCCGTGAAACTCCAACAGTTTCATGTGGTCTAAGTAACTTCACCGGACCTTCCATTAGCATGAGGCCGAATGAGTAAATATCCCTTTAATGTGCTTTCAACAGGCGACATTTTGCACACACCATCAGTTTTCCCAGTTCACTGCACATGTTCTTAAAGGTTTCGCTCAACATGTGCTGCTTTGATGGATTCATAATTATGAGCTCAGAGTGAAGAGGTCATTATGTTCTCTGTAAGTTGAGCAACAGCTACCCTGGCCTGGACTTGTTTGGTAGACAGCACTGAAATAAACAGCGGGCATGTGCATGTGGGTACAAAGCATTCCAGAAGATAAGTGCTAATATACACAGCATGTGTGCTTCTCAGTGTGTGCCAAAAAACGCAATTATAGTTTAATTACAGTCTCTTAACCTTTAACTGGATAATAGCGATACAGACACGGGGTCTGTTCCTTGAAAACTTATCCAAGGAGTTCTGGTGGTGTGAAGTGAAAAGAAAAGAGGCACTAGTTGAGGTAGCAGCTCAACAAAGTCCTTAGGAAGTGGCCTCTACTGTGAGGACACATTGTCTCATTGAAACTTGCTGATATTGTCATGTTACGTATCGTAGCGCCATCTTAATCTAATAGCAAGCCTGAGGGAGGCCACAGCCCTCAGAGGTAGCAGGAGAGAAGATAAAAAAGTGTGTTTGTGCATACGAGAGTTTAAAAGCACAGTCTGATTGCTGTCAAGCCTCGCAGCGTGACCTGAGGCAACAGATAATGGGGTAGCCACCTGCCTGCTTAGGCCTGTATGGAAGGTGCTGTGGGTTCAAATAAACATGTCAATCAAAACGATGGCGGACCGACGGCGACCATCTACAGCTCGTGCTCTTACAAACCGACTTCACCTCAATTTCACAGAGAGGACATCTTCCGATTCAGGCGGTCCTTGCAAAAGGCTTGAGATCTGCACCACTGGGATGCTGGTTTAGATGGCGGATGGTATCAGTCCTCTGAGAGCCCACTACCTGAATACTCATTGAAGTGTTAGTGAAGTGGGAAAACGACAGTTCTCCAGCTACATAAAGCATCTGACAGCTCTGACAGCAGAAAAGCTGAGGCATATTGGACTGAACAACGGTCTATCTCTCCACAGTCTGCCTCAGTCCTGCCAATATTTCTCTTTTTCAGTCTTTTCTCTGTTTCTACGGTAACAACACGCTCCCCTCTCGCTTCCTCTGTGTTGTTTACAACAGGCCGTAATTGTGCTCTCTTTCACCTTATCTTTTTGTTCTCTCACCCGGCCGCTCTCTCTGTGCTCCACCAGTACTCCTTTTCTCCTCCTGGTCGACGGAGGTGAATGTCAATGCAGGTGGCAGTCCTCTGCAGTGCACAGTGAAAGCCTCATCAAGAGACCAGGTATGAGCTGCATTAATGAAGCTGAGCCATCACAGGCTGAGGTGGGAGAAGATGAGCGCCGAGAACACAATTTCATGTGTTCAAGTGTGACTTATGACCCGTCTTAGAAGTCATCATGCCGTTCGCTGTCTATTATTTTTATGGCCTTCTCTCTTGTCTTGAACTGGTCCTG
>JAPXVT010000003.1:17775087-17786984 GCA_029823135.1 Acanthurus reversus | reverse complement strand
TATTTCAATTAATCACCCTTAGATGTCTTGAAGTGAGCAATAATTTTTTTTCTTCTTCCATAGTTATTCCACGGTAAACAGATTTTTTCCAAAAACGCGAGCCACTCACTTTAGCTTTTTGCTGGCAGTCTATGGAGATACAGTTTCAAATCATCAGACCCATCTAAAAACGTCCATCCAAAAATCTCAAAAGTTTTGTGTAGTATAATCCAAGCCTCATGTCATAGGCTCAATACTTCCAAAACACCGTTATTTTGGCTAAAAAGCCACTAAATCCAACATACCCAGTACGCTTGGACTTGACAGGGAACCTTGTACTGGATGTGTTGGATTTCATGGCTTTTTAGCCAAAATAACAGCTTTGGAAGTATCGAGCCAACAACACAATAAAGAAGACTTGGATTACACCACACAAAGCTTTTAAGATTTTTGGAGCAACATTTTTAGATGGTTTTGATCTTTTGAAACTGGCCCAAGTGCACAAAGAGTCATTTTATGTGTGTGTATCTTACTGGGTTCTTTTTTTAACATCTTTCTTCAAATATACCAGATGCTGCAGTGGTCAGTAGTTCAACTCTGTATTTTCAAGCCGGCTGGCACCTTTGACTCTGACCTTGACGAAATGTCTGATTATTGACAAAACTTTACTTAACATTAATAAACCCTTCTAAACACCATCTCAGAGTTAGGGCAAACAGGCAGACTGCATGTTTTCTCATCTGGAAGCTCAGGTTTTGGTCTCAAGAGCGCTTCAACAACTTGGGATACCCAAAAAACGAGGCTAAACTACTTGTGAAACACAGCACTGTTTCTGCAGCGAATACAGCACTGTTTCATTCATAGCCGTCACAGATGGTGAAGACGCTGCTACTTATTCTGCTAAAAACTGCTGCTGTGAAGACCAACTCCACTGGTCTATAACCCTGTGAATGTTCTGTACTGCATCTAAAACATCTGTGTATGTTCTTTTCTCTTTTACATGGACATAAATAAATTGTACAAGTGTGTATGTGAGTGAGTGTGTGTGCGTGTGTGTGAGGCTAATGAGCTACAGTAAATGAGAATGGGTAACCAGAGACAAATGACATTACATGGTGGCATCATTAAAGCTCCTTATGTATCATTCATGCATGTTTGTATCAAAAGACAAAGCAGGAATTCTTGTGTCATTTCCTGAGACTTTGTGGTGAAGGTGTAAGTCCAGTGGACGGACTGTGTCATGTGTTTGTGCAGCACACTTGCAGATCTGTGGTTCACTTAAGTGTTTTTGTGGCAGGCTGAAGAGGCAATCGACAGCATTCATCACTGCAGCCACAACACCGCCAGGAGCTGCCCCAGTGAGCTCGTTACTATTCATCTAAAGAACAAGAAATGGAGTAAAATCTACCACTTCACTCTTAATTGGCACTGCATTTCAAGCCTCTGCTGAACTGAAGGGTTGCACTAATGGCATGAGAGATGTGTTAGATATATATGTGTATACTTACTGTATATAAACTCTAATTCCAGTGCTGTGGCGTGAATGTTTTTAGGATTAATAAAGCTAAATTTAATCTGTCACTCAAGCTGTCAGAAGGCCTCTTGGATGTTAGATCAGGCCATTTCCAGTTGTGTACATGTCCTCCAGGACAGATGCCAGTCAAGGAGTTCACTGCAACAATATTAATAGCCACAAATCCTGCAGCACTCCATCCAATCACAGGCCTCCTGTGGTTTCAATTTTTACACTGACCCGTTGCCATGGCAGCAGCTCCAGGGGTCAGTTTAAGCTGTAACGGAGAAGATAGCTTCTGATAAATAGATGTACGTCTAACTGGTTATACGAAAGTGCAATTTGATGACTGAGCGTTAATCTTCACTGATTTTTAGTGATATTACGGTTCGATCGTAGGAAGTTAACCTCTTAATAAAAGTCTGTTATCTAAGTTAATGTTTAAAAGCAAACTGTAATTAAAACATATAATGAGTTATTGACGGTTTTGTTTCACATGTGAGGAGTTTTCAGACATTCAAGGCACTGAACGTCATAACAGTTACTTCACCACCTTAACTCCAAAGACCCTCATCATTCTAATTTTTAATTAACATGGAAGCTACGGTGTCTATTGTTACGGATGCTTAGCTCAAAATGGAAGGATGCGGGGTAGTAGTTCACTCAATGCCCGTTGTCAAACTTCGATTTTACACGTCGAGGTCTGAGTGTTGGAGACACGTGAGGCAGAGTCAGCAAGAGCTGAGGAGAAAACCAGGAAGAAAGAAGTGAGTTTGCGAGACCTCTGAGGCCAGCTGTTCAGCTACATAAGGTGCTGCTAGCATAACATACCAAAATCTCTTACCAAACTTTCTGTAGTTGAAATGCATCATGGGAACTGTAGGCACCAGGTTTTTGAGGAAGAAACGTTTGAAAAGAAATAGACACTATCTCTAGTTCTCGTTCATCCCTTTCCAAATTAAAGAAGTACACATTATTTTATACATTTATGGTCATTCATGAGTTATTATTTCCATGCCTTTCACCAACTTATAGCTGCATTGATCTCTCTCACTTGAGACACCATTTTTACCTGCAACCAAGTGATCTATAGGTCTCTGTCTGTTGGTCGGTCAGACAACAAAAATTCCCCACTCTTTAGCGGCCACAGTTTTCGACCTAGGCGGCTAAAATTTGGCACGGGGGTCAGTGGTCATGGCTTGCACCACGCCTACACTTTAGCCCCACCCCCTTCAATAACTAATCAACCGTTTGTCATAGGCTGCCAGTTGCAGCTTTGGCAAATCTGCACTTGTTCCTTTGCTATTGAGTATGACAGTAGCAAGTTATAAAATATTAATCTTGGTTGACAAAGAGACATGATCGTCAAAATATTACTGCAGCTGAACTGCACCACTGAAGTCAATTCAATTTAAAGAAAGACAATTCAGCCCTTCTCTGCAGCTCTCGCCCTCTCTGCTCCTGCTTCCAGGTAATTCACAGTCCTCTCGGCTCCATGTTCTGCTCAGATGAGCGCTGCCGCTGTTCAGTTTGCCAAGAGGCCCTTCTGTGTCCCTGCTGTCAGATCAGACCTGAGATATGGCTGAGAGCCCGTTCTCGGCCTCTGATGCGCAACCAGGCAGAAAAACTCGGCCGTGTATCAATCAATCCTACCATTACTGTACTACAGCTATAGTCTATATTTAAAGAGCCGTCTTCCCCAAGAATTGGTGGGTTATGATGGAGATTGAACAGATAAGGGGTCTCAAAGATACTGAGTTTAACAAATATAACAATTAAATTAAATTCAGGACTTTTTTAAACCTCTTTACAAAAGGAGAAGAGTTTATCTGCCATTTAATCTGTGACATTAAAATTCTGAAACTGTGAGAAAAGATGAAGTGCTGATTTGACAGACGTAGCCGCAGCAACAATGCAGCTGACTATGTGGTGTTCCGCATTTAGACAGTTCTCAAATTTTTACTTTCACAGAAATGTATTCAGCGTTCATTTGGCAGGTACAGTATAACGCTTGAAAATTTAATTTCTTGCTTTGATTGCTGTTCCCTCTAGGGATGTGTCACTTTGTCACTGAATCCTTTTATGGAAAGAGGGATGATATTAAAAAAATAGACAGAAAATTTGACAGATATAGCTGAGCATTGGAGCGCTGCCCCTGCTGAAAGGTACGAATCAGGGGAGAGAAGGAGGGGCATTAATTTCATGATGGCACAGATTCTATAGCCGTGTTGGCAGCAAAGATGGGACTTAATGCCCTGCCAGAATTTACACACACAGACACACACACACACACAGATTAACAGGGTGTCAGTAAAACCTGATGAACTGATAAAAGCCTGCTGCTTTACTTGTCCTCACACACACAAATAGAAACACATCAAATCTGGCTCTGCAGCTCCTCACAAATTTAGAAAAACTGTTAAACAAATTTCACTGTCAAACTTAAACCACCACTGACATTTGGTAATTCATACTCGCGCATGCACACAGGCCTGTGCTGTGCTGAGCTGAGCTTGAAGACTGGTGATTACTTGCACACTTTTTCAAAATGTAGTGGGAATAAATTATCATAATGATTTTGTTTGTTTAAGCTCATTGTCATTTCAAATGTAGCTGCATCATTTATCAGCACCAGCACTGTCTGAGCAAAACTGTGGCTTCTTCTCTGCCTCCCAAATGTCTCCATGCCTGTTTACTCCTATATGCAGGACTAATCAAAAGCACCAACGATATTTAAGTTCACTGCATTCGTAATGTCTCTGCTAGCTGTCCCATTTGATTGTATGCTAATGAGTCCAGTTTGCATGTGATTAAACTCTGTGGCTCTGGAGACACATCTGGGATAAACAGACTTGTTGGCTGGGAGAACGCGAGAGCTGATTCTTCTAACAGATACCAACAAAATTCTCACAAACATTTACTAAAATGACCCTCAGTTTTAACACACCATTTCTCAGCTGAGAGGTGTGAGGAGCTGCCAAAGCAAAAAGAAACAGAGACAAAAATGGTAACACAGATGCAAGTATGCAAACATGCACAATGACACAGTTCCCTTCTGTAGAGGAAGCAGGATCTATTAATTTACAGTAAATGTTTTATTCTCAGAATCGCTAGCAGAAAAGACACAATGCCTCGGCTTTGGATACGCATAAGTGAAGCCATTTAATTTTCACTCAAATACTTATTTTAAACAACTCTTTCAAAGAATCTTTGTCGAATTCCCTAGCCTAGTTTGGAGACATGCAGAGACTCTGATGCCAGCCGCACAAAGAAATCACTGAACTGCCTTCAACCTTTCAGTCAATCAATTTCCCAGGAGGACTTAAAAAGAGCTGTTTCATTCATTCCCTTTGCAGTAAAAAAAAAAAAAAAAAAGTCTCTCACCTTGTTGCCACATTCATCGTGTCAAAAAAGAAATGCTGAAAATGTTTTAGTATTGTTACATCAAATCTTACTTCTCAAAAATGCATAAATGCAACGAAACCCAATAAAACCATCAACAAAGACGTCGTGCAGGTTTATAACTTCATTCCTACGACCTGAGCAAGGAAATGAGATGATATGAGCTGTTAACCTCTAAAAAATACGTCTGGTTCCTTCTTAGCAGCTAGACTTGATGACAAATAATTCAGAATGTATGACAGCTCATTCCTTGAAGATTTTTTGATGGTCACTCTTCCTCTTACAGGAAGGCTTTGACAGTGATTTCCAAGAAAAAAAAGCCAATCTATGACTATGTGAAAAAACAAAACAAAAAAAACCACCAGCAATATGTCATTCTTACATTTTCTGTTTTGTACTAACTAATAGTGGTTAGTGATGCTGCAAAATTTGGTATCGATCTGATACAAAGAAAATACAGGGCCAGTATCGCAGATACTGATACAGATACTTTAACTTATAAAAAGCAGCTTATGGGGAAGCTGAATGAATCACCATTATGAAAATGTAAATACATTTCATGACCACTAAATAATTTGGTGATGTTTACTGTTAATAATGTGCATGTTAAGACTCAGGACAGATTTTGAACAAAGTTTTTCGGCAAACAAATATTTTTTGAGTCACATGACAGCAACACGCAGCAGAGCCGGGAAGAAGGAGGAGCAAAGTGTGCATGCAGGGTGTGAAAGGAGCAGCGCTGGCTAAAGCCGAGTATTGGCAAGGACTTCATGATACAATACGCATCACAATACAAGGGTCATGATACGATTATATCACGATACATTGCCATATAATGCATAATGTGACATATTGCAATACTCCACATAGTTCACTTAAAAACAGAGCTGATAAATAAGTTGCTGTGTACACTCTGAGTAGTCTGCATATATCACAATATATTAACATTTCAGCGGATAAATTGAGTCAAAACAACTTCATTTAAAATTTCCTTTCTAATTTACTTGAACAGTGTTGGCAAATTAGAGAACACACTGATGTAGCTGCCATAACATCAAAATGAGAACTGAAATTTAAGTGCACTCTTCCACTTTAACTGGAAACAACGAAATTGAAAGTATGAAAATAATGTGCATACGTGTTCTTCTGTGTCACTGAACTTTAGGACTAAGTTTTGGCAAGGACATCAAAATATGATGCGTATCACGATACATGAGTCACATTATGATACAGACATTACAAAAAGAATTATTGTGATATATTGCTGTATTGATTTTTTTAGCACAGCCTGAGCATTGGCACAGACAGTCTAGTCCTTGACGAAATGGGAGCAACATACTGAACAAAGAAGCTGAAATTAGAGAATCGATCCCATCACGGTAGTACTGATACCAACATTGGCTTCGAGACTATACATATTTGGATGGATCCGACCACCCCTACCAGTTAAGCAAACAAGAACTGATGTGATATTTATTGAGTCTTAGAGGTGATTTTGTTACCATTAGGTAGATTTAAACAAACTGTTTCCACTTGATTTCAGTCTTGATGCTCAAAATTTTGTAGTCCCTACGTGCTACTCACAAAAACAGATATTTTAACTGGATTTTTAATAACTAGCAGTATTAATAAGCTAGTTTTTTAATACTGAAATGTGGAGAAACAAAATATCTCACAACCTGAGGAAAGATATTACCCTTTGCTCTGGTGGCAAAAGGGAAGCAGGTAGGTGTTTTTACCCAAATGTCAAAATATCCTTCAGTTTTTGAGAGATCTGGATGAAATGTTTCGTGTGAGTTGCATCTTATCGTGCATACAATAAAAGTTCCAATTCAAACTTTTAAAAAGGACTAAATGAAACTGGACCATGACTGCATTTGACATCAGTGTCAGGTCTGAAAACTCTACGTGACTCTCAGGACAAATCTCTGAATGTTTTATCAAACCTCAGCCTTTTTTTATACCAAACAACAATGCACAAATCATTTAGTGTGCAGACCTTGGGTTTTTCTCTGGCAGTTTCACGGCTGAAATGAGAAACACTGCCAGCAGCAGATTATATCAGCTGTAGCCTGGAGTTAATTAATGATAATTCCCTGAGTGCTTTACCCAAAGGCCATACTGAATCTCTGGTTATTCTCTTTTGTTGTGATCATTATTATACCACTCAGAACTGCAGTGTTTGCTTGTTATCCCACAAATGTGATTAAAAATCTCTAATAAGTATTTGAGTTTTGGTTAATTATAACTTTGTTTACGGTGAACCCTGAACTTTAATAGATTTGTGGGGGAACTTTAAAAGATTCTGATTAAATTAAATGTTACACAACCCAGTCACCTAAGGTATTTAACTACAATATGTGATGCACAGAGGGCTGTGCAGCAGTATGAGCATAATGCAGTCAGACCAGCTTTAAGCTGAAGAGGAAGTGGCTTCTTTCTGTCGGTGGTTTCTATGGAATAACATATCCTCCTTTACCTACCCGGGGGGGAAATTTTACCCTCATCCTGATAACCTCCCAAGCTGCCATGACATGCAGAAAAAAAATCCAAATACCAGCAAGCAAAAGGGAAGAACAACATATCATACATGACTGCCTCCAAGAGAACTTGATAAGTGTTTTGACAGGATGCAGTTCAGTCCTGTGTGTGTGCGCAAGAGTTTGACTGGAAGAGCAGCATGAAATATCTGGAGAGAAAAGTGCAAACACATCAAAATGTGCAAACCAGAATGTGGAGACAGGAACTGAAATTGTTAGACTGGGCAGTCACTTACATTTTGGACAAACACTCAAAACACACAGCCAGAGCATGCAGCTTTTGTAACCTCTCTGATGCAGTTGATACTGTGAAGAGGAACTGGAGCTCGCCATATAGAGGAAGCCAGAGCTCCTCACTTGATTCTGTAGAAGCAGATTTGAATATCTCATGCAGAAAAAAAAGATTTTCTTATCTGGATATGTCTAAATTACAGTCACATAAGCACGTGGTTGGAGGATATTTATGTGATAGTGACTTGTTTGCACAGATACACACAGCCGCAAACTTGAACCCACATGTGCAGATTCTTATTAACATTGTGGTATTTTAGCTAAAACTGACACCCAGACTGACTTATACGTGAGCAGGCGCAGCCTCTAGATGTCAGTGAACACTGACTGGCAGGAAAATCACACCTGTTAACTCTTAAATCCCTGCAACAGGCTGACACACACACACACTCGCAGCTCTCACACTCTACTGAGCCTCTTCTTCGTCTACTCGGCTGTAAGCCCTAAGTTTGTCCCGGTGATGAGGAGAGTTGTGTGAAAGCCTGCTGTTAATTTTAATGATACACTGCCAAAGCCTGCAGATGCAACAGCAGGTGAAGTGTGACACTACAGGACTTATGTTGTGGATTTCAGTGTGTGAAAATACCAACATAGTGTTAAACATATACCTTCCAGTGCACCTGCACGGTTTTGAAAATACTTCATATGGAAGCACCAGCCAATCAACTGCTGATTAGTGACATGACAAAAAAACCATATAGCAAAATGGCAACACAATATGAATCTCTTTTTTTATGTGTGTAAAGAAATAACAAGAACAAAGAAACTCAGTTCTAAGCCAAAGCTGAATGTGCCAAAAGCCAAACTGTCACAGACTTTTATTTATAGACAGCTGCACAATATCAACATGTTCATGAAAAAAAAACACAAAAATAAACTTCTAGTATAAATTAAATAAACATGCTCCTTAAATAAGCAGCATAAAAAAATTCCTTTCCTGCACAACAAAATACACTCAGCTGCGCAAATAATGAAAATGTACACAGAATATTGATGTCAACAATATTGTCTCATCCTATAATTTGTTCAAATCTGATAAAAATGAATTTAAAAAATTACTTCAGTTGAGTGCAGTCGCCATCATGCTTTGCTTTTTTGCTCACTTTATTTATGAGCCTAAATCTGACTAACTAAATCATGATCTGAAGTAACAAAAAATACAGCCAGCACAACAATTTCTACTTCTTAGGAAAACTTGCATAACACTGTGATAGTTTTGTAATAATTTCAGGACTTGCTTCTCGAATTCTCTCATTTTTTTTTAACCTTTTTTTTGACTGCTGCAGCCAAAATTGCTTCACTCTGGCAAGTCCAAAAAGTGGTGTTTGCTTTCATGAAAAAGCAAAAAAGAAGTAAGATTTTAGGCACATCACAGATCTTTGAGTGCTCTACAATTTGTCATTCAAATCTACAGTTCATGAAGGGAACATAGATGCTGTTCATATACTGCATAATTTGGATTGCAATGAGGCCAATAAGCCCTTTTTTATGATTACTGGAGAAATGCCAGTTTAAACTAAGCCCGAGTATTGACAAGGGCTCCAAAATACAACATCTTAATACGTCACATCACATTATATTAATGTGGACAAGCTGAGTCAAAACAATTCAATTCAAAATTTTATTTTCCAATTTACTGGTAAATTACCAAACACTGGTAGTTGCAATGACGTCAAAATGAAAAATGCAATTTGAATGCACTCTTGCACTCTGACACACTGAAACAGTGGAGGTTGTAGTTCACAACCTGTTAAAACATGACCTTTTTTTTTCAAAATATAGATTTTTTGGGCTGGAAATAGGTACAGATATCACAGTGCTTACTTTAACTTGACTCACACCCATTTTACCTGGAATCACTGGATGTCTTAAAACACTGGTTTAAAAACCGGAAAACAGCAAACAGGCATCACAGCAGTCAGTTTCTTTTTGACAGTGGGAGATTACTTCACAATGCTTACTTCATACCTACAGTTCTAGCAGAGCAGTTGCCACATTTCCTCATACCTGCTCTTACACGAAATGATGACTAAGTCTTTTATCACTCGAGGGAGGCTTAAAATTTCCTAACTTACTTGTTGAGTAACGAGGAGAAACTCACTCACAACTACAGACACTAAATCAGATTCAAGGAAGCTTAAAACTGAATCTGGGGGAAGAGAATCACTCCTAATCTTAAAAGGTCATTTCACCCATATGACTTATTTCTTCAAGTGCATCTAGTGGAATCTGACCACTTTTTACAGAGTCTATTTCTTCATTACGAAGTGGTTTCAAGGCGAGCTGGTAGCCGAGGGGTTTAAAAGCTCACCATGTTGTAGCAATGTTCCTGTTTCAAGTTCAGCCAAGGACCTTTAGCAGGATTTCTGTCAACTCTCTGTCCTTGTCTATCAAATAAAATAAACGCACGCCCTAAAAAAATTTGTCCTTTTATAAAAAAAAGTCAATAAACGCTGTTCTGTGGATTACACTGAGCGCGTGGAAATTGTTTCAGGACGTTGGTTTTGTTTTTCAGCTCTGTGAGCTGCACATCACATCACATTATAAAATGACAACCACTTTTTTTAAGGCTGCAACAGCTATTTTTGTCTTTAATTAGGCTGCTGTTTTTATTAAATAAGCTGCTGTGTTTACTGGTCGATTAAGTGTCCATAAAATGACAGACAAAAATGAATTAATTTCATAACGGTTGTTTAATCCAAACAAAAAGATATTTAATTTATTATTATAGCACACATGGCACAAAAAGTATCAATCCTCACAAGTGAGAAGCTGGAACAGAAAACTTTGAATTCTGCTGGAAAATCACTGAAACAATTCTTTACTTATTATTTAAATGGTTTCCAATTAATATTATGTTGACTGGCTAATTGATTAATCAGCTAATTGTTTCAGTTTTGCACATATGGGGAGTGGGTTCTTCATCACACGGCCGTGGATACATGAAGAGATGTTCTGATTTAGACCCTCATCCTCCTTTTTCTACCAGCAGCAGCCGCATCCAAAGTAATGGAACAAATGAAGATGTCAGGCTGGTTTGACAAAGTGACCCAGCATGCCTAACACAAACACACACAAACACACACAAACACACACCACGTCTCTTTGTACTGGGGACAATCAGACCTGCAAGGCTCAGAAATAATCCACCATTGCGTCTGTAAAACCTGACAAAACTAACCACAAAGGAAGAGTTTGTGTCATGCAGTGACAGTGCTGTTGGTCAAACTACTATTTGAGCGCATATGAGATGTTCAGCTGAGAACACAGTCAGGCCAAGAGGCTAAAAGGCCACATTTGCCTGTTTGAACTCCTTAAAATGGCACATTTAGCAGCTTCTGTCATGTCAGCGAGAGAGAGAGACGAAAGCAGCCATCATACTCGCTTCCTGGACAGCACACGGGATCCTGAAGGTCGTCGGGAAAAATAAAGTTATGTTGCTCCATCACTCCAGCTGTGAGCTGAATGTAGACTTGGGCGATCCTCAAAACTGAGTCCCCGTAAAGACGCTGCAAGCTTTCACATCAAACAAAACAGCTCAGTTGCAGTTCCTCTTACATGACAGTGGTGTGCTGGTGCCCCTGAAACCGCAAGTGTTTGAAACCTGGTTCAAAGTGCAATCTTTGGAAATCACAGCCTTCTTTCCAGCTGTGTAAACTGGCAAACCACAAAACCTGTGAAAGCGGAGACTACATTAAAGCTACTGCTTAGGGCTTAGCATCAACAGGAAGTAAACAGCTTTAAGCAGCGCCGATGGTATTACAAAGTTACGCTGCCGACGACCAGCCTGGCATGCGTACTACAGCACTTTCAGCTGTTTATATAAAGGCAGATTTCTTTGAAGACGCAAAGGAAAGACTTCTCTGTTTTTAGTAGGGCCGCTCTCATCTAAACATGGCCCTAATATCAGGATATGGTTCCGCCCAAATATCGCGATACATGTTATCATTGGTGGGAGACTTGCCATTTTCATCTGCTTTAAAACCCAAATATTGCCAAATAAGCAGGCTGGCATTCTCTGACACTCTGTCCTCTGTATCTGTATAAAGCGCTGCATGCCTGCCTACATCATTCCAATTAACCTGTGATAACCTTTACACCTCGTTAAAAGCACCTGCCCAAGCCGCCACAGCAACTCTGCATACATTTGCTTTTCAAAATAAATGCACACA
>JAPXVT010000003.1:17747852-17758793 GCA_029823135.1 Acanthurus reversus | reverse complement strand
CATGCAAACTTCAGAGTTAAGTCTGAGAGATCTGAACCACGGTCTAGTAGGGCTATGCTAAAAAAAAAAAAAAAAAATCAATATGTCAGTTTATCACAATATTTATTTTCATGATATCTGTATCAATTTCCAGCTCCAAAAATCAATATTTAATATATATCCGGGTTTTAAATGGCATGCAAACTACAACCTTCTCTGTTTCAGTGTGTCCTGTCCATTTAAAGTGCATTTAAATAGCATTTTTCATGTTGATGTTATAGCTGCTACATCAGTGTTTGGTAATTTGCCGATACAGAAATAATTTGCAAAGGATGTGATGTGATGTGTTAAGACTACCCGGATTGTCCACAGCAACTTGCATTTCAGCTGTTTTTACATTATCATTGAACTATGTGGAATGTAGCAATATATCGCAATATGCGTCGTATCACATTGTATCGTGATATATCGTATCGTGACCCATGTGTCGTGATGTGCATCGTATAGTGAAGGCCTTGCCAATACCCAGGCCTCCAGTCTAGTGGTTAATAATGATTGCATATAGTATGCAGATTACAGCACTATAAATCTTTTTTTTTCTTTTTTAAGATACTTTTTGGCTTTTAGCGCCTTTATTGATAGGTCAGCTGAAGGATTAAACAGGAAATGAGGACAGAGATAGAATGATGAGCAGCCAAGGGCCACAGGTGGAATCACACAGGGGCCACTGAGGGAAGGACACGGCTTTTGTTCATGGGACGCCCGCTCTACCAACTAGGTAAGGTACTAGTAGGGTTCTTTCACTTGTCACAGTGTGCCGTGAAAGTTGGTCTCTGCATTTAACCCATCCCTGATGAATAGTGGGTAGGCACAGCGCAGCGCTCTGGGAACAACTTCAGATTCTGACTGGAGACAGAGCTACATGCATGTTTTAATGGAGGGGGAAACCAGGGCACCACGCAAACATGGTGAGAACATGCAAACTTCACATAGAAATTTCCTGCCCCAGTCAGGAATTGAACCTAGGACTGTCTAGGACTGTTACGAGGCAAGAGTGCTTACCACTGTGCCGTCCCTGGGCTCCCCTGCTCTATAAATCTTAAAATATCGGAGATTTCCATAATGCAGTATTTGTGGATTTTAGGGGCAAAAATCAAACCAGAGCGTGTAACTGCTTCAGTTCCATGAACAATGCACTGTTCAGCTGCCCTAATGGATTCCTAATAAAGTCAGTCATCAGCAGCCTGCAGTGAACTATTGCAAAAATCATTTGCAGCCCTCCACACATTTAACAATTGAATACATCCACCGCCTCCCTCGCTGAGTTGAAATTCTTTTGCTGAAAGCCATGTTTTGGAAAAAAAGAGAAAAAAAAGTATTGTTTTTCAGTCTGCGCAAAATATAGACCTGCAGCACTTGGCAGAGTTGCAGAACTGCAAGAGGCAAGCCAAACAATCCTGAAACAGAAAATAGACATTAGGTTTTCTTGTGTTTGTGTTACACACTTCACAGGAACAGTGAAAGACTGTTGTCGGGAAAAAGCAGCTGAAGGAAGCCAAATCAAGACCTGCATGTATCCAAAAAGGTACACTATGTTATGAGAATGACAGGAACCCATTCTTGAAAGAGTGGAAAGCAATTTAATCAATTTATTATTGCACTTTCAAGACACTGGGTGACTCACAAAACAGCTTTTGAAAAGAACGCTCACACTCAATGCGACAGAAGCCGAGATATGTTGACTTTTATTTCCTAATATGGATCAAGCTCCAAAAACACAGGATTCCTTACAGATTGTATTATTTGTTAAAAATGTTTAGTCCCCAAGGCAAAGCCAACTGAGATAGCACTTCATTTGTCAGATTTGACAAAGATCTTTTAGAACCACAGAGAGCAAATATTTACTCGGGCCAAGTAGCTGTGGTGGTTGTTGTTTTCAGCAGCACAGGTCACAATGGTCACTATTTAGGGTCCCTCTGTCATTCAGTCACTCAGGCAACAGCGATGAGCATCAAGTCCACCATCAGGAATTATACCTAATTAATCTTTTCTGTAGCCTCTTAATTGATGAAATATGCTCTGTCATCATCTTAAATATTGACATTAAACAAATGCTAAGAAATAGTAATGGTTAAAGAGTGTTTACATAAAAAATTTAGAAAGCTTATATCATCTAAAAAAAAGCTCCTGTAAAGGTGTAAAGTAAAAAAAATTACAGCCATGCTGGCACCACTATGAGGCTGAACATGCCAACAAATGCTAACATGCTAGCATTTTGCACATGTATTTATTATGTTCAACATCCTAGTTTAGCTTAACATGCTAACATTTACTTATTAGCACAAGAAGCGGCTTTGGCTAATGGCAGCATCATGTCTCTTAAAGGCTAGTTACTGTAATGTTTATTTTAAAAACTGGTTTTCTTTAAATAATAATAAATCTTTCTAATAAAATTGTATTTTCTGCTCCTGTTCTGAGGAGTTTGAAATAACATCTTCATCGGTTGATGCATTTAAAGGAATATGCCCTTCTCCACGTTGAGGTGCATTTATCTGCCAAGAGAGACTAAGTAGTTTCCAGCAGTATGTGCTGCCCAGCCCAATTATCTTGGATCAAAGCCAGACAACATGAAGGAGGAAAGTGAGGATAAAAACATTGAGACGTGACTCAGGTCAGGGTTTGTGTGTTGCACTGGAACAGCATCCAAAGTGAAAGCAAAGTGAATAATCAACGGTGGTCCGTCTCAGCCTTTCTCCACAGTGACTCACCGGCAAAGCATGAAAGCATTTTTGTTTTTGGTTGCACAAAGTTTTCTCAGGTTAACTAATGGCAACACTATCTAAACCTAGCTCACAAGGATTAGTTTATATTTTGCATGTGTGCACATCAACAAAGTACAGCTTTGAAGTGCTCGCCCTGATAAAGTTAATATGTTTATGAAAATGTGAACCGGTGGCAGATGGCCCATTGGGATCAGCCCATCTGTGGACGTTCCTGTCACAACCAGATCTTAGTAAGTAACGTGACCCCTAAACTACTTTTTTCAGCTGAAAATCAAGGCTAAGAAGTATTTAGTAGAGTTTTTGTTTGATTCAGGTCTAAATCTTGACATTTTAGTGCAAATTAACTGACTTTTCCATATTCCATTATAAATGTGTGTAGTTACTGCCATCTACTGGTTCAAACACTGCTACTGCAAGACATTTTTTTGGATGCATTTTAATTGGTTGATAAGGTGAAAGGTGATGTCACCAGTGCCAAGAAACTATCTTCAGGCTGAGACCAGTTGCCAGGCAATCAGAGGATTCTACATGCGTTTTTTGAATTCCAGGAATGAGGCACTTCAGCCAGAACCTTAGGAGTTCAGTTACACTTTTAGGTTTTGACCATGTGGTGAATCTGAATATTGTGTTAAAAAAACAAACAAAAAAAACAGGATTGATTCCACAGCTATATTTATCCTGACCCTGACCTGGACTAGAGACTCCGCCCACTCCACTGAGTTGGACTGATTCTCTTGGTCTGGCATTGCCTCCAGTTTGAGCCAGTTTCAGGAGGAGGGGATTAGATTTTCCCTAACCCCTCCTTATTGGTTGTTGCTTTTTTAAATTTAATCTGCGCGATGGTCATTACGCCGCCAGGAGGCGTTTCTCCTACTGTGGGCTGGTGTGGAGAGAAGTCTGGCTAAGTGAGACAACCACAATCCAAAAATGTCTCCACAAGCTGTAAATAATCACAGATATTGTTATTACCGTGTTGTGATTGAGATTTTGACCCACCATGCATCGTGGAAAGAGACAAACATTTTTGGCTTTAAATTACATCACATTATCTCAGCGAGTTTACAGCGAGATCTACAGCGGTGCTTCCTGCCTCTCGCTGCCAACGACAGACCGGGACAGACGCTGTCTCTCCACGGCAGGAGCTGCACCAAGGAGCATCGATTTAAACTGATGTATCGTGGCTACTTTTCTACATATAAATTTAACATTTTTTTAAACTCATATCACCACCATCACATCACATACAACCACATTACTGTTTCTGGTCCTGTAATGTGGCTTTGTCAGGTGAAACGTTGGATATTTCGCGACAGACAGCTCAGTCCCGCCGTGGCTCCCTTCCCCTGGCGCTCATCGGATAATCGCCTTTTAAACTGGGACAGCCACAGTTTCAACGCACAAGAGAATAAAGTCCACTCAGCAGAGTCTCTGGTCTGGGCCCGGGCTAAGAGCTAGGGGCTCATATGTGCAACAGGTTCAAAGAAATCTTAGCTTGTTGTGAATGAGCTAGCGGAGGGTCTGAGTCAGGACGACGGGGAACTGAGAGGAGAACGAGTTAGTCATGCGAAACAGAAAGAGTTTCTCATCAACTTCACAGTAATATGAAAATTATGAAGGGCGAGCAGCAGGAAAGGTCGAGCATTCACTGTGTAAATAATGAGAAATTGCAACAGCACGACTTGAAAGCACTACGAGGAAATGAGAGGAAGTTAAGACTGGACATTCTGTATCTGTATAAATAATCAAATGATTGGAAATAAAATCAGATGAGTGGCGGTTATTGACACAGCTTCTGCATGAGTCATGTTCAGTATGTACGCAAAGAAACTTTATTAGATCAAACCCCTGTAGATACTTTCAACAGCATTTAAAGTTTTTGTAACAGCTGAGCAATAAAAAAGACTTACAAAAGATTTTTTTATGGCAACCACCTTACTTATAGACACATCATAAATACCATAACCACCCCCCCAAAATCCTAATACACTTTACATGATAGGATTACAGATTACAACGGACATTCACACCTACACACATTGCATACCTGCTATTTCAAAACCAACCTTGAATTTAAATAAGTAGCATTCATTAATAAATATTAAGTATTTCATCAATAAGTGGGTGTACTGTTCTCTTTTTAAGAAATATTTTGTTAGTGATGTCGGTATGTATGTACCCAGGTAAGAAAAACGTTAAGAGGTGCAGAATATAAAAAATCTGGATTATGACAACATAAACACTTCATAAGACAAACACAGAAATTTAGGTATCCACCCCCCCCAACAATAAGCAAAGTCAAATGTATAAATATGATCGTTCTAAAGTGCATCTGTCAAAGACTTGTCGCATATAAAGTCATCAGCGGTCCTATTTAGGAAAAAAAGGCAAACAAAGATGAAAATTGATATATACTGTATGAACGTGCAGCAGATATACTGTATTTAGCGAAAGACTACCTACAAACATGCACAGGTTTTTTTTTTTGCTTTTGTTTTTAATCGATGGAAAAATAACAAAGTAACAGATTAAAAAGGATAAACATCTTCACATTGTCAAGAGGTGATAAGTAGTTCTGTGCCATCTCAGTCTTCTCTAGTTAGTTCCTGCTTGGCTTGACAGAATATTTTATTTAAATTTTAAGCAAAACTTGGCTGATAAAAAAAGCACACAGTGGTGAATAAGTTCCTTTTTTTTTCCTGCTGGGAATACCTTTGCAGAATCTCAACCATTCAATCCGTGTAACCTGTAAATTCTTCAGGTCGTCCTTCGTGAGTGGGTGGGAGTGGGTGGGTGAGTGGGTTCTAGATTTTAGGCAGCTTGGGAGCACTGATAAGAGGGTTGGTCTCCTGCAGGAATCGTCGTCCGGCCGTCTTGTAGTCGTAGGTGCAGTTGTGTGTCTCTGCGTAGCGATGGGTGGCACAGAAATTGTGTCCACATCTGTAACATTTAAATAAACGGATATTTTTGGTATGCATGCAAAAAAATGATCAGAAATGACACTATTTACAGTAAGTTCCTCCTGAGACCTCACAGGCAGCAAACATTCAGTTTCACCATCAGCAAACATCATCTGCTCAGTCATCAGATGTTCTGCTGCTGATGCAGAGTCACATTAATCCCTTTTTACACCTCCTCCAAAGAAACATTAACTGAAAGACCAAGAGCCTCCTTTATGTAGCTTAATCTTTTTATTCCCATCAGTCCATTAGTTAAAGAGCAACACTATCACAGAAGTCTGATGTATTCAATTTGTGAGCATGAGCAGTGAGTAAATGACATTACTCATTTAACTGCAGAAGTTTATCACTTGACAAAACTGCAATCAGTTGGTCTTTTGAACACAGTCGGGAGCTTTACCCTAAGTGTCGGGCGTTAAGAGATCATAGTTACACGGTCTTGCGTCAGCTTCAGTGTGTACGCCCTGGACAAGGCCCAAGAGACCAAAATGATCCAGATTGATGTCGTAGGAAGAAACTTTGATAACGATAATAACTTGTGGCAGAACAAGCTGTGAACATAGACGTGTTGAACTAAGAAAAAAAAAAAGAAAAAAAAAAACACTTTCTACTAAAAGGGGTGCATCAAGGACAAGAATGACAAATAGGAGGAGATTTGATTTAGAGTCAGGCGGCGAGTGGGTGAGCGCAAAAGCAAATGAAGTGTGTTCGTACCTGCACTCGTAGCTGGTGGCCAGGCCAGTTTTCTTGCCGCAGAGGAAGCAATGCTTTGAGCTCTTCTTCTTGCTGCCTGTGGGCGCCTTGACTGGAGGTAGGGGGTATGCTGGAGTGCCTGAGGGCAGAGAAAACGTTTTTATTTACTTTACAGGCACAGAGAGGAATAAATTATCATGTACTAAGAAAGGTTGTCTGGGATTAATCTACACACAGTCAAATTGTGTACCCGAGCTCTCTAGCAAATGGTGCCATTTGCGTTTCTAGTGTTTGCACGCAGATTAACTGGAGATTTTTAGAACATATAACAACCTTTACTCCTTTCTGACTAAAGCCCTTTACTTCAATTTGTGCTTGTTTAACATTTCACAGCCTATAAATTTGCTCATGCGGGACCCATCCTGGCAATCACGAGGCCATAAAAGGTCAGAATAACACAGAGCGACGTAAGGGAGGAAAATCGCACATCTCTATTATCCAGTACTTTCAGGAATGTTGTACTTCTGAACAAGCCCCAGCAGTGATGTCAAAGCAGCTGTTTTTGCCAGATGTCAAAAGGCAAAACACCTGCTGTAAAGTCAGACACTGGAGTGTGGCCAGAGATGCAAACGTGAAATGCTTTTAAAATCTCGCTGCACATTTCTGAAAAGAACTGTCAGTCCTCGCCACCTCACTTTGTTTTGTCTAAGTTTCTATCTTCTTGCCGTTTCATTGAGCACAAGGAGAGTGCTTTCATATCATGCATTTTGTCTGTTTGATGTTTTTCACCTGATACACAAAGGAAACAACTGTCAGAAAATAATCCTTTAAAAACACAGTGTTCAACCTGTCACAGTCCTCTTGTCTTATCTACGGTCTGTGTCAGACCTGACAATTCATTTTAAGCTTGGTTTCCATTTTAAACATACTTTAGTAAATTAATGAGGTGTAAACTGTTGTAAATCCGTGACACTGATTTTCTTGAAACGGTGCTGATACTTGTCAGCTGTCAATCATGTACATTTGTGCTTAAAAGGGGATTTCAGGAAATGTTCAATCTCTGCCGCGTGAGCCCTTACCCCGTCGTAACTTTAAAAAATCTGTCAGAAAACAAACAGTTATTTTTCATGTCAGGGAACATCGGCTTACGACAGCTTGCACCCTTGATAATCGTGTCTGTGGAAGCAGGCAGCTCGGCGAGGTTTGCGAGGACACAGAAACATACAGATAACACTGACAGCTCTGTGATGAAGGTACAGGAAGCTCGCTGTCAGGCAGCTGGGCGTGGGATTGGATTTTTGTCTTGTGCACTTGAATCTGTTACCATACAGACCTCGAGTGGGTTCAAATAAAATCACATCCAAGCACATTTTCCACAACTGTATTTGATTACATTTAATTATCGAACACGCTCAAATGACTGGATTAGGTTACATGAGGCGGCTGATTTTACTTAATTAGGAAAATCCAGTTTGTGCCCCTGTGACCTTTTAACCTGGAAGAACATGCAGACCATATCAATCTTTACCGCGTTTGCATCATAAGAAATTTTAATCTCATCTCATTTTACTTCCAGCTCTTCTGGTTTTGCTGATTCATCTTTAAATTTTTTTGTGCATTATTATTTCTTGAGTTTTATTATTTGACTGAATTGGCATTAACTGAGTGTCCCCATTTCCTTTTATCCTCTCTTCAGTCTATTTTTTACCCAGTTACATGGTAAATAATGTGTCTGTCTTAGTGCTTTTCGAACTTTAAAGAAAGGTTAAATGAATGAAAATTAAGGGTCTTTGTATCATGTTTTCTTTGCCTCTAACCCTTATTTCACTCATTTAATACAGACGACCTGATTTAAACAATTTCCGTGTGCACAGCAGCACTGTAGAGACAAAAGGATCCTTTTTTTGAACTTAAAATATCGGAGCTCATCTCACTTGCTGTCAGTGTTCCATGTATTTTCACTGAGCCTGCTGTCTGCGTTTTGTTTGTGTTGCTCTGCAGTTCAGTCACTAATGACAGCGGAAAAGGTCCGACAACATGATGGAGCACAATAAGATGATTGTAAAGGCTGGAATACCTCAAGCACAATGGGTTTCTGCAAACAATAGACCTGCTTTGCAAGCCAATTACTATGAGGTTTATTTTTACAAGGTTGTACTTTCTAAATAATTTCCAGGTAGGTTTTTCTTGATAGAACTACGAGGTAGAATTATTATGGGGAAAACAGGTTTTCCTTGAAACAGTTCCACTTAAAATTAAGTATTCATTCATCATTTCTTCGTCCAACTGAATATATCTCTACTTTCTTTGTAATTTGTTCCAAAGTACATACTTTTAAGGACCATACCATTCTATTTTTAAATTCTCAACATTAGCAGAAACCATCTCTATCTTCTACAAATGTTGTTGAAATTGGTCCAAATGTCTACTTTTTTTAGATGTCAGACTGTATTTTTAAAGCCCATTCACTGCCACACTAGTTGAAACAGGACATAGAAACACAATAGAACATGTGAAAGTTGCCAAGTATAAGCTTCTAAAGAGAACGTCTGCGGTTATTGGGTCAAAAATGGCTGAGCGAGAGAGAGAGAGGAGCTGGGAGCCGTTAAGACAAAAGTTATTATGCCTGGAAAAACAGTTCCTTGCGAGAGCTGCCTTCCGAGCTCGAATACTGGCGTGAAGGAGGATTTTGACACACACGTTCTTTTTAACTGTTGTTGTCATACATTTTCAGTTACTTCCTGTAACGTTTACTGAATGTGGACAAAATGTAAATAAACATCACACCTCATAGATAAAGCTATTTTGGGACAAGTTCAAGGGGTTTATGTAACCATGTGGCCAATGTTAACAAAGGACAATGACTTATAGTAACTCCGGTGCGGTCCTTTAAGGAAGCATCTGGGAAATTACAAGGAAACTACAGACTTGTACTACCAAGTGTATGCACTGGTTGGGTCAGATGTAGATTTTGCTGAGAATTTAGCTGTTTAAAAGTGAGTGAGGATGTTCCTGTTAGTTGGATTTGGAAAATGTCCTGACTGAGGAAACATGAATGGTGTTTAACATAGACAGATCATCGAGAGCACACGCAATATCACAGTGGAGAAATGACTCACGCCTCCAACACAACATATTTAGGACAATAACAGAGTGGATTAAAATCTGACTTTACTTGAGTGGCCCCTTCAGATTCTAGAGTCAAACTCCCCAGAAAATAATAAGTCTTCCGATTCTCATATATTCCTACATCACTTGAGGGCATCTACAGAGAAGAATTAGAAACAATGCCTAAGTGTAGGTGTTTATAGCTGCTAAAGGTAAATCCAAAAAGACCAAAAGCTGTAATTACTGCCATGGGTGTCTCTAAAACTTTCTGAATAAAATTTGTAAATGAAAAATTTCAGACATCTTTTTAGTAAACAGATCCCATGAGTTCAAATAGGATTTTAAAAAACAAGCTCCAGGAGTAAATTTACTCACGGAGGTGTCAACAGCAGAGTCAGCATGCTTACTGTCTCTGTTAGATGGAATTTACTTCCGAAGCCCACTCAAATACTTCCAGCCCAGCCCAAAAGATTTCTTTACTGTTGACCTTATTTATTGTGTGTATTGTTTATTTATTCCTTTCACAGCTCCGTGTGAAAATGGAAGTAAAGACTAACAGATAATTCACTCAGGTGCAGTCATTAGCTCAGTTGTTGAGACTTTGACCACCAACTATAAACTGACAGCCTCTGCAAACACTGCAAATGTGCAGTAACAGAAGAAAATGCACAACCTTGACTCACTACTTGATATATTGATCCTTCCATATTCATCAATATTCCCTGTGAATAGTGTAGGCATTTCAGTGTCTGTTATAAATAAGTGAGTGTGCTTGTGCGCCTGGCACCTTCTGTTGTGTGGGATGTTTCCGTAGTTGTAGCAATAATGAATATTTAAAACCCTTTCACTGCTTTGTTGTTGCACTCATACAACAAGCACCCAAGGCTTTCACGGAACAACATCCTCTCTGAAAGTGACTGCAGCCTTCAAAAACAGCATCTTCATCGTCAAGACTCCGTGGCTATGATATGTGCCCTCAGGTGCGTCTAATAGCATATTGGCTGTAAATGCGGCACTTTCTCTGTGTGCCAGTGCCTCCTGAAAACATAAAAGGTGTTTGTGCGTCTCCTTTACCTATTCTCCCGAATGGATTCATGACTCCCCCGGATGGCGCAAGAGTGTTGGTGGCCTGAGAAAACAACATCAACATAAATTTTTTTTTTAAGTGAATCAATATTGCAGTGACAGATCTTAATTTGTTGTGCTAGAGAAGAGCTTAAAGTAGTCATTTTTACTAGTGAAGGAATGACGGGAATGAAGTTTCTTTTCTTTGAATAAACTACACTGTACACCAGGGCTGGGCGATATGGCCTAAAAGTAGAATTTCTGATTTTTTTTTTTACACCACATTCAATTTTCGATTTTTTTTATTTTCTTTTTTTTTTTAACTACAAAAGACAAAGAAATTATTTAAAAATATG
>JAPXVT010000003.1:17626380-17638724 GCA_029823135.1 Acanthurus reversus | reverse complement strand
GCAGAGAGTGGGAGCTGACAGTGATGCTAGCCAACATTAGCTCTGCTGGTGACGGCTGCCTGCAGTGACAGACACAACCAACCAGACTTATTAGACACCTTGTTCGAGGTAAGACAGCTGCTTCTATTAAAGTGTGTTAATGTGTGTTTTTGTTTATTATCAATATTGGAAAAAGTCTTTGTCTGTTAGCAATGCTTTGCTAATTGCTGTGTGTGTTTTGTCAGTGTGATGAAGTGTTGAGGACAAAAGAGTATTTTGACCGGTTATTGATTCACTTGTAGGTTTTTTTTGCAGGTGATTTATTTATTTTTACTAAATATAGATCCTGTATTTAGTGAAGCTTTGCCTGTTATATCTAACATTATGGATGTGTTACTCTGCAGATATGAAGTGACCATTGGGGCAGCTGTGTGCATGTCTATATGTTCTGTACTTACAAGCTGAAAGTGTGTATGATTATTATTATATATATTTTATGGTAAACTTACAGGCTATTAAAGTTTTAAGGAATAGATATGGATTTTTAAGTTGTGTGCACGGGCAAATTTATGTTTTCTCTTAGTAAGGAGTTTTTATTAAAGAGGTAGTCTCCATAAAATGAGTTTATTATTTAGTGGGTTAATTTAACTGAATTAAGTGATTATCATTATCTGCTGTAAAGGTTTACGTGAACAGTGTTCTACGAAAGACTGCTTATAAGTTTAACTTTAAAATAATACCATAAACATTAAAGCAATAAGAGTGGGCAAGACTTTCTCTACTTCAGGTGAAATATCATCTTTTGTATAACAGTGTATTCATTATTTAGTGTCTGTTTTGGCCTCTAGCTTCTCCCTCTGGCCACCCTACAGCAACTCCAGGTAAAATCCCAGAGCTGCCACTGGATGAGTTAGTGTTGAACGGCTTTAAGTCCTGTTTTTGCCGTTATTTAAACATTTCTTGGGAAACATTGGCTTTCCAGACATAAATAAAGCAGCTTACTGTACACACACGTCAAAATCAGTGTTTCCAGTGTCGGAAAATGTGATAAATGAATGAATACTGATACTTTCTAGATGGGATTTAATGATATCTGTAGTTTTGTTACTTTAATGTACAGTGTGTGACATGAGATACGTTAGTAGACAGAGAAGGGCGCTGAGGTCATGTGGAAGTATTTACTGTGTAAATCAAAAGTTTCATTAAAATTACATACCTGTTCTATGGACACAGCAATAAATATTTGCTGCTATCACAGTCAGCCATAATATGGTTTTGATTTGATTTAGTGCTGTGTGCTGCGATCAATATGGGACAATATCACGTGTCTCCTCAGTTACAGAGGAATTTGCCAACTTTCTCTTTTCTGCTTTGGTCACTGACATTTTGCAGTGCATAAATTAGGTGGCTGACTTTTCCTGTACTTGTAGCTTTACAGATTACAAACATTACCATCGCTTTGTCTTACTCACTGCTGATTTGACATGACGAAACACCATGGTTGAATTATAGCCTGCACGCACATTTTTTCATTCTGATACTGTTAAAAATGAGCTTCTGACATTTAAATCACTGTAGCCGGAGTTTGATGGCCCCACCTGCGGCAACGCAGCTGAATGAAATGTCAGGAACCGTCCTGCACTCGCCGTAGTTTCTTTAATTTACACTCATGATTTGTTCACCCAATTTATTTACCTCATTCATATTTCATACATATTGCACAAACAGTTAAATGATGACACAGGGTCTTTTATATCTTACAGCATCCACAGTTATTAACATTACATTAGCTTCTGATTGTAATGCACACATTTAGTTGTATAAAGTCACCCTACATTTTGTCTTTTGAGTTTTTCTTCCTGTTATTTCTTCAGATTGCTGGTGTTAGAGGCTTGCTGCTAGTTGACGCTGTTGAAAGGGGCATCTGCTCAGGCTGGAGAAAGGGATGTGCTCGCTGAAACCAAAACAGATCTCTTAAAAACTGGAAGTTGTTAATTGGACTGTTGCCCACCACTTTTCTTCCACATAATGGAGTGGTGTTTGCTTTCTAGTTTAGCATTTTATTTCTTTATTTCGACAGTGTTTGTTTGGTGATTTGGGTTTGGTTAAATTTTTGTATTGTTTATACTGATAGACTAATTGTCTGGTTTTGTTGTATTTGCAGCATAATAGTGTTTCTGTTTGTGTTATTCTGTTTTGTTTAAAGAATGGCCTGATTAGCCATTATATAAATATTCCCCTTTGTGTTCAGTTGAGGAGGTTTGTTTTTTCTTGGTTACGTTTGAGCACTTATTCAGGTCAGTTCTGTTCAGTTCATGTTAAGTGCTTTAGCCTGAACTGAGTTCTGTTTGGTTGACCACTTTCATGGGCAACACCCAGAACTTTGTTTGTTTTAATTTTTGGAGTAAATAAAGCCCTGTTCTGATAAAGCAGCTGTGACTCCTCATGCTTTCCAACTCTGTCCTTCACATTGAGCAACAAGTGGAGAGGTTTTTCAGCCATACTTTGATTGCGACATGACTGCTTGCTTGTTTTTGTTTGTTTGTTTTAAATCCAACATATTTCCACACTGCTGATTTATTCTGAAAAGAGAAATAAATATTTTTCTACCAATTTCTTTGTGCATGCCATTACATTATCTGACTGGTCACATGGACCTACCTGGGGAATTTCAAAATAAAGGAATATCTTAAAGATGGTGATGAACAATTCCCCTTTACATTGATTACACTAGATTATTGATTTTTGAAACAATATATGTTGCATGAGTGTTTTGCCTAAATTACAACATTCTGTTTCAAAACAGGAAGTAGGCTGCGAGGAAGGCCTAAGTACAATGTGAAAAAGAAGTTGTGGGTGTCAGGTTTGACAGTTTTATTTTACTATTATGACAATCCTTCACATAAATCAGGTAGTTTCCTTAACCATAACAAAATTACTGGCAGTAGTGATTGATGGAACATATTTTGTGTTAAGGCTGTTGCAAACTGTTAAAAAAAATTCTCTGCCACTGTCATTGCTGTATATCGTAAGGTAGTAAAGCACAAATTCCATTAAAACTATTTTTAAACTGTAAACTCACTCAGTAGCCATCTGGGTAAATCTCCTTCAGTATTAACAGCGAGTGCTAAAAGAGTCCAGGAAATAATTTATTTCTCTGCAAGTGGGTCACCAAGCAGCAGCAGAAGGTGAAATATTGAAATGCATTAAATCATCGGTAGCTTAAAGGTGGAATGTTCTGAGCTTAAAGGAAGTGTGTGAGTACATTGACTCGTCTATGTGTGTGTGTATATGTATGTGTGTTTGTGTGTATGTGCGTGTTACATACTCGTGGTCTTTAATAAGTTAGGGCCACGGGAGCCCAGGGTTTAATTAAGAGTTAGAGACAGATTTAGGCTTCTGCACCATGCTAGTCTTCTCCTTGGACGCACACACATGCACACACACACACACACACACAGAGGGATGTCCTTGGATGTTTTATGAATCACACTTTTAATACCTATGAAATAAGATGGGCGCTTTGTAAGAAAAGTGCACAGAAAAAAGAGGTAGATCGATGAGATTAAAAGACTCGGAGCAAAAGAAGAAAAGCACACTTAATGAAATTCAGTAGAGAAAATCGAGAGAAAAAAGCAGATGTGAAATCCCATCAGCAATCTCGGGCATTCAGAGATTGGCCTATTCAGTTCTGAAGGTTGATGAAAGAATCAGGAGGAGAGGTGAGGGAAGCACAGGGCAATAAGTGCACACCTGGTATTTTTAACTTGGCTGCAGGGAGAAGCCTGAGACCTAAAATAAATAACTTTAAAATAATAAAGTCAAACTTTTTCTCCCTGTAAACAGAAGATACATGTCCACTGTGCTGCCTACTTTCAGAAGAAAGTTTATGTTGTTCTTGCTTTGTGCTCCTGTTTCTCTAAAGCCATAAATAAGAGGTAAAGGTGCAGATCAAAGGAGGAACACAGAATAAAATGCACGGCAGAGAGCGCTTGATAAACCTGAAATTAAAGCTGCTCCTCTAACACCACAATTTAAAACCCTTTAATCTCATGTAATTATAATTCAGGAGTTTAGCATATTTTGAGGCCTTTTTTTTAATGTAATCAAGCATTTAAAGGACAATGATTTACATTTGAATACACAGTCATTTCTCTCTGTTTTCTATATGCATATAAACTGTGTTTTGTGTCATTTCCTCTCTCTGGAGCAGGGCTTGTTGTGACAGCGTTTAGCTAAAGCATGGAGCTTGGTCAACAGAAAATTGTTTGACTTGTTACTATTGTTGCATTATTCAGAAAATGTTTAATTCAAGTTAATCATTTGAGTCATTTCTGAAGCAGAAGTGCCTCCAGCAAGTGTGGAGATTTTCCGCTTTTCCCTGCCTTTGTCTTTGGGTTTTGGTTGGACAAAACCGCAATTTGAAGACGTCGCTTTGGGCTGTGAGGAAATGTGATGAGCATTTTTTCCCACGATATTCTGAATAATGATCACAGAAGTGAATTGTAATTTAAAAAGAATAATTGAAATGTTAATCAGACATGAAAATAAAAGTTAGCTGCAGCCCATTTGGCTGAGGTTTTTGTGTGTTTGCATCCTTATAATCTGTTCCTGAACAGAATTGGGATGTTCACTGAGGCCTCAAGATTATTGTGAAGGTAGAGCTTTGACCCAGAAAAGTAGGCTGAAACCAGTCGAGCCTGCGCTGATTTATTAGTAGAAAAGCTTGTGGGATGTTGAGATCTGTTTAGTTCAGTTGACAGGATTGCAGTATATCAAAACCTCATTGAATTAATGCACAGTTTTTGGCAATGTCTGTACAAAGGGATCAGATGCATTTTTCACCAGCATGAAAATATCCATACTGCCCTTTTTGTACGATGTGAGTTTTAATCTAAAACTGTCTAACCCTTTTGAGGAGCGCTGGCCTTCACTCAGGGCTACCTTTACAATAAAGTGAGATTTATGCCTTAAAATTGTTCAATCAGTGGCACAGGAGCGCAAATTCAATTGTACTGATGAGGCTCCTCTGCCTTCTCCTCTGTACTCATCCCTCATTCTCATTCTTCATCATATCCATTTCAAAAGATGACTTTTTTCCCCAAAAAAGGGGAGAGCCGCTCGTTAGTATGCAGAGCAGCGGAAGTACAAACAGCACACTTCTGAATGAAATATTCATGACTATAGACTATCTTTGAGTGAGAGGAATTGAGAGGGATGAGGATGAGAACAGTCGTCATTTTGGACACAAGCCTCCATCCAAATTTCTAGTGTCCGCAGCCTCTTTAAGGACGGCCACCCTTTTTTTTTGCACTTGTTGGCTCTTTGAACCTGAAGAACAGAAAGCAAAAATAGCTCATCTTCTCCCTCCACCTGTTTTAAACTGTGTGTCTTTTTGCTGTTTCTCTCCTCCTCTTCTGTTCTCTTTTTGTTGCTCCTCAGGCATCTGTCACTTCAGCACTGCTGGCAAAAGCTCTGTGCCGGCGGGAAAGTGGCATCCCAGCTAACAAAACTGAAGGTGAATGAAATGCAAAATAGCTTTGATGTCATGGAGCTGCTACATTATGGGGGTGATGCTACATGGAGGACTATGAGTGCTTTTCAAGTGGTTCAGCCAGCGGATCAGTTGTGCAAGCTTGAGTTTCAGAGAGTTTCTGAGAACTGAAAAGCTTTTAAACAGCAAGAAAGGAAAATTAATTGCACTCAAGAGGACTGTCTTTTTTAATTTGCTGAACAAATGACAAATAACAGTGTAAAAATTTGTTTTAATCATAGTATTTTTTTAAGGAATACTAATCAGTTGAGGGAAAATCGTGAATATTTTGTTGTTTTCATGTTATTTAAATTAAATTTGATGTTAAATAGGCTACAAGTTTTATCGTTAGCCATGTCAACACTAATTCCAACACACCAAAATGATTTTAGTTAGTTAAACTGTTGCTCCAAAAATGACCAATTCTAGTTTAGTCAAAGGAAACCTTTAATTCATTGGGTTAGATGTGAAGATATTCTGGCTTTATGCGCTGTTTCTCAGTGCTGCCTCTGTCTGCTGTTGCTGGCCACTGCTACTAGAGTAGATCACTTAAAGAGTGTCTGTATCTGATCAGCTGCTGTCCTTATTTTAGTGTGCACAAAGTCATGAAGAAAACACTGACTTGCAATAAAAAGGACAAGGTAAAGTACTTTATTTGTCACAAATATAGTGTACAGTGAGATTTGGCCTCTGTGTTTAACCCATCCCGGATGAGCAGTGGGCAGTGCAGCACCCAGGGACCAACTCCAGAGTGTGAGCCCGGACATCAGTCAAGGGTACTGACTGGAGATAGACCTACACTGACGTACTTGTTTTTGATGGTGGGGAAAACTGGAGCACCCGAGGAAAAACTACATGAACACGGGGAAAACATGCAAACTCTGCACAGACACCCGGGACCTTCTTGCTTTGAGGTGACACTTGCAAAGCCAACGTGCCGGACAATGAACGGATTTTATTTTACTCTGAGTTGAGCTAAGTCCACAGTGTCTGATAGTACTTCATTATGAGGGCAAAGCTCGTGCTTCAAATAAATAAACTTTGCATAAAAGTGTTAATGTTGGGTAATAACCTAAAGTTAGGAATGGGATTCTCTTGGCACCTCACGATTCCAATACAACTCAAGGGCCTATGATTGGATTATAAGGCAAGCAATGATGAATCAAGATGCATCTTAATTTTACCCTACATTTAGCTCTTGTCCAGTTCACTTTTGCTGTCAGCTTTGTAGAAACCATATTGTTTTCAAATGCTAACTTATAATTCACTTGATGCTGGTCAGAACTCACGGTCAGCCACGTTTCTTTTTGTTGCCACCACTACCTAATGTCCATCTGGGGTTTTGATTGCCCTTCCTTGGTGTAAACCTCTGCATTCACAAATTGACTGTAATGAGGAAATGAAACGGCAGGTCCTTCATCTCATCAGGCTTGACAGAAGGGGAAGAGACAGACAGACAGACACTCAAAACATACCAGTGATAAAGTCAAGTTTGCAAAGTAAGTAAATACTGTGTAACAAGTGAAGCAACTGACTCAGAGTTGATCAAGTGTTTTTTGTTTTCTGCAACCAAAAACTCACCACATTTCACAGTTAGAAAAAAATACAAGTTAAAAAAAATACAAGAAAGTTATACCAGCTTTCTGAAAACGAATCCTGTGTTGGAACAGTGAGTCAAAATTTCTGCTGTTAAAATTGTCCATATGTGTGAAAACACAACAAATGCAACCATCATACATTATAAATAGGCTGAACAAATTGTGTGGATTGAAATAGAGGAGTTTTCCTAATATTATCTCGTGAAGGTTTTTTTTTTCATGTTGCTGCAATGGTGTAATTAACAGCGCCAAAATAGCACAATTTAAAAAAAGAAAAAAACAAACAAGAAACACGAATACAGCTGTGATGTTAAACTGGTGGCAGAGGTTCTCAGTCAGGTCATCCATCCTTTTACATATTGCTATTGGTTGTCAGTCCATCAGTGAGTTTAACTTGATTGTGAAAGACCTTCACACCCACACAGGCATTTTTTCACTTGCTGTGGTTGATGAGACCTTTGCTCAGGATGAAAGGCTGATGAAGCTGCAGCACAGTGGCCCCAAAAACTCAGTGGAAGAGGAAGCATCCATGACATACAATCAGCTTTCTGATAACAACCCCACATGGTAATTAATGCTTTTTATACACACAAGGGTTGTTGTTCAGCTACATTTCTGTATCTAGTATCTATTATAAATGAGGTAGTACATGAATGATAATTTAATCATTCTGAATAATTAAAATCACATGTGTGGGTTTGACATTGGCGTGCAAAGCCTTTAAACGATGCGTGTTAACTTTTTTCCAATAGCTTTATATGAGCTGATAGTGAAGTCAGCTTGTTTGTGTATGCACTGACTTCCAGCTCTGTGTAACAGAGCAGATTGTTCAACTACCTACAAATTTGGATTAGAATGAAAATCATGTATTCCCAGTAAGGAAAAAAAAACCTTCATATCAGTTACAGAAGCTTGCTTCATCTTGAAGGATTTTGACATGATACAGTCTCTGTTTCTCTCTGTTACTCGCACAAGTGTGAATGTGTTTATATGCAAGCATGTATGTGGATGTGTTGTGTGTTTATCTTGGATGATTGTGTAGCCTCAGTACTCTTCACAGAGGAGATGACTTATTGATTAAAAGGACTCATTTATTCAGATGAGGCATCTGGAGAGGCCTGCGGGCTTGTTTTAGTCATGAAATCAACACCCCTTTCTTCTGCATCCTCCTCCCCGACAAACACCTCACACATGGTTCGACAGCCGCTCTGCAGCTCGTAATCTGGAAAAAACACAAAGAACAGAAGTTTTGGAAATTCTACTTTGTCATTTGTTTCTGGTATCTCTGGTATCCGAGTTTGGCTCGTGATAACCTTGATTTCAATTCTTCTTGTAATGAGACTGTTCTGTTAATTACCACAGCATGCAAAATGAATATTACTTCTGGGTTTTTGCAAATAATAAATGAATTTTCTTCTCACATCCCTGCTGAGTTGACTAACGAAGGATTGCAACACTTTTTCTATTGTCTGTAGGCTTTTATTTTATTACTGCAAGTCTGCAACTATCTGAACTTTTTTTTCTGTTGTCTTTCGTCAGTTGCTCCCTGTTTTTTCTGATGAGTTTCCACAGCAAAGCTTCTGCTTGCTGTCAAACCAGGATACAACTGACCTCTCACGGAGATCCACATATTTGATTCAGTATTTGCAAATTTAATTTATGCCCTTCCTGATGCAGCCTTGGTCAGCAATCAGGACTCCACTGGGCTGTGCACCCCGACCGCTGGGGAGCCACGCGAGTTCAGTGTCTTGCCTGAGGGCACCTGCATTGTTATTTATTTTTTTGCATGTATGTGGTTGTCTGTCTGGTTTACTGTTAGTTTTAATGCATCTATGTTGGATCCTGTCTATGTCTGCTTTAATTGTCAATTTTTATGTCTACCGAACAGTGTTGTTAATTTTGTGCGCCATTTTCTAAAAGCCTAACCAGGGACAAGGCCTGCAAATTAGCCATGGCTAGAAGTCCTATATACACTGCATTGGTTGCACTTTAATAATTAGATGTAACAATGCTTACATGTATTGTTCCTGACAAATAAACTAATAAAATGAAGCATAAAAATGTCGACAGGACCCTCTGATCAGTAGACGGCTTGTTGTACCTTGTGAGCCATAGAAGCTCTCTGCAACTATCTTTAACAGTAAGTGAAAATATAAACCTCTACAGCTCTGCTTTTTATCCACGCTGGAGCGACATCGCTCTCGGGAGGCTGATATCAATCGTTCTGCCAGTTCAACACTTTGCTGCAAGTTTTTGTGAATGTGGCCCTGAGATGATGTCAATACACAGCATGTGTGTCACACCACTGACACCCTGACATTAATCTTTCAGCATCAGTTCGTGTTCCAGACGCTCTTGAGTTTTCTTGATGCATTAACCTAAAAAAAATGAAGCTAGATGATTTATTAACATGATATCTGAGAAATCAGGTTACTGCAGAAAGTTGACAATAGAGTTAGGCAACGTGATGTTATCAAGGCAGGAACTGTATTACAACCAAACAGCCAGTGTCATGCATGCCTATTTTGAAATGTCCTGTTTTGATTTGACCATTGGTCTTTAAATAAAATTTCAGATTTCCCCATTTCAAAGTAACTTTTCCATATTAAAATGTCTAAAATCGACAATATATTTAAAATATCTCTTCAAGGTGAAGGTGTGTCTCATTTTGCTAACTGAAACTAACTGCTGGTGTGACACCAGTCAGACTGAGGGAGGAAGTCGGCAAATGTGACCAAATGTAAAGTAAAAAACTTCAACACTTTAACTCATTTGTGAACACTTCAGCCTTTCGCCGAGGTCAGACTACAAGATATTTTTATCTGTAGAAATGTTCACCGTGTCATATTATGGGATTAAAAAGTCATAAATTCTTGCCGTGTCATGGCCGAGAGACATGACACACTACACGTTGCTCCCCGATCAATCACGTCATGATGCGCATGACATCACCTGCAAGGAAGTGCTCGCTACTGACTGCGACTACATCGACTGACAAGCCATCATGGGAGGTAAACAAAAAATCAAACATTCTAGTCTTTCTGTCTTGAGGTTGTGAAGTGTCCTAGGTGTGGCGTCGGTTCATTATGACACTATGTGAGGTGAAACAATCCATTGTTGTGCCTGATGCTAACTAATAGTTTCTGAGCCTGACCAACGCCCTACATCTTCCTGCTCAGGCTATTATTGGGCTGATTTCATGTAGTCTGACCTTGGCATTAGTCGGTCAGATTTTCTTCTGCAATGAAGGCTGTTAAACAATGAAACAAACATCTTTTTGTAGCAGTAGAAACTACATATCATGCCTTTGCACTGAAGGTTGCATTTGCCCAAAGCATCTGCTGGGCTCTGGACCACATCCTCTTGGGGTTAATGAAAGAAAGGTGGACTACTGGAAATAAGGGTGCCAATACTTATATACTGCACCCCATGTTGGGAAATACAAGAGATTCAACAGGCTGGTTGGACATCTGGATTGAACTCATGGCTGCAGTCAAGAGTAGCTCCAAGATGTGAATCCAAGTTATCTCCTTCTCTGTCCTACAAAGCCTTTAATCTCAGGCCTAAGTCTTTCGATGTGCTGGCCTGGATCTTGGTCGGATGAGTATGCCACGGCCTAAATGCACCTCTTGTGTGTGTGTGATTTTAAGTTGGCGTTCTCACAAATGCATGTGAAATCTCCTGTTTTGACAGGTGCTTGAATCGGGGATTAGAACAGGGATGAGAACTGCATTAATCAGAGGATTCATCCTCTGACTAAGTATACTGCACCACGGTTGAGCTCTGAAAGCCGGAGCACAGTGCTCGGCTTGGGAAGAGGTGCAGACTGAGATGGTGTAAATGTGGTTTTGGAGCTGTCAAATAGAGGCTTATAGCTCAAGGGCTGGACATGCTTTCATACGTCTCTTAGAGAGAGTGTGTGTTTGTGTGTGTAATGGTGGGTGCTAGCGTTTCTTTGTGGATGTGGACGTGGGGTGCAGTGAGAGTGATGAGAGCGTAAGGTTTTATCTTCAAGCACTGCTCTCTCGGAGCGAGTCTGCAGCTCTTAAAGCACAGAGGCAGATGGCTCCTCCGTCTCTTTCCACCATCCCTCCAACTCAGGGTCACCTCTAGTCCTCACAACATCCTATTCAGCGTAACTGTATGTATGTGTGTGTGCAAGAGGTGCTTAGTTCATCTCACGGTCTAATTGAGATGACATTTCTACTCTCCAAATTAAATTATTCAGCTCCTCTTATTCACTTGTTCTCCTGCTCCTTTGTTCCCCTTCCACCAACTGACTCTCTTTCTCTGTGGGCTGAAAACCTGCGCTCATAAAAGCGCTGACCCCAAAAATAGGGAAACCATAACTTGTGTCTTTATTCGGGAGCTTTGTGAGGTGGCTGGAACTCATTCTGAGCCGTGTGACCTTCATTGAAAGTCAGGGAGTGATGGAGTAAGTGTTGCTAGAGAGGATCCTCTCGCTGTGACCAGAGGTCGAAGGCGATTGTCTAGCTTTGTTTTCAACAACATTTTCTTTTGTGAAGGTGCAAAATCAAAGGCAGAGGTGAGCCTCGAGGAACAAAGTCTGCAAGTTTTACTCTTTACTGCTCTTTAATCGAAGATTCTGCTTGCGTTGAAAGGTTTTCTCACCTTTTGTTATTTACCTGAGCTGTTCTTCAAAAAACTGAAAGCTAAAAACAAACCTTTATTGCAAATATATTATCAAGCTGCAGCTACTCTGACCTTGAGGGAAAAAGTGAAGTTGTATTTGTACTGTCTGTTTCTAAAATTGGCAGCAATGACAGGAGGTTGGAAGTTGTTATCTGTTTTTTTATTTTTTGTTCCTGTTTGTCTTTGTTGCAGCTTGGCTCTCGCCCCTCTCCTCTCATGCGTCTGTTCTCCTTGGCTCGTCTTTGATGCAAGAAGGTGTGGGACAAGAAGCCAGCGTGATCCTTTGAGTTAAAGGAAACTTTGCAGCTCTGGTTACATCCTGCTTGCATCACACACACATGCACAGACTCTCTCTCTCTCTCTCTCTCTCTCTCGACTTGCTCACTCTCACACAGTGATCACGCCCAAGTCTTTGGCAGAGTCTCTGCATATACCTTTCTTTATTAGTGGAGTTTCTATTTGTGCTCTAGACCTGATGTTTGCATTTTCAACCCTTTATATTGAAACAACTTAGCATTTTTTAAAGTCTTGTGTCTTTTTATCTAAATCAAGCTAGCTGGTGACTAAGACTCCTCAGGAAG
>JAPXVT010000003.1:17559065-17571189 GCA_029823135.1 Acanthurus reversus | reverse complement strand
ATTATCCATTAAACAAACAAAGCTACTATATCTATGAACTACTTTTTAAATAAAAAAGATTGTTTTACATTTTTCCAGATCAGCTCATTAGTTTGTGTTGTGTGTTCTTTGTCTCATCACACCAATTTATATCTCCTTAAGGTTCTTCACAACATTCACTGACAACAACTGTTCCACTGCTGCATCTCAGATCAAAACAAACGGATGAGTTGGTAACACCTCCCACCTAAACAGAAACTGCTATTATATTGCTCTCCTCAAAGCCACCAGACTGCACTGACACAAACAGTAATTTTACCTCACAGATCAGCACAAAGGCAGCAAAAACAAAGTGTAAGCTGCATGAAAAGTGGATACTGGAATCAGTTTTTAAGGGAAGTATCGTCATGTGGTAATGGATGATCAGTTTTATGGTGCTTGCTTGTGTAATATTTTGCGACTTCTTTACTTAATGTCTTTATTTTCTTGCTGAGTTTTGTGATTTTATGGTACAGTATGTAAAGACAGTAAATTCTTTGTTTTCACTTTCTCTTACTTGTTGCTGAGGTTTACTGGATGTATTTAATCAAGGAAAGGGCACCGCAAGTACATCTTATGCTATAAATGCTGTTATGTATGGAATTGGCCACTGCTAAAGTGCATACTTGTTCCTCTACAAATTAACTTTAAATATATGAACAAATAAAAATATTGTATTCAGTGCAATTTTACAGCAGGATTAATCTAGGTGGAGAAAGTGAAGGGAACTGCTTGCCCCACCCATATTCCACCGCTGAGGAACCCTGAGCAAGGTGGCGATAGAAATGTAATATTATCCCAGCCGTCTCAGTAAGCACTGCCTTGCAGAACCTGCACTCTGCCGACTGTTTTTTCTTATATGTTGTTTTGCTTATGAATTCTCTGTGATTAAGGAAGCCGAACTTGGATGAATCAAAAAAATCAAACTACAAATGGCTTACGTTATTGGCTGCCTTTGAAGGAGAAAGTTTAACATCTAATCACAGTCATTATGTTCTTCTTGATTAAAAATCCCAAGTCTGCTTTGTCTGAGACCAAGACAAGACTGAGTCAAAATGCATTTGATTCCGAGATGAGACCTAGACCTTCAAAAAGTGGTCTTGAGACCAGTCTCCAGAACTACAACGCTAAGTGGAACCTCCCCTGAATAAAATAAAGGTAAAAAAAAATAGCTGCCTTGTTCCTCCCTTAACCAGTTTTCAGTCAAAGCGCATTCTTTGTTCCCACCCCAGGCCACATGTGGACACATTCCTCCAGGGTTTTTGGCTCACTATTTAGAAAGCATTTTAACAAATACAAAAAAGAAAACCCGGGAGGGACAGATCAAGAACCCAAAAATAATTCAGACGGTAAACCTTCAGAAATCCTTAGGAGGGGATGAAGGTTAAGTAAATGAGTAAACATGTCTAAGAGCTGGATGTTATATTAAGTGTTTGTTATGGATGCTTCAGTTTTGATACACAGATGGGCTTTGTGCTTTTTACTGTGTATGTGGATCTGCGGTGCCGATACATATCTTGTTTATGTGAGCATGTATGTAAGCTTGCTTGTGTGACTGTGTCACAGTGCATGCTGTCCCATGGGAGAGGAGGTCAGCTCTGTCTCCCAACTCAGGCACAGTCATCAATTACACACTATTTTCTCTGCTTTGGTACTTCACCCTCTCTTGGGTTCACACACAGACACACACGCAGACACACACACACACACTCCAGTCCTAGACGCTTATCTCACTGGCTCTAATTCCCTACCGAGTCTCCAGAGAGAAGAGACAGTGCGGCGGCTCTGTCTTGAGGGGCTTCTACCCCTGTCGTGATTTATGTAAAGACAAAGCTGAGTCAGGCGGGCTACATCCCTCGTCAGTAGCCGCCCCCACTGCAACTGTCCTGTCCACCTCTGCAATCCATCTCCAAGGGTTTTGTCTGCAACCTAGCTGTGGAAAATAACGGCATGTTCCCCTGTGCCCCGTCTGCACAATTACACCAAAAAAAATCCAAGAGTGAGAAACAACGTCAATATAAATGTCATGGGGATTTCATGATATGCTTCAGTCTTGAGAATGTGAAAGCGGGGACAGAAGGTACGAGGAGTAACAAAGAAAGAATATGCCAGTGCACGAAAAGGTCAGTGTCATCAATGGGACATAACCAACCAATACAGCGAGGGAGGCTCTGTTGCTGTAGTTTGGAGACAGAAGAAATATTGGTGTGTAAATAATTCACCTGTGCCTCGTGGGGAGTTAATGAGGATGACAGATGAAACATGACGAGAGATCAGAGCCTCCAGCGGTGTACACACACACATTTGCACACAAAACAACCTCAGCAACAACAAACAAGGACACAAGACCGAGTACAGCAGCAGGAAGGAGGCTGTGAAAAAGATAAAAAGACTGTAAAAAGAAAACAGCTCCACAAAGGGAGAGAGAGGGGAAAACGGTCGAGATAAATCTGCACTCGGCTGAGACCGAATCCCTCATTTCTCCCCCCTCCTCTCTCTCTCTGTCTCCCTCCCTTTGCTCAGCTGCCGCCTCGCGTTCGGCCCTCCCTCTGAGATTACACCCAGCACACCTGTGACTTCACACCTGAAGTGATGAGAAAAACCAATCAGATATGAGAATCTTGCACCATCGGCAACGTGTCCAACTGAGGAGAAACGATAGACGATGGAGTCTTGTTGTGCTGAACAAAGTACTTTAGACTAAAGACACTGGAACAAACACTTGATTGATGGCACATGTAATAAATCACGTCAGCGGCGAGCTCTCTTGGAAATCTTAGACCGACTGCCCTTGAAAAGAAGACGGGTAATAGATTTGGCAGTGAAGCGTCACTTGTCACCGAGGGCAATTATCTTGGATTAAACAAGGACAATCTGACTTTTACATACATGTGTTATATATTTACCATTTTAAATACACTCAGTATTTACGTGCTGAGGTTTGGAGTCAAAATCTCCCCCCAAAACAGCTGAGGTTGTGGGATCTGGGTCACAGTGTGTGGAGCGAGGACGATATCCAACCTGACACCTCTTAAAGCCTCTGAGCCAGTGTAGGCGGCAACATGACTCATGCTTTTAATATGATTGGCTTCTTGAGATGATGCTTTGTGTCATGGCACCTGGAGCACAAAGCGAACGGCACAGCTTTCAGATTTGCATGTGTGTGCGTGTGTGTGCGGTAGAGGTGTTGTGTGGCACTCCTGTGCATGCCGGGCTGCGTGCTGCAGCAGGATAATGTTGGACAATATCACTCCCGGGAACCAGAAAAGGAAAAAGCACTTTCTGTGCCAAATACTATTAATAATTTCATTAGAATAGCCTTCTGGCAGAAATGCGTGTGTGAGCATGTGAATCAGTGTCCTCTTACTGCTACATTGGTGCGTGGAAGTGTTTGCGTGGGAGAGGGGAGGAAGGAAGGGGGAGAGAAACACACAGTAATTAAAACCCAGGGCTGTATTGTGAATGTAATTTGATCTCAGTATAACGTATTAATAAGACGCAAGAAATAATTTCAGTTTAATTGTAGCTTAAGTTTCTGATTGACTGATCAGTGGAACTCCTGTTTCAGATCACATCAGAAAGTCTAGTGTGTAATGTGTTGCTATTTATCAGCCTGCGTTTAATGCAACATGAGACAGTGTTCCCATCACTTTCTGACAGTTTTACACACTGAGATACTTGCACTAACAAGTGTGGAAGCTATGCTGTAACATGAGTTGACCGTGACCCCGAATCACCGCGATGGAAAGGTTAGACTGGCAAACACATGATGAATAATATGTGTGAAGCTTTCACTTGGACTGAGATTCGCAGTTAATTACGGAGGGACAAATATTTGCTTGGAATGATGGATGACATATCGCCTTCATTTCTGCTGGCTTACAGTCCAACGCTTATCATTATTCATCCAGTAAACACCTTTCAAAGAGTACTCAAGTGATTTAGTTTGTATTTACATTTGCATTACAAAGTTGGGGACTGATTAAAAAAGCATGAGTTGATTTAGCTGAGTGATCCAGATTTAGTCCCCGGTGTCTCTTGTGCGGGTAATGCTCCAAAAACGCTGCCGTTACAACGACGCAACTTGAGAGCTTATTTGTTTGTTGGACCCACACGACTTGACCCATGTCTGTCAAACTGCAACACAGGCTTTCTAAATAAAACAAAGCCTCCAAGTCTGACTGAGAGAATGAGAATGTGACTGACATTATCCACATTCCTGACAAAGTTCCTTCAGAGGAATAAATGACATTGAAGCAGGCGAACTTCACAGACACACTTTAAAATATAAATGTGATGGAGTGCCTCTTAAATTCAGGAAAGTTTATAGATTCTGATGGCCCTCTCGCAGAACTATAAAAACTTTATATCTCTGCATCTAAATTTAATTAGAAGAAGGTATTCCGACCATCTGTGGAACATTATTGTTTATTATATGTAAACAGTAAAGGGTGTTGATGAAAGGGGGGCGGATTAATGGAAACACATCTGCTTCAAGGACACAGACAACAGTTTGTCAGTTGTATAATGTAGAACGCATGTTTGAAAGGCTATAAGCCGATCTTTACAGTAATGGTGCTAATTTTATCAGTGAGTAACTGGTGTGGCTTACCTCCGTGTAATATCTGTGAAATGCACACCACATTGAAAGGCATATGAACATTTCAGAAGTCCACCCTCCCTGCCACAGATCTCGAATGTGATCTCCCCCTTATCAACTTTCCTCGTAAAAGTAGTGACACCCCTCCTGCCCTTCACTTGCATGGGGGCTCAGGGCCAAGAGGCTGACCTGTGCTCTCCGTGGCATCCAGGCTGCCCGCTAGCTGCTCCAGGAGGCGCGCTCTGGCCGCGTTCCTGCGGTGCTTCTTGCCCTCGTAGTGTTGCTGGGCCATCAGGGGGTTGTTGAACCAGGCCCCACACAGGCAGCAGTACTTCCCCGCCTCTCTTCCACCGTTGCCGCCAACCACTGCCATGGGCCAGGGGAGGGCCGGGGGAGGAGGGCACGTGGTGGGGTCCGTGGGTACCGGAGTGGAAGGAGATGAGTCTGGGGAAAAAAGAGAGTAGATAGGTGAGGGGTTAGGTGTTGCAGAAAGGAAATGGGGGAATAGAGGAGAGTGAGGCAGTATATTAACATTAATTCAAATGTAAATGGAGTTTTAATGCAAAAATGACATGAAATGAAATTTTTTGAAATTACATTAACATGAAAATGACATTAGATTCCAATTCAGATGCACACACACTCCCTTTGTGACAGTGGATGGGAACATTTTCCCATCAAGGGCCATTTCAGTTTTTATAACATCCTTCGAGGTCCATACTGAATCATTAAACACATACATCACACTAACCTCTAATGCAATGACTAAAATGGCCTCTCTTTGGCAAGGTGTCTGATGTCAGATGGTAATAATGATGATGCTTTCTGTAGTAAGGTTTCCAGGTTTAGGTCAATCTGTGGGTTGCAGCTTATCAGACACATGTGCCTGTCTCATGTTAAACAGCGAAGCAAGTATGGTTGGTTCCTGTTGCCTGATTCACTGTCCTAAAACCTCTCACCTGATTTTCCTGATAGAGTTTTGCACACTAACCAGCATATTTAGATTTAATAGCAGGCTTTTGCGCTTGCAAAGTAGGAAAATGCAAAGTGTTACCTCTTTTCAGTTGCATTTGCCACGGCTTTCAATTCACTTTAAATGATTTCACATTTAAAAGCAGACAGATGAGAAGCTGGTTCAGACACTGGAACTTGACATTCAGCGCTGAGAGGTACTTGTTAATGTTCACTACGAAGGCCAAATAACTACTGCTTTGACTGATCACGACAGGTTTTCTCCTACATCTCCATGAATTCTTTGAGACAAAGTGAGCGACACTTTGGAAGATTTAGATTTGCTCAGTTCTAGCAGCTCTACTGTGGCAACAAGGCCCTGATCCACAAAACTAAAACTAAAGTAAACCAATAGCCGGCTACAGGGCTATAGTGCCTTTGTAAGTACCAGATGTGCTCGGCCTGCCAGATCAGCTTGGGATCCTGCGCTCACAGAGGACGTAACGCATAAACCTACAAAAAATCTCATGAGAATGAATTTCTTTAACCCAAGCCGTGATCTGTCTCTGACCATAACTATGTGTTTTTGTCGATGAAATAAGATGATCTTTAACACATCGTTGTCATATTATTGTTACCATAATACGGTTGTACCAACTGCACAATGAAGAAAGTGTGTTTCACAAACCAAGGATTACCGTCACACACACTTGTGTCATTAACATTGGGGAGTGTGTGCTGAGCTCGCTACAGACATTACCGAATGTGACTCTGTTATTGTGTTGACAAAAATATGAACATTAACATTACAATGTGCTTCATCGTAAAGGGCAAGAAAGCGTTGGTTTATTAAAATGACAATGACTGTGCTAGTATGCTAACGTGCTAAGTAAGAATAGCATGCTAGCATGCTAATGTGCTCATTACAAATAGTGTGCAAGCATGCTAATACAAATGTTGTAACTTTGTGTTAACATGCAGTCCAAGTTGGCTGACCGCTTGTGCATGTGCAGAACAGACTGGGTGCTGAAAACAATAACCAATCACAATGTGAGATCACTGTCCAGCCAATCTTAATGCATAACATTTTCTGTAATCACTCAAGCCAATCTAGCAGGTCGAGGTCTGGTACCTACACTGGCTACAAAGATCGTCACCTGTCTTTTTAGCCCTTGTCCTCAGTTGCACTTTCCCCAATTTGTTTTCAGTAGACATTTCTCTGCACATGCGTTTTCCTCACTAAAATGCAGAATTGTCCCATTTTCAATGATGTGCAACTCACAATTAAAGGGAATATCTGATCTGTCCACTAATTTCACAGAGCATTGACAGACATCAGATTCATATCAGATTTATTTCCACATTTTATTTCCACATTCCACATTTCCGATTCTATGAGCTTTTTTTCTGCTTACATGTTTACAATACATATCCGATCTGTGCCACATGAGAGGAAGAAAATCAGACTTGGGTCACTTGGGTCAGCCAAATATTCCCTCTGAATGAGGTTTCAGCCTATCAGCTATTAGCTTGCTCAAGACAAAACATGGTCTTGTAAAAACTGCTTGCTGGCCAACTGAAACCTTACAACTTCTCCAGTTTAACATAACAGAACTGTAATGACATACAAGATTTCGTCGATGCTAACGCACCCCATCACGATAACTTAGGCACACTGGCTCACCTTTTAGTCCTACCACAAACAATCAGATCTCTTTGATGATGCATTATTGCAATGTATGTGATATGTTTAGGGACCACTTGGGAAAGACGTGTTAGTCTAGTATCAGTATTTATCTTATTTTTTTCAGTCTGTTTATTGCAGAAAAAGTAAGTGCAAGATTTCTAGAGAATTTTCTTGTGTTTCTGAATTGCCTCTTAGATGTCTGTAGGCCGTATAAAGCCCAGAGGCCGAAGGTTCCCTACCTCTGTTGATACATTGTAGAAACCTCAAGATGCATTGAAAAGCTCCAGATTGAGATCATACTGATTGAGACGGAGAGCAAAGAGCAGATAGATTGCTTTCAGCCACATCTGTGGCACAAAGATCAGGGTCAGCAGAAGACGTCAGCGATGTGTGACCAGTCTGCAAGCGCTTCAGCCTGACTGACTACTCACATCTACAGTCTGAACTCTTCTGCTTTATCTTTTTTATCTTTGTCTTTGCTCATGCTAACACCCCCCCCCCACTCCCTTCTTTGTCTTCTCTCCTCTGTGAGACACTGAAAAACAAAAAGAAATGGCAGACTTCCAGGTGACCTGCTACTCATGACATGACACTGGTTACCATGGTGATTGCCCATTATAGCCTACAGGCGCTGACATGTCCGCAGGATGCGGTCGTGGCTCACGCAGCCAAGACTGTGTGCGTGTGGCTGCACGTGTGTCTGTGTGTGCATGTGGGTGTTTGGGTGGCAGCTTGAATGTATAATCAACGCATGAGTAAATGTGTTAAAGCCTGAGTGTTTCCGTGTGTGTGTGTGTGTTTGTGTGTGAATGGAGCTCCAGAATAGGCTGCTTGCATGTGTGTAAGGTACAGTACGTGTACCAAAGAAATCATCTTTACTCAAACTGTTTATTTGAACACAGGCAGGGGGTGTTAGGTCCACCGCCAAATTGTGCGAGAAAGCTTCTAATGCCAGATGGCATGTCCAAATGTGCCGATGCGCCATCTACAAAGTGTCAATGACTCGAGAGTTATACCCGCTCTGACTACACAGCCACAATACTGCACGTTTAAGCATTTTATATCACGAACAAAAGCCCCCTCACACATGCTTTTAAGCCAGAATGAGTCATATCACTTACATTAAACAGCTCACTGATAACAAATGAAGAGCATGCATTAATCTGAATGGCGACCATGAGTGTGAGATGTGTTGTCTATGTGGGTTTTTTGTGTGTGCACCTGTGTTGACTCGACTCCAGCCCCTGCGAGCTGATTGGTTGCTCATACCTTGATGTGTCTTTGAGCTCTGTTCACATAGTTACTGTTTCTATGGCCGTGTGTGCTCATCTCACCAACCACACCCACTCACATTCCCTTCACTTGTGCTCGCCTTCGCCACAATATCATCTCACTTACAAAACACAACCCTGTAACTCTTTTACTGTCATTTTATGTCTCAACTGTTAATCTCAGTGACAGGGCCATCCTATAATCTGTGCTGCAGCATTCATGCGTGCGTGTGTGTTTGTTTTCTGCGGCCGTGCATGAGTGAAGCTCCTGAGCTCCCACGGCTCTAGGGAAGAACAGCACATGACGAGCAGCAACAGGGAGAGGTCCTCGGTTGTGTTTTTCCTCTCCATCCCTTGTTTTCCCACCCTTCCTTTTTTCATGACTATGATCTCTGCACACTGGAGCAGAAGTAAGTGGTTTACATGGAGTGGGGAACAGGGAGTGTGTGTGACGGTGTGCGTGCAGGAGGAGGAGGCAGTGGTGGGGAGGAACACAGGTACATGCTCTGCTCTCCTCCTCTCAAGGGCTTCTCACAAACACACGGCCTTTGCTTTCTCTGTCCTCACTGTGCGGTTTGTGTGTGAGTTTATGTATGAGTGTTCCCGTATACATGTTAGTTTTCATGTATATGTCTAACGTAAACGTGCAGGCATCAGTCATCCGGCTTATGTGTGTTTCCCATGATTGTGTGTGTGTGCACGCGTGTGTGTTTTTTTGCCCATGTGCGCTCAAGCCTGTCAGCTTGGATGTGCATCTTCCATGGAGTGCTCATCTCAGAGTGATCGTGAAGGCTACTTTTGACTTTAATCTCTCTTGAAATCTTCTTCTCTCCCAGGTCACTCTTTCCTCTCCTTTCATTCCCGTTCTCTTGTTTCTTTTCCTCCAGGTCCCACTGTCACAAAAACCAAGGAAACTCCACGACAGTCGCTGTGCAGAAGTGACACTTTTTCAAAGTAGGCCAAAGTTTAGCAAAAGTCACTTGGGCTTGATTATAACACTCCATTTTGTAGTGATTGTGTGTTTATGGCTCTTTGAATTTCTCACTTTGAATCCATTTTAAATCACATTATGTAAAGCTTCCCTCGAGACGACGCACCAGCACTGACGCTTGAAAAAAAAATGCTCATCTTAAACAATCATGAGTGAGAACAAAAATCAGTTCGTGGATGTCTTGACTTATTAAGAAGATTTTTTATTAATCATAAGACATTTTTAAATTTAAAGGCTGTCTGTGTGCTTCACCTTCAAAGTTTTGCAGCTTTGGCCTCTGGCATGTTAGCTTTTCCAGACACTTTTTCCTCTCCTTCTGATATCCAGGCTAGATGTTTTGAAGCATGACTAAAGTTTAACAAATCCTCTTCAGATAAAATTATGTGCTTTGAACTTAAAATAATTCTCAGCTCAGTGATACGTATCCCAAAAAAGTGGATGTTTGGATGTCGTGAGGTGAGAGTGTGGTGTGTACGACCAAGCTAATTACCTTGGTCTTCAGTGGGGACTCTGTGTGCAAACATCAAGATTGGAATCCAATAGAGGTATTGATCAACTAGAGCTAAATGGGTTGATCACCAGAGTGCCAGTTTAAAGTCAGAAGACTTATAGATTGGATTTGTCAAGCTCTCACTTTTAAGTTTGACCTGAGAAGACACAGAGAAAGACCAGCTGGCTAAAAAAAAACAACCAAACAAACAACAACAAAAAAACAACTAGCTTAAAGCCACAGGAACAACAACCTATGTCAGCGTGAGTTCTTTAAATTGTACATCCTGAGGGTTTTTTTGGCATTGAGATATGCACTGAAGAGTTCATCTCTGTTCTCATGTCGTGAGCAGTTGTTTTCAAAACTGACTCTTGTTGAGACTGGTTAAGACTGTCAGACCCAAACCTAAACAACCAGCTGTGAGTAACGTCATTTCACCTACAGAAACCATTCCAACCAATACACTGGTGGTGAGTGTGATCTAAAAAGGAAGAATAGTATTTCTGTGGATTTTGAATTGTAAAAAGGAGAAAGTGGGACAACAAGAAGTGAGGAAGCTAGCCCAAACTTCAGCTAAGCAATTACAATAACATTCTAAAAACAAATGTCACAAGAGTGAAGAGAAAGTTGACATTTATGAATTCGAGATCGTTTATTTTTTACTAATCATATTAGGGAATGAGAGCATCAATAATATAGTAGTTTTCTCTATTTACTACGATTCTCTCTCTCCCTAAAGACACGAAGGCTACTTTAACCAGGGTTGAATGTACCTTTCAAGATATGTGGGCTCGTACGGCTAAACTGGAGCAACAAATGGCGGAAGTTGAACAGAGAACGAGTGATACGGAGGACAAAGCACTCCGACACGAGCGAACCATTCACTGTCTGCTCCACAGACGCAAAACTTTCTGCCAAATGTGAAGACCTCGAGTCCAGAGCAAGACGGAATAATCTACGCATATTTGTAAAGAGGGAGAGGAAAAGAGTGATATGGTATTATTTTTTTTCGATTTTGATCATAACTGGGCAGCAGCATATTGAATTAGTTGTAGAAGGCAAATGGTAGCCAGAGAGATGCCGACTAAACCCTTTCAGGCATTGGCTATGATACTTACCGTCCCAGTGAACTTCATGATCTCTTTAAATTAACCATGCAAGAACTAGACAGCCCCAGGATAAAAGTGATTAAGTCAGGGTAGCTTCTGTTTTTATTTTTCGCCGTTAAGAAGCTCTATAAACTGCCTGACATCAAGCTAGCGCCTATCAGGCACTGCGCCAGGATTTCAGTTTTGGATGGCCAAATTAATTATGGCTTAGCCTTTTAATTACATAAGTTAGTAAACTGCTGTTTACTTTACTAAAACAGAAATGACATCATACGATTACTATCAAGGCCGTAACTAGGGTTTAGAAATTAGTGAGGTCCAGAATTTGAAAATGGGGGGCGGCAGGAGAAAATTTTCACATTATTTGGAAAAAAACTATGCATTTTACATCAGTTCATCAGTTCGATCCATTGTAGTTAGTAGCTACTGTATAGTAGGCTGTACATGATAATCCTCTAAGGGGAGGTTATAGTTTTTCTACGGTAGGCTACTTTATAGTAAGTTTAAAATAACCATAATGTTCTCTTAAGAGAGAGGAGGGAGAGAGACTTTCTATCGTCAGGACTCCAGAAACCCATTTTCATTCAGATATACTGAGGTGAAAGTTAAAGCCGAGCTAAAATGCCTGCAACAATTTGTCCAGTTTCTTTAAACTGACTTCAAACGTGATTTCAACTGACTACAGCATGATTTTAAAATAAAAATTAAAAAAACACAACTTCAAAAGAAAAGTCCCCTGACTTCAAATTAAAAAACCCCCAACTTCAAATATGGACGCCGCAAATGTGTGTGTGTGTGTGTGTGTGTGTGTGACAGAGCGATCTGCAGCAGGAAGGCATGCAAGCTTCCCTTGAAGGGCAACATTGGTCCAGCCACGTAAGTCATTCAAGTCAGGCCAGTCAGACCACACACCAAATCCAGGGAAGTGACTGTCCAGTGTGTGTGTGTGTGTGTGTGTGTGCGAGCGAGCGTGTGTGTGTTTGGGTTTGTGTACGTATGTCCTTGAG
>JAPXVT010000003.1:17368162-17379169 GCA_029823135.1 Acanthurus reversus | reverse complement strand
CTCATTTTAGTCCAGGGGCCACATGCAGCCCAGCTTGACCTCAGGAGGTGTCAGACCTAAAAAGAAAAAACATAGCATAATAACCGACAAATAACATCGCCGAATTAGTCTTCATAAACTCACCTTCTGAATGTGGCTTTTAAGTAGACGCTACTTCGTTGACAATAAGGTAGCAAGCTTTCACAGCTGTGTGGCTCACCTCTGGACTACGTTTCTTCAAACCAGCCGCAGTTCTCGTATCGTCTGTGCTCTCAGTTGTCCTTGGAAGTTATTATAATGCTCATCGTGATAAGTCTGATAGTTGCGTTCAGTGTTGTATTCTTTCACCACAGAAATGTGCTCTTAACACACAAAGCACACTGGTTTCCCGTTTACCTCTGTTAAAAGATAAGAAGTGGTCCTGTTTTCTTGGAAAACCCCACAATCTGTCCACTTTTCACCTTTTAGAAAACATTTTCCACCAGCAGCTCCTGTGTGCACAATTCAACTATCTTAATGTGTTGTTTTGATATGAAGCCTGCAAGTCATTGTGCAGGGTGAGGGGTTTCCAATACTCTTATTAGGATCACGCCCCCCAGTGACAAGACAAGAGAAGTGCACTTTCTCGTGAAATAAGATTTTTTTTCCTCAATATTAACACTTTTCAAAATCATCCAAAGGGCCAGACTGGACCCCAGGTAGGCCGTTTATGGCGTGCGGGCCTTATGTTTGACACCCCCAGGCTAAACTAATGATATTCTTACAAAGTGCAGCTGTACTTAGTGCTCACTGCTAATGTTGACGTGCTAACGCGTTAAGCTGAGATTTTAACACGCTAAATTAAGATGGTGAAAATTCCTCCTTCTAAAATCACATGTTGTCTTTGTTAGCATGATATTGTGCAGCATTAGCATTTAGCTCACAGTGCAGCTAGTACAGCCTCACAGAGCTGCTAGCATGGTTAGACTTACAAGTTTTAAGTTTCTCTCACAATGTGTTATGTACATAGAAAGAGGAGAAAGAATTACTGGGGGGGAATGGTTATAGCAATATGGGCTTGTAAATTGTGTTTTTATATGTGAACCTTTCCTTTAGGACTGAGGTGAAAAAGAGGCAATGTGTGCCATATATTTAGGCATTATGTACTGTAGTTTGTTCTTCTGGAATGACTTCTTTGATTAATGCAGACAGCCAGAGGAGTGAAGATTAAGATACAGTCTTCTGATAAAAAAAAAGGCGTGTATTGTGATATAAGTACATTAACGCCAAGCGGATTAAACTTTTGGTCCTTGAACTTCTATCATGCTGACTATCAAGATAACCTCTGTGCCAACACGTCTTTGGAGAAGAAGGGGTGATATAAAACATGTGGACCAAGTAAAGATGTACAGTCCATTTCAGTATGTAAATTCCCACGTCATGTATTTATCCTGTGCTGTATAAGAGAGTGCAGCAAGTCTGTTCAGGCACGTAGAGTCATCAGTAAGCCCAGATACTGCATCTACTCTATGTATATGCTGTTAAAAGTGAGAGATTATTCATACTGCAATATGATGTCTTCCTAAAAGTGTAAAAGATGATGTGAGTTGCTTTGAGTTCTGAGCCGTTCTCCCTCGGTGAGACTAAAAATGCATTGATGTTTAATGCTGCATGATGTGTGTGTAAACAAAGTGAGAACCAGATGACAAGAACTGATTTCCCAGATCAACAAAGTCCTCCGGTTCTGCTGCCATGAGAGAGAAATTCATATCTTATCTTGGTGTTATCTTCTCATATGTGTTTACGTTGGATTATTTAAATATTTATTGAAATAAATCCATGATTTTTTTTCTTTCAAAGCTGATTATTATTCCAAGCCTGGGGAGAAGAGACGAATAAAGTGTCTGATGAAGTTGATGTAAAGAGAATTATTGTGACCTCAGGCTGCTGCTGGCATCCAGCAAGGTTCAATTCATGCTGTTGTTGAGAAACTCAACCCAAGCTGTGTGTGAGCACTGAGTTCATGTGAGGAAGAGGCTGGGCTCCGTTTTTCACACACATTTTTCAGGATATCCACAGAAGGAAACTCTGAGTTATGAGTTTGTGTTATCTCCAGGCTGTTGGTAATGGAAAGTAAATTCTTTGGGCGATGTGCTGCAGCCTCCTCAGACTTTGGTTGTTGCGTTCTGTGTATAAAGGTTTCACTACACTTCATCGAATAATACAGTCTATGCTGGGGTGCAAAGTGATTTTGCCGTGGGAAAATGTACATGTTAAGTCATTTGATGCAGTTATCTATTCTGAAAATTATATCACTGATAAGCAACTGGAGAAAACTGCTGTTTTGGCCACTTGGGGACAGTGGAACAAGTTGTAAACACAGCTTTAACACTGACAGATAATTTAATATGGCAATAAGCATGTTGCATAATTATGCTTTTTTACCAGGAGCGATGATAAAATTCATCTGACTTTGTGTTTCAAATCACATGACACATTTAAGTCTGACAGTGTAATCAGCTTCTGGGGGAAAATCTTTGTCCTTACCTGCTAAATGTAAAGCTTTTTATTGAAAACAGCTACCTGCTTCTTGGGTGAAATGATGCTGATGAGAGCAATGAAAGTGACTCGACACAGTCAAGTTGGCCAAAGGCTGTAAAACCAAACCAACGAGCCAAAAGATTCTCAAATACTCCGAAAAACTGAAAGAAACTGCAAAGTCAGGTGATAATTCTCAGTAGCTTTTTTACATCAGTCATTCTCTTTCACACACACTCGATCGATTATAAAAAGTGTCAAGTTTAGCAGTTTACGCTCAAGATTGTAAATTTGAGTGCATTTGTTTACATTTGCTTTCACACTTTTAGATGTTTTCTTACTATGAGACGATACATGACGGAGAAGAGCAGTTACTGAGATTGTTGTGTGTTCTGTGCAAAGCAGCTACAGTGTTGCCCCAGGTGTCATAGAGGAGGCAGCACAACAAAAGCTTAAAAGACCATACAAGTCTATTTTTGACCTACCATTAGCAGAAATCTCGCCTATCTTCTGTAAATGTTGTTTAAAGTCGACCGTGTGTATACTTTGGAAAATCTCAGACTGCATTTTTAAACCACATTCACTGCTACGAAGGATTTTAACACAGACATTATTTCGAACTAATGTCACACATTTTCATGCACTTTCTGCAATGCTTATTAAATATAGATAAAGTGTAAACAAACACGGTATCTCATAGATAAAGCCATTTTGGGGAAAAATAAGTGAGGTTACTGTAACCTATGTGGCCAATGTTGACAAAAGAAAATGGCATGTCACTGGTACGGTCCTTTAAAACGTAAACTTGGACTCAAACACAGTTTAGATTAGTTGTAACTTGGTGTACATGTTCTTTAGATTTGTCTAACAAACGCTAAAGTTATAACAGAAAAAAATGTGCTTTGTTTTGTTTGTTTTTTTTATTTTAAATTTCAGTTTTGTATCCCAATGAAACTGGAACCTAAGTTAACAAATTAATACATTTCTGTGAATGGTGTGATTTCCACTAACCAAAGAAATTTGCGAAGGTTATCTGACTAATACATAATTATTCTTAACAAATCCACATTTATTTATCACAGCCGTTGTTTTGTAAGTTTTGTGGGATGTGCAGAGACTCTATGAACTCAGAGTAGAACATTAAATGTGCACAGTTAGTATTTCTCCTTGTGACTGACAGTTTTTTTAATTACATTTGAAGGAGCTGAAGGTCAGAAAAATCAACAAACCTCAGTTCACGTTAAACAAAGAGAAACTTTTAACTAGTTGTGAAGCAGTCTCAACATTATACTGACGTCTCAGCATACAAAATCATCAACATTAAGTTTGGCTTTTTCTATACGGTCTGTGGAAAGAAGCTGCTCTGTAGTCTGCAGGTACAGCGGCACGAAGCAAAACAACTTTAACATAACATTTTCTGTTTGCTATAAAACTGTCGTAAGCTTATTATAATGAAGACATGATTTAGGCAGATAATTTAATATAGGCTCAAGGGCAGTAGTTCCAGCGCAACTTGTTTCATTGAACATTTTTTGCTGCCATTTGTGTGTGTGTGTGATTATGAGCATGTGTGTGTTCATGTGTGCATAAGAGGTGTACAGTGGATCCATCATAGCCTGCTCATAAGGCTAAAAATTAGCGATAACATTCTGGCAGATACTGAGGCTTAGTGAAGATCACAGGAGTACAGACGGAGCAGGAGCGGTGAGAGTGAACTGATATTTTCTCAAAAGGCGGCAGAGGAGTAAAGAAACGTCTCAACACCTGTAAGAAAAGGTCACTCTCACGCTAACATGCTGCTCCCCCCCGTCTGCACAGACCTTCATTGTTTCAACATTTTTTCCCTACCTTCTGCTAAGGTTGTTGCTGCAATTGTTTTAAGTTTCCAAGTTTTGGAATTCCTCATTCTTTGGCTCTACGACACTTTCTCTGTCCATTCTGCTTCCTCCACGCCCTTCCTGTTCTTTCATCCCTTGTTCCCCAAACAGGAAAAAAGTGGCCAGCTTTACCTTTTTCCAAAATTCTTCTCTGTCTGAGTCATGGATGGCCAGGAGGGAAAAAGTCACTAATTGATTGGGTAAAATGTTTATTCCTAAAAAATGACAGAAAATTATGTATTCCGCCACTGCTTCTTTGTTCCAAAAATATTTTGACTGGCAGCGGCGCCTGGCAGAGGCAGAGCAGTCATTATAGTGGAGTTTACAATTGTGTGCTTGCATGTAAAGCATCGAACACGGAGTCCTGCAGGAGAAGCTCTTGGCATCAGAGAAAATTCAGACCTGCAGTGACACCAAAGCAGGATGTTTGCGCCTATGTCCTGCTCTTGACACTCATCTGTGACTGGAAGTGCACACAAAGACACATTTACTTCAGTTCCCTGGACAAAAAAATTACCAAACAACAGGAATCCAGTCAAATGAAATAATTTGTTAACTCTGGCAGTCTACCACAGCGTCTCCTGAGGCGTCAAAACTCTGGCCGTGCTCGCTCAGGCCCACCAAACGTTTATCCACATCTGCCCAAATTCAAGATCACGGTGAGTTATGATTGTGCATTAAACTGCTGTGTTTCAACAAACAGAGATTCAGTGCTACTGCTCCCCTCTTAACACAGACTTTCTGTCCACAAAACCCCGCCCGCACACTCACCATTTTGGCTTATCGTTTGAACATGTGGCTGTATGTTGTATCTGCTTGTTAACATTTGTTTTGAAACTCTGCAGTGAAAGCCGCAGAGCTGAGACGCTGCTTAAAGAGGCAAAACATAGTGGAAGCTGCAGGATTTGTCTCTGCGTGTTGGCCACACTTGATTTATTGTGCTGATCCTGGTTTTGTAGACTCCTTTAAATCAGTTTTTTCCCCACTACAACGCTGCCCTGCCTGTTGGCTTTGGCATGAACATGCGCTCAGTTTACTTAACCTCAGTGTGATTGACAGCCCTTGTGTTGTGCTTGCTGCTGGACCTCCCCATAGTTAAGCCCAGAAATGCTACATAAAAGCACAACCTTAAGCGTTTGTGGGTGGAACTTTGTGGTTCTAGTTAAAATGTCAATTCTCATCACCTCAGTTAATTTTGAGACAGAGGTTATTGTGTGTCATTCTCCTTAGATCTGCTGCTGAAGGCAAAAAAATGGGGCCATCAGTCACTGCTTTGAGAGAAACATTATGAAAGTACAGACTCACACAGGAGGAGCTATGTTTTAAACACTCACAAACACGAAGCCAAAGCAGAGATAAAAAAAGACTCATAATTTAGACTTAACAGTCAACATCTACCTCAACTTTATATAAGACGGTGTCGATTTTCACATTATGAATTCATGATCGACAGAAATGTGTGTGGATGAATAGAAGACTTTTCATAACCTTGCAGCTTTCAGATGCTACAGCAAGCTTGACCGATTATGTGCATCCCTCTACAGTATATGTGTAGACTGATACTCACGTATGTGCACAAATTTGCATTTGTGAGCTCTTGTCGCTGTGCAGTGCTTGAGTTTAGTGTTACACAAAGCGTTGTCCTTTGGTCACATAAAGTTCTCACTACAATCCGAACAGTGTTACATCACAGTATCCACATATTTACTCTGTCAGAAAGCAACAGTGAACAAGAAAGCCAGGGACGAATATTTACAGGGTCGTCACTTTTTCCAATACAACTATTTTTAGGAATAAAGTCTTAAAAGTGGCTTAGTGGTTTGCTCTGCTGCCTCGCGTCAAGTCTGGCCCACATGCTCCAGCTGCAGCTTGTTTGTGCTGATTTGCTTGTAGATGACTTCGTAATGCTGGCTAAACATTAAACGATTATAAAATCTTAATTGATTTTTGAAAAATGTTAAGACTTTCTTTTAACACTTTAATCCTCTAAGCGCACACACCAGACGAGTCATCCAGATCAGGAAACCACACACCTGCTGTTTGAAGTAATGATTTCACAGTGGTAATTGCACAGACATGTTATCTCACAACTTAACAATCACCATCTCACAAAAATAACAGTCATGTAACAGCTGGTGCTAAAAGTTGCTGCTACTTCATTAGCATTGACCCATTCACTCACCTGTTGCATCCAACACTGCTGCAATTTCTGCCCACGCCTTTTCCTTGTCTGCCCTACTGCAGCAGGCCTATGTCTTGCATGTGACGACACTTGTGTTGTTGCCATAATTCCACAAGCTGGTCTTTATTTTTGATATTTCACGTGGCTCAGGGAACAGGTTTGTTTAAGTTAGTTGCTATTGTAACTGTAAAAGTATGCAATATCTGGTTGGTGGCTCCTCCCAGTCTGCTCGCTCTCACTGGCTATTGCGGGTATTCGGTCGGAGGCAGCCCGACTTGGAATCGTGAAATATCAGACATGTTTGATATTTCCGATTCGAGATCAGGGAGTCTGTGATTCGATCAGGAGCAGTAAAATAATCGTGTTGACACCACACACTTGAGGAGTATTTGGACAAGTAATTGTTTGCCATGAAGACACAGTTTGGGCCACCCTCCTCCATCCTTGGGGTATGTGGTGGTGGTGGGGGTTACTGTCTTTACTCTGATTTAAAAAAAAAAAAAGTAAAAATCAGTAACAAAAATGGAGGAGATGAGTTTTTTTGTGAAGGGTTCAGTAAATAAATATGTTTAATCATCAAGTTAAGGTCTGAAAACAACATGGAAACATCTCTGAAAAGAAGCCCAACAGGGTAAGAAACACGAGGGATCAGACAACCACACAGGTTTAAAACCATCTCTGTTATCACAACTTTTTAGGAAGTGAAATAGCGAGTGAAGTTACTCTGCAAGCAGTAAAAGAACTGATTTCTTGGTTCAGCTTTGACCTCCTGTACTTGCTGTATTTGAGCTTGCACACAGTTTTTCTGTGGGAGAGTTGCCAACAGTTTGGATGGTTTTAGATTATTCGCCCAAACTGTTTTCTTATTTACAAGCTGTCTGATCATCTGACTTCTCCTGTGTATTACTGTAGCGATGTTGTCATGTCACCCAGTCTCAGCAGTTATTTTAAAATACAATGTTACCATAAAGAAGAGAAATGATGGTCAACACTACAAAAATGAGTTAATAAGTACAAACTGCAACTGTAACCCTTTTGCCAAGTGCATACTGGGAATTGCTGCATCCTTTGTGAGCCTGTTGGTAAAAAAGGAATGTGTGACAGTGCTTTAGATAATGAGTTATCACTTTGAAAAAATGAGTTGAAATTAGCAGCAATTATGACAACCTGCAACCTACTAAACAGCAGCAGCTGTTGTGTTTCGAGCTAATCATACTCTAGTGGTTGATGCCGCCGCTTAAACTGCCATCGACTTGTTTTAGTGTTCAGGCATTCTGAATGTAATGAAACAAATTGAGATCAGTTGACTTGAGGTGGTCTTTGACAGTCGCACGCAGCAGTTATGAAGCATTAATTTAATCTCGCACAGCAACAGACCCTTAAGCTTTTAGGCCTGACCTGGAAAATCTGCTCGGTGGTTTGCATCAGAGACAAGCCTGTTCCAGAAAACTAAAGATAATATAAACATACAGTTCATACTCTTTAGCTGCAGCTAAAAAATGGCCCTTACAGTATATACATCCATGTTTTATACAGCTCTCCTTCCGCTCCTTTTTTCTGGTCATTTCCGTGCGGTACAAATATTTTCTTAACATCCCTCCATATCTGATCGTCTGTCAGTTTCTGTAACCAGTTTGCGGCCAGTGTACATTGTGCAACTGCTGTTTGTGGGACATTATGTGATTTGTGGTCTGAGGCACAAACAAAAAAAAAAGCATTTGAATTATTTTTCCACATGGAGCACATGCCCACACGCAAATAGGCTGCACACACATGCGCACACACAGATCCATCAAACTCCCCTGAAACACACACACACACACACACAGAGCATTGTGTTCCAGGTTTATTTTGCACAGGGACGACTCCACTCGCAGTTCATTTCAGCAGAGAGGAACACAGCTGGAGCTTCTGGGACGCAAACAATGCCGGTGCAGTGACCATGCCAGACACACACACACACAAACACACAAACACACACACACACAGAGCATCCTATCTGCAGGTCATTGGACATTTGGACATCTTTCATTGATGGTGTTCAGCTACATTTCACAGTTTAATCTCCTCTCTGTTAATGTACTCACTGATATAGTGTCTTTTCTCTGCCTCTATGTGGTCATGTACTTCCACTCTTTCCCAAAAATACTTAATTCTCCTCCCAGGTTTGTAGGAAGTGTTTGTCTGAAGGAATCCATCACTGTAAATGCTGTGTTTTCTTTTATTTACTTCAGCATCGCTTGGTTTTTTTTAAATAACTCCACAGAAAAGCTTCATATCTGAATTTACTCTTGTATCATTGTTATTTTCAGATCCCCTGCATGTTTGAATGGACAGATACAGATACTGTACACAGTATGTTTTGTCTCAGACTTCATGTACATAATGACAAGAGTTCTCAATAATGAACAATCTTCAGTGGTGTCCTCTCTCGTTTTACAAACGTCAGAATCAGCTGAAATGCCAAAACCCATTTCAATACATTTTAAGATACAAACTGGATTCACACAGCCATGTCTTTGACAATTAATGACTACATTGTTATTAAGATTGTGGAGATTAAGTAGGAGAATGTGAGTGACAGAGTTAAAATCAACTGGATGTCCCATTAAAGCGTGCAATCTTAATAAACACTTGTGGATCTTATTGTTCATGCAAACTGTGAGCTTACACATCAGTCCTTGGTGGTACAGCTCAAGTGTGACCCAAGAGTGTGATTCCAACCACAAAAGTTCCCACTCTGTCCTTAGAATAACAGCAGCCTCAGCTGACCCTCTTTAACATTTTCGTTCGTTAAAATTTGAGCTAACATGTTCAAATATTTAACTGGAGTGCACACGATCTTCTGAACTCTCGCTCTCTCCGCAGATTCTTTGGCTTGCACAGAGAGCGTGACAGCATCGTCGACGTGGATCCAGCAGAGATCCGTGGTGAGTAATTTTAATTGCTTTAACACATCCATCATCGTTTGTTTATTAGTTTTTCATGCTCCGCTGCCTCGTAGATTTCATTAAAAATGTCTCCGAGAGAAGCAAGTTCAGTACCTCGGTCTCAGCTGAAATGTTTGATATTTACAGGTGGCATCTGTGGTTTGGTTCCAACTCATTAGCAGGCTCAGACTGATGTCAAGGGCCCGAGTCGGCTGCTGTCTCTGAAATGGAATGTGTGAGGTTTTTGGCTAAAAATGTCCAAGATATATAACACTTGCCTCAGCGAGTGAATAGGGAGAGATCTGTGAAACACAGACACACACACACACACACAGTCACCACTCTGGAGGACTGCACAGGCCAACGCTTGATGATAAAACCCAGTTATGACAGTGAATGTGGTCTAAACTGGATGAGCTGGGAGTTGTGTTGCGTAGTTTCAGCAGTGGGATTGCCGAGAGGAGATCTGATGCTCCCCTGCAGAATAATCATGTCAGTCAACGTGCTGTCAACACCTTGTGGGGGGAAATGTTTTCACTTTCGGCTCATCGTTGCTGCCAAAATGTTTATGAATTTCCGTAAACGCTCCGAGAAACATGTGGCAGTGAGTGCTGAAAAAAATGAAGCGCTCCATGTGCTTTATGCATTTTACTGTGCGATATCAAGGGCTTCAGCATGAACACAATGTGGAACGGAACAAGAAAAATAAAAAATGACCTCACACACATTCACATTCATAAATCTGGTGATATTTTAGAATTTTCTTACTGTCAGCAAATCCCTTAAAAGAGCCAAAATCCACAAGTAATTGATCCCACTGACAAGACCTGCCTGATATAAATGATTCCTCTGTGCCACAGACCTCCATTGTTGTTCAAACATTATTAAAAACACATCAGTGAGCCACACGGCTGCACTGAGTGACATGTTCCCTCATTACAACGAACATGAGCCCTGTAGGTGATTTTAAGTCAATCCCACATACACGGTCCTGCAGCTGTAAATCGATGACCCAACAAAAACACACTTAACTCCCGTTTGAGTAACGTCTGCTGAAAACTGCAGTTCACAGCTAATTTAGGAAATCATTCATTCAGAAATTAATTCAAATAAAATAAAATGTGTAATGCATTTAGTAGAGACCGGTGACAGTCAGAACACCACAGGTACGGAAGTTAGAGAGTATTAAAAGCCTGACCTGATACATTATAGATTTTGTTATTTGCATTCAATTTGTTAATAATAATAATAACAATTAATATCACCAGCACCTCATCCTTTTAGGTTTTATATTATTGAATTTTATTGTATTATTAAATTGGTAAATAAATTGTTGTGGATGTGATAATTTATACTGTAGTTAACCTTTAAAATCTGTAGATTTTAACCTTCACTCAGTGTTCAGGGTCAGATTTGACTGTTTCTACATTTGCAAGTTTTTTCTTTCTTTCCTCCTTTTTTAAAAAATATTTTTTCTTTCCTCCTTTCTTTTTCTTTCCTATTTTTTTTTTTTTTTACATTT
>JAPXVT010000003.1:17292604-17302652 GCA_029823135.1 Acanthurus reversus | reverse complement strand
GGCTTTGAAAAACACACCCATAGCTCTGATGTGTTGGTGTAACAAACTGAGGTGGACTCGACCGAGTACGGGCTGGCCTGTCCTTTGTATTACACTCGATTTTTGGTAACTGGTATTTAGTTTAACCGTTATTTCCACGGACACGTGCTGCAGGGCGGCTAATGAATCTGGAGGGATGACAACACTGTTTCAGGCCACCCGTAACTCACAAGCACACACGTCACACAGCCGATACTGTAGCCTTCAAATGGCTCCTTCTTCTCTTGTGACGACAGGCCTGAAAGTGCTCTCGTCATCTGACAAGAAACTAACTTACTGAGTGAAGCAAACAGAGAAGCAGGGTGGAATGTGTTAAGAGCAGACCCGAGGAAAATATTTCATTTATTTACAACTAATGGACGGAATTCTGCTGAGGTCTGATGACAGACAAAGGCTCTTATGTTTAATGCTACCTGCAGAGCGCTCGTCAAACCGTATGTGCACTGGTGCAGAGATCACACATTAGTGTGTTTACTTTTCCTGGGAGCAATTGAATGCAATTAAAATAAATATAACTCAAATTACTCAACATGGAGAGAGCTATGTCATTAATGCACGCACCAGCAATTTTCTGCAAGGAAACAGGTGTTTGTCAGAGTATTTTTGACAGCCTCTAAAAACCACGGCGTGGCGGTGTCCAAGACACTCTAAACCACAGTTTTCCCCCCAGAAAAACACTTAGAATGACCACAAGGGGAACCGCAAAATCCCACAAATAGTAAGCATAACAACAGATTTTCTTTTACATTTCGAGAAACACCTCAATGAACTCTCTTTACCTGTGACACTGGTGCCACGTCCAGCTCTCTCTCGTTGATTTGGGCCTGAAATCGGACCGACCCAGGTTCATAATGCGGGAGGAGAAGCGCAGCAGGCGTCGGTGGCCATAAGGCCAGTTCATCCTGGCAGCAGACGAGGACAGACAGTTCTCCTCATTGGCACAGGTCAGCAGGTGGAGGGGTCGGTCTTCCAGGTAGGCTGTCTCCTGAACCAGCTGAGCGTCCAGAACAAGGTCAGGTGCCGCTGTGTCAGAGGTAAGAAGTTCATGTTAGGACTCAAACAGATTAAGAACCAGAGAAGAAGATGGGAAGCTACAGGAAGATGGCTTTGCTTACTGTCTGAGCAGCTGACCCCTGCTGCCTTATTCCCTCCCCCTCGAGGACAGTGGACATGGTTGTTGCGACGACACTGTTGAATTGAAAGCTCTGTGCCCACACAGTGAGTTCCACTGAGAATCACCTCTGCTGCATTTGGGTCACCGGACCAGTACCAGGTCTCCTGTCAAACAGAGGACGTGGGGGTGGGAATACAAGACATCAGGTTTTCTATCAGCATCATCGCTCATGTCAACCACAGTGACTACAGGGGCTGTGACTATGGATTTACCTCCATGTCTTCATTTGTTTAAACATCTTTTGTTTGTTCTTGCATCAATAACTCAGACGCTGCCGATGGGATTTTGACACATCTTGGAGGAATGATGAGTCTGACCACTCTCGTCTGACATTTTCAAAATTACACTAATTAGTTTAGAGGTGGGAGTGCCACAACGTTTGTTCATTCAAGACATTATGCCAATAGTTTTAGACTTTGATGACCTGAAAAGCAGCCTGGCGTATGTTAGGTCATCTTACCCAGATTACACAGGTTAAGGGTGGGAACTACAATCAGAGAACAAAATGACAAGCTTACTGCCACCTTGTCAGTTTTGTGAACAGCGTTGGTCAGAGGAGTTACCAGCTTTGAGTAGCAAAGGATTTCATGTGATTCAAATTATGTACTGTATAAAAAAAGCTGCTATAAAAAGCAACTATAATTATTTTAATTAGATCGCATTTGACAAAACAAAAGAAAAATTACATTTGAGGAACATTGTCAGGAATGACTTGATTACATTTTTTATGAGGCTTTTTTTTTTGCTTTGTGACTTCATTTATACGTTTGTTGTAAAATGGTTTTTATTTCTTTTAGTGTTTTAGAAAATGGGAGAAAATTTTGACAACATGCTCTTGGGTTAATCAGCAAAGTCCTTCATGTGTCCTTTAATGTAAAAGCAGTACAAACAAAAAGTTGCACCCAAGAAACAGCATCCCACATGTTACAGAATACACACAGAAGCCCTGTAAGTTTTTTGCAAGCATTTTTTTTTTTTGACAAACTACAAATGCCGAATATGCAAAATGCATTTTATTGCATTGTAAATGTCTCGAGATATTTACAGAGCCAGGTTTTTGAGGTTGCATCCATTATTTTTAGCACAAAGTTCGATGTGTTCCATGTTTGATATTGAAGCCATTCAAATGTAATACAGAAGTAATCAGTCATGTAATATGCATACAGTAACTGAACACATTTCAAAGTAATCTGAGCCTTGGCAATCGTTACCTGATGAGCGTTGGCGGCGAAACCCAGGCCAAGCTGTCTGCACACCACCATGGCCTCATTGATGCCCCAGTTCTCACTACAGACGGTGCCCCAGCGCTTACGACCCCCAACCTCCATCAGCACCTCCACGCGGCCCTCTGATGGGACTCTACCACCAGCGAGCCGCACCTGGAAATCCAGTGAATTAAAGGGAATAAATGAGTGATTCACTGTCAGTTAAAGCTGATAAGACTATGGCATGTCTTCTAAGGGTGTCATATTCATACCGTGTTCTCTATGCCAGTTTTAGGGACGTTACAGCGTACTGAGGCATCCTGGCTGTGTTTGAATGTCCACGGCTGAACTTCCTGGTAGTAGCAGTCTAGGATGGACTTCTCTGACCCCCTGCACCGGACACTGTTCATATGGATAGGTCCAGTACCTGAAAAGACAGGAGGAAATGTGGATTTAAGGACTGTGCCGTCAAATATAAAGCAGGGAAAATACAGAAGCAAAAGAGCGTGGACATAAGAAAGGTAAATATTTCCTCTAGACTGTTTGAGACCACCCAACGTAGACGCAATGAGATTAGCAGACTTTATCACGCAAAAGAGCACACACGCACACACACACACACACACGTACACACATACGCACAGGGCTCTGTATTTCTTTTCAAATGTGCTTTCTCTACTTGATTCTTAAACTAACAATAAAGAGTTGCCATGATAAAATGCTCCTGCAAGCCAGGCAGTGGAACCACCAACATCTATTTTGGGGATCTGTCACACCTCATTACCGCCATTCTGTTGCTTTAGGAACAACAACAGCAACGGCAGTGTGTGTAGTCCACCACCCTGGGTGAGCAAACAAGACCTCATCTGTGTCAACAAAATAAAAGACTTTCACGAACATTCGTTTATCGCTTAAAACTAAATCATCTCCAAACAACATGCAAAATGGTGGAGGAAAAAGGGTTAGATACTGTTAAAGCAAACAGCAACTGCCATAATGGGGGCGGCATTTGAAAACAGAACAAACTATGGCTTCAGTGTTTGCATAAAAACAGGCACAAACTGCAAACTTGGGAATGAGGTTGCATGGAAATAAACACAACCAAAACCACATAAACTAGAGGAAAGAGAGAAAAACCGAGGAGGATGGCTGAAAGAGAAGAAGACCGAAATGGCAGGGACCAGATTGCACCCAAACCCAATCTATCTCTGTGCTGGTTTTGTTGGATTGCAGGCCCGCCTCCATCCTGGTCACCAAGCATAGGTTCACACATATAAAAAAGACACATCTAAACCACTTCCGCCTCTATCTGCACAGTTAAGGCCACAAACTAGATCCAAACTCCCACTGCTGAAGTTATCAAGGCAAACACGGGGCCAACTTGAGGGATTTTTAAAATGAGCAGTGACATGCTATACTTAGTTTGGGGTAATCCAACAAATCCCAAAATAATTTCCAAGAAACAGGCCACACACACTTAACATACACACACACACACATACACACATATATATATATATATGGGCATTTAGGGTCTCCTTCTCCCTTATGTGCATATACAGTAGTACACTATATCTGTACTTTGCAGGCAAAATTACACAGTAAAATAACAATGTTGGTCAAGAAAGGAAATAGAAACATTGTCCCTGTAATTTAAATCACTGATGTTGATGATAAACGTAATGATGATGGTTGGCAGATGGAGTCTGAACAAAGCTGAGCATATTTTCTTCACTTTCATTCTCCCTGACATCAATTTCCATTAACTTCAACTTTGAATTTCAAAGACTGACAGCAGATGCAGCTACAAGAGCAACACCAAGGCACATTCTGAGTGTGGTAACTTGGAGTTTTTACAAGTGTGAACATATAATCAGAATTGGCAGATGTCAGATCATGTGGACAGATTAGAAAAATGACTTTAGGGAATAGAAATAGGGCAACATCGGTCAAATTCCTGTTTAGAATGGCACAAATAGTTGGTTTGTGGTTACAAGGGAAACCCTCTTCTTTCCCTCTCTGAAATTACATTCGGTTTAAGGCACATTAATGTAGAGTGTGTAGTGTTTTTCTTACCATAGGACGTCTCTTTCTGCGCCTCTAACAACAACTGTCTGTCATCAGACAGATCAATTTTTGTGCCAAGTGCTAAAATCGTAAAAGTTTGTAAATAGATCTGTCTGCCTGTGGACTTTCAGATGGCAGAAGTCAAACCAGCACTAAAGTCAGACATTAAAGACTGTCTGCCACCCTCTCCAGCCAACCAGCCAGTCGACCACAACCTTTATCACATTATCACATTTAATCATCATAAATAATTCAAGGCTCTCCTGTGAGGTCCTGCTGCTACAGACTGCTGACTGAAAGATTTGATAGCAATCACGAGGATATTTTTCTAACGTGCTGACTGAGTGACAGGAAGCAATTGTGCCTGAGCGTAATGCAGTAGATGTGAAAAGTATTAGCCCACTGTCTATCCCAAAATTTTGATGTCTTTTGAATGATTGTGAAGAGAAATTGGTGGTATGCATACAACTTAAATATTTGTAGAAAACTACTTTTAAAATACAAAATCATTTAAATTTCTGTGAGTTCAGTGAGTGAGTCTAATTTAGGCCTTTTCCAGCAACATATGGACCAGTGTTTATGTGGCCGTCAGGCAAATGGAAAATTATATGTCACAGCAAAATGTCGAACAGGCTGCATATTATAGAAAGGAAGCTGTGAGAGGACTTTGAAGTTCAATCATCCAGCATGGCAGCATACTGTAAATGTAAGCGTAGGACAGAGAGAGATGAGAAGGAAGAGTTCAGTTGTGTGTATGTACATGTACATGTGTGTGTGGGCGTTTAAGAGAAAAGAGAGCACGTAAGTACAGTATAGGAACATGAAATGTGTTTATGGGTCGTATTTTGATCACGCAACTGTAACAACAAACAGAAAGCGTCACGCCTCGGGTGCACAGGCTGTGCTTTGTTTCGTTGGGCGAAGGCAAAGATACAGTAGATCTAGAGTAGGGCTGCACCAGATCATCAGATTGTGATTATTTGACCGGTTTTGCATACAAGATATGATTTGTGAAATTTGAATGAATGATCATTTTTCAGGAGTGTAACGATACGTTTTAACAATGATATGATGCATATTACGATAACCGATACATGAATGACATGGGCTCATTTAGAGTGATACGATATGATATGATAAGATTCAAGGTCAAGAAATTGATATTGTAACTTTTTTTTTTTTTTTTGGAAAAAAATAGAGAAAAAGAAAATGTCTGTTTCTATGCAGCGGTAGATGAGGTAAAACACTGTATAAGTTTGATATACTGAACCACACAAACATTCAGTAAAGGCCTCTATTCAATCTGTGTGGACCACAAATGCAGACTGAAAATCACTCATTCTTCTGCTGCTTCCTGCCATGATCCACCATCATCTGAAGAGACGCTGCTGACGAAATAATCTGAGAATAAACCGGAGTAACGTGTACAACTAAACGCCATTATAAGTGAGAAAAATACATCCACATACGTTTGACATGATAAATACAAGGCACTAATTCTTAGTATCAATACAATCAATTTTTGTTTTGAATAACTATTTTAGATCGAAGTCACACTAGAAGGATGAACTGCCATTTACCTATTGATGTAGTTGTATATTAGAAATATATATATTTGATGCATCAATACAAGGAATATATTGTTACACCCATATCATTGTTACATCATTATTCTAATTTTTATTGAAAAAATAGTAAAATGATTAGAGTGTGATTTTTGCAGGAATCTATACCAAACAAAAAATGTTTTCTTAAGTTTGTAAATTTTGATGTAAAGGTCAGTTCAACTCTGCAGCGCCACAACATTTGATTTAAAATGTTTTTTTGAGACAATAATTTCGCCTTTAACAAATATTGCACTTCCCAGTGATTTAAAAATTGCAGTAGACCACAGCCGATTGTGCAATCCTATTCTGAAGGGTGTGGAGGTGATGGTGGTGGTTAATTAATACACTCCACAAGTCACATCACTAATCCCAATGCTGTAGACTGACTGTGCTAATCACAGTGACACATGACAATAATCCGCTCCATCAATAATGAGATGCTTCTTCAGGTCTAATTCAAGAGGAACGTTTAGAGCTTGTCATTGCGCTGCCACACAAAGAGTTTAAAGTGTGCGAGGGAGTGAATCACCACCTCAGGAAGTGTGATGTAGGAAACCTGCACTTCCAGGCGCGAGACTGGAGTAATGGTAGATGTATAAGTAGAGGGTAAACCTGCCATTTGTCAAACTAAACAGAGCCACATCTTACTGCAATATACCGTAGGACTTGCAGGCTTGCATGCACACCTATGTAGCGTTTAAATTAGATCAGAGAAAACCTATTTTAAGGTAGGAAATTAAAAGCTTTTTTGGTCCTTCCTGGCAATTAAACACCTCTGCCTCCAACTCCTGAAACCATGATGAACCTGAACACTGAAGCAACGACTACGAGGCGCTGAGTAAAACCAGATGACATGAGGTGTGAAGTCTGGTAAAATTCAAGTCCCTTAGAAGAGCAAACAAAACCAGATTTGAGTTCTGTTGGACTCATCAAAAAGAAATACAGCATATATGACATTATCCACAGAAAACCTAATTTATGAGGTTAAAAAGTAAAAGGGACTAATCCAACACATGCAAAAATATCAACTAAACCAGCAGCCTGACATTCTATATTTCATCTCGATCAGCATGATTAGAGACTACACCCTAGCCTGAAGCATGGGGAAGCCATTCTCACGTCTCACAAGGGTGGGGACACCACTGGCACAGCTGGATACTGACCGAAACTGTGCATCACCAAAGCTAGAAATTTAAAAATCAAAGGAAAAAGACCACAGCGCTCAGCGAGTGAAAACTTGCATGAGGCCAGCAAGATTATGTCTGTGTATTTAGTTTCCAAACGGCAATGTTAACAACCGTGACTTGTAGCATTACATGATATGTGTTAGTGTGTGCATGGTGTTTGTGCAGCTGGTAGCCGTGGCACAGGACTCATGTAATCACAGCTGGAGATACTGCAATCAACACATTTGCAGCTTCACAAGGTAACATAGACAGACAGACAAACACACAGGCCCACACATTATCTGATCACTCAGGGCAGACGGGTGCGGTGTCTACGATAAGTAAAAGATAGCAAAATGCTGGAAAAGTCTCCCAGTCTTCTCTGGAGGACCATGACGCATGATAAACACATTCAAACATCAAAACATCAAAACATCCAAATTGCAGACTCAAAACAAAGTTAAATGAGGCCATTTCTAGAATTTCCAGTCGCAACTATGTGAAAGACTTTGCTCTGAGCAACAGCACTTCTCTCTCTCTCACCTTGACCCATAAAGGCTCCATTGAGAGCATCCTTGGCGGTACCAAAGCCCAGTTCTCTGCACACCACACTGGCTGCAGTTCTGTCCCACATGTGGTCCACGATGGTCCCCCATTTTCCGTCTTTGAGCACCTCCACTCGACCTTCGCCCAGCCTGGGCCCAGCCTTCAGACGTACAGGCTGCACAGGCAGCAAAGGCAACATAAATGAGCTCATGTGCAGTTTGTAAACACATTGTATGATTGTGCTAGCGTAAGCTTAAGTTTGTTATCTCACCACAACAGGATATGGGGCCTGGGGTCTTCCTGAGGAGATGCGAGCAAACTGAGGTCCTGGTACACACTTAACCACCGCGTGTCTCCCATTCTTACAAGGGGTGGGACTACGGGGGATTGACAGCTGTGCATGGCACTCTGACAGGCAGTTCTCAGTTCCCAGACAGTGAACTTTTTCTACCCAGAATCCTTTCTTCTTTGACATGAGGCTCAATCTAGAAAAAAAGATAGAGTTTATTCTGCTGTTTTCTCAAAATCACTCACAAATTGGTTTTAAATTCTAGGATTTGTCATTGATATCAAATATTTATTGCTTAATTAAACAATCAAAGTAAAAGAATCCTTAGTTATTGTTCTGTAAGAGTTCAACACACATCTCTCATGTGAAAACTTGACAGAAATTCATGTGTTCATGTTGGCCCCATCATTCAGTCTTTTAAAAGAAGTTCATCTTATTGCGTCTGCCAGTGTCTCACAGAGTTATAGTTAAAGGATTATTTGTAGTTTCTTTACCTTGTTGAAGGATCTGCTACCTTAGTATCCCATATTTTTCTGCAAGAGAACCAAAGAGCAGAAACGGATGTTAGTTTTATGAGATCTGTATATTTGCTGAGGTTACCAACACTCATGCACACACACACATGTATCACCCTGTGAGGTGACCTGGGTGACCTATCTCACATGCAAAGAGGAGGTGGCTGCAGGATGCACAGTACTGCAGTCACTGTTGTTTGTATTATATGTAACGTGGCCACACAGGAGGGATTTCTGCCAGCAGTGGCTCCAACATACAGAATATACAGAGTTGTCTTACAGAGGACTTGGTGATGACTTAAAATAGTAACAGCTCAGACGGTGACTTTATCGAAAAAATGAATCATACAGTTCCAAATAAAACTTTTAGGTGAATGACATGTGCATGTGGCTTTGTGGTACATGTAAAGTTTGGTATATTAATGGCAATGACCGATGTAATCTGAGAAAGACGCGTTATTCTTCCTCTCTTTTCAGCAACTTCACTTTTCGAATCTATTTGCCTTTTAGGCTCAGTAGCATGTATTTTTCCATCTGGAATGTGGGCTGCTTGCTATTTACTGTATCTATGTTTAGACTAACCAGAGTATCATATGTTCCTGAGCTAAAAAGCAACAGTACTTAGTGTCACCAATATAAGAATAAATGTCAAACAGGAATGTGCTGCTGGGCAGTTTGTATGCAAATTATACAATAAATCAAATGTACTTGCATTTTAAATTTATAAAGATGCTTTAAATTATGACTGTACTGTTGTTTTTTGGACTGTTTATACATAACTACGGGAAGAACGAACTATAAAAGGATAAAAAAACACAACATATTTCAAACATGTTGTTAAAATCCAAAGCCACATGCCAGCTGAAGAAAATCAGGAGATTCAACATCAGTGATGTACAACATTTCTGCAAAGACAGGGTTTGACCAAGCAAGACATACTAACAAAAAACTCTAAACCTCTGGCACTACGTGAGCTGCATGTCCCAGAAATGCCAGGGGAAAAAAAAAAAAAGATTTTTGGAGCAAGAGGCTGGCTGACTAGGAGCGGCAAAGAGGAAAGCCTTCTGTTCTCTTGGCAAACATGTAAAGCAGACATGCCACACAGACCATGCCAGGACATCCTCAAACCACTGCAGTGAACATGCACCATTGCTGGCATTCACAGAATTTACATCAAAACACATGTAAGAGATACACACGCTACTGCACAACTTATGTTTTAAAGGTCAGACAATTAAGTTGTTCTGTAATCTTTGAGTTGTTTGGAACAAATATAAATCAGAAAAAATACAGATAAAGAAAGAGCAGAAGAGAGAAGAGAAAGAAGAAGAAAGGGGAGAGTGAAGAAAGCACAAAGTTCTTCAGAAAGAGGAGAGAAAGAAAGAGACGGGGACGATGGGGAGGAAAAAGATTCAGATCACGCGGATTATGGATGAACGC
>JAPXVT010000003.1:17193861-17206545 GCA_029823135.1 Acanthurus reversus | reverse complement strand
AATTTTGTGTTCATTTCATGTTTTCTGTGTGTAACTGTGTTAATGCTGCTGTCTTTAAAAAGAGATTCTTAATGTCAGTGGGACTATCGTAGTCACATAAATGAAAAGAAAAAATGGTCATTTTTGATGGATCTGGTTCTGTTTGGGTTTTTTTGTTTGTTTGTTTGTTTGTTTGTTTGTTTGTTTGTGTCTTATCAATTACCCAAATAATCCTTGAAATGTTAATTTTTTCTGCCACCCCCACACAGTCATACAAACATGAACACATCTAAAGATGTTGCACAGTTAGAACAGAACTGTTAAAGATTAACAAAAAAGTAACAGTTTTTAGTTAAAATAATAATAATAAATACAAACCAAGATTTGCTGGAACTCATTTTAGTCTCCTGGTAACAGAGACTTCTTCATAGTTTTGTTTGTCAGTGTTTGGGATGCGTTGCAACATTATGAATTATTACATTATGAAGCGAGCAGGTCTTGTTGACAGATGAAGAGCAGATTTTTCCAGCACCTCCTAACAACAATGTCCCTTTGTGCAGCAAAGCTTCTCTGCCTCTCACTTCTTGACACATGTTCTGATTCTCTAAAAGACTCCTGGAACATTACAGTGTGTTTAGTTTACTCCAGTGACCTGCCAAAGTCCCAGATCCCGACCCAATAAAACACATAAGACATAATGTGGAACAGGATGTTTGCAGCATGACTGTGCTATGAGGTAGCACTGCATTATGAATTACTGGAACATACAAGCTACACAGTGTTGGCAGGGGATAGACATTCACGAGATAATTTAGATATTTGTTTCACAGTTTCTTTTTATATTTAATTGAAAACTAGCGTATAGGCCTTGCTTTGCAGTATTATGTTATTAGCAGTACAATAACAAGTCAAAACTACATATACAGCCACAAAAGTTGCTATTACAGCCCCAGCCTTCTCTATGCACTTTGCTGCTCTGTCCTCATTGGAATAGAAAACAAAACCTGAGGCCTTCCACAGGGATGACATCACCATCCAGTCATGAGCTGAAGCGTCTGGCGCCCTAAAATCCAGACGCACACAGGCAGCGAGACAGATAGAGGGAACAAGGCACAGGAATAAAGTAGCACACACACACACACACACGCAGGAATCATTGGACCTATGAAAACATATTTTGAAAGATGCACAAAAGAACTGACTGGATTTAAATCTATTGTTCCTTTGACATTGTTCCCCTGGACGCTCAGTGTGTCCAATCTGTGTTGGAAATGCTTCATTTGAATGAGGCCCTTGATGTATTCTGTCAGATTTTTCTCAGCATTCACAGACGTCACTGTCTGTTTTTCTCTGTGCAACAAAACCTCAAAACTCAAGTAGAATGAACCAGTTTCTCTTGCCTGTAAATAAGTATGTTAAAATCAAATTCCGTTCCTTGACTGCACTGCGATTTGATTTGCAGAAAGCCGCCGCAACCAATTACATGGTCTGCAAACGGTGCCATTATGAAACCAATATGTTCACATCACATTTTAATCTCCTGTCTGCATCTTCACTGAGCGCACTCTTCTGGTTTACTTTTGTCACCTTTTGGGTCACATAGTTTATTGATTCTTTTTGCTTCTGCAGATAATTTATTTGTCCTCAAAGAGGAAATTTTTTACCACACTGGGTTCAAACATTACATAAACGAGTTAGCAGAATAACACAGAAATGATACAAAATGCAGCACTCACAAGAACACAGAGATCCTCCATTCATTTCATGTCAGTGTGCTGCTTTTTTCCAGTACAACTGTTTATTTTGCCCACACACAGCTGACATGACTTCTTGAAAAGCCCGAATTGAAGAGCACAAACCCTTTCACATTTGTTTGGTTTGCAGAAAGGAAAATAATTTGATGCAGTGGTCTTCTACGGTGTATTTACTCTGATATCGATCATTATTTACACAAAGTATTGCAGTGGTGAAATTGTCACACATGCAAATGTGGACAGAAGGCCCTGAGCCAAATGTAATCAATTACTGTCAGAGCGAGTTTTAATGATCCAAAGCAAAGTTTCAGACTGAAATGAAAAAGAAAGGGAATCAGCTCTGGGCCGATTTTAAAGTATGCAACGTTTAAAACACTGGACAAGACGTCTGATGGCTGATGCTCGGTGGTGACACAGTTGGGTCAAAATCTGGCCGAAATCGTGTACTCTGATCCGGCCATCAGGTTAGAAATGCTTTAGGTCAAAATATTCTGTCTTTCAGCAGTAGCACATTGTGGAACAGCCTACCACTCTCAGTCAGGGAATGCTCCAACTTTGCAACACATAAGGGTCCTCTGAAGGTGAAGTGGTTCAGGACTGATCAGATTTGTGACTGTGTCTAAGCACAATAGTGCGTACATAAGTTCATCTATGTATGCAACTCCAGCGCAATAGTAAGTACATGTACACCTGTATGTATGCTAACTCTGTGCAATAACATGTGCTTACATATGTCTGTATACGCAGGTTTTGTGCAATGTGCCCTTCAAATTGATGGGGGGATGGAGGGGATTTCCCTCTCTCTGCTTTTGTCATTAAGTTTTTAACCCTAGTGGGGACACGTCTCATCCCGACTTCTGGTCAAACTACATTAAATAAGTCTCAAAGTCCTGCCAGCAGATGGTGCAAGTTGATAAACAATACAGCCTTCAAAATAAAAAAAAATTTAAAAAAAGGATCCAACTTGCCAGTGGATTGAATTCTCATATGATGCTGCAGTTGTGATGATGACAGCGATTCACGGTACCGTCATCATCACAACTGCAATATCTTGTGTTTGTCCCTGCTAGTGCCAAGTTAGCTGTCATTAAACAATAAAAACAAGCTTATTTCTTAAGTTTGCTAGCAGCGGTATAAAGTGATTGCCAATATGAAATGGCAACAGCATTTTGTCATTTTTAGCAAAACATCAACAGAAAAAGTCACTAATAGCCTTGATGGTGGGACAAATAATGACAAAACCAGCAGCCAGCATCACCGTAACCCAAACAGGTATAAGCAGGTGCTTTAGGTCCACTTTGCCTCTGGACCAAGACGATTTAATTTGAATTTCTTCTACCACTATGTGAACACAGTGCATATATATATATAATTACTGTTGGATGTTAGAGTATAATTATTGTTGCATAATTTTACTATGTTGGAGATGTTTTTTTCAAGTAAAAAAAAAAAAAATCAGTTTAATGTTAAATTTCAAAACAGAAGACGACATTACTCAAAATATCCCCCCCCCCGTATTTTTCGCAAATCGCACACTGCTTATAATCCTAACCTAAATATAAAGTTGGGAATAGTAGAAATTTTATCAGTAAATTTTAACATTAGCATTTTATCACCACATGTGATTTGTTTAAGTGGTGTAGCTGTAGCTAGCTGTCCAAGATGGCGGACCTCTTGCATCATGTGCTGACACACCTGTTTGCAATTGTGCCTAACATGATTAAGCAATGATCCAACACTGTTGGCTACTGAAACAAAACGAAACAAAAAATCATTCACTAGTACCAAATTTTTACCAGTTTTATTTTGTAATAATAGGCCTAACTAAGATGCTAATGGAGAATTTATCAGAGTAAAAGAGTTAGTTTTCTTTGTAAAATGTAGTAAAGTAAAAGTTGACAGAAATAGTTTGTGAAGTGCAGTCCTGATATCCAAAAAAAATTCTTAAGTAAAGTAACAAAGTATTTCTGCTTTGTTACTGTACAACTGCGAGCTACACTGTGCTCACCCTAAAACCTCGAAACAACCAGATTTTTTTTGAGACGTTTGACCCGGTTTTCATAAACTGATTTCACTTTTGGAGCAAACATTTTATAGAAATCTGCAGTGGCTTTGATCACACGTGCCAAACAGAACAATGTGGGCTGATTATAGAAAACCAGTTCAAGTTGTGCGCAAAGGTGAGACGTCTAATGCCTTTTGAAAACTGAGGGGCTACTGAGTGCTGATGCGGTTGGTGTGACGGATGTGTCTTCCCCAGAGGGAATTGATGTCTTATAGCTTTACTGTAAATGTTTACATTCCTACATGCACTGATGCTATCTGCTAATAGTTTCTGGAGCAAGCCTGAGGAGTCCTCTGGGTGGGATTATTTGCAGCGTGTGTGTGTGTGTGTGTGAGAGAGAGAGAGAGAGAGAGAGAGACCAGGTCAAAGGGAAGCAGTTCTGTCTTTAAACAGAGGTATTAACCGTGACCCTGCTTCTTCCTGAGTCCTGCCCCGTGTCTGCTGAGGGCCAACACATTAACAGCAGTAAAACACACACACACACACACACACACTGCTGCTCCATCGTCTTCTCAAAGCAAAGCCTTTAGTGGTTCTTCTTATAATTACTTCTGATAGTACAATCAACAACTGGCTGGGTATGAGTCATTTTGAGAGGGAAGCCTCTCCCAGTCCTGCTTTCGTGTGAGCTCTAATTCTGCTCACATTACCCAGCAGCCTCGGTGCCAGCAGCAGTTATGTGAAGATGATATTGTTTATTCAACAAGGCCCTTGAGAGAATGATTCCTGTTACAATAGGCGCATCGGAAATGCATAATTCCTGTTCAGGAGCAATGTGAGAACTCTCTGTCAATAGATGTGTGTCTTAAAAGTGCAGCCAAGTGAGGATTAGGTAAGCACTGTCATGTGTTGCTCACTGTTGCTCGGCCCCACCCGCAGCACATTCCACTTGACTGAAAAATCTGCAGAGACATAAAAGACAGCAGGAAATTACCTGTTTCCACTGGCATTAATAAGTCCTATTTAAATCTGCCCTTTAATGCTGTGTTGAGTTGTGAAAGCTGCGGCTGCTGATTGTTTGAAGAGGAAGACGAACATGTTCTTCTGCACTACTGTCTGGTTCCTTTCATTCCCTCTCTCTTTGCTTTATGAGCCTTTTCACGGGGAGGCCCACTAATAAAGCACAACTCAAAATGTTTACATACTTGAGCTTTACATATTTATACATGCAGTAATGCTTGATGGATCAGGAGACTACGGCCAGACAATCGCTGAGATCTGGGAATGTAGCACAGACGTCTGATGGGACAAGAAACACAATCGTACAGGTTTTAAACAAAACCAAATGTATTTGGGAGAGAAAGCAAAGGCAAACACAGGTGAAATTACTCACACTACTGCAAACAATTCGAATTAGCTGCACTTTACATAAGTGCACATGCACACATTTTTTTCTATAATAAGAGATTTTTGTAACATTCATTTTCAAATAAAGTGGATTATTTAAAATGACTTGAATGTTGTGATTTATGACCTCTGTGGTTGTCCGGTTGCTTCTTTTCCACATTCAACTTTGGTGCAGCAATGTTGCAGAGATTTCAGATTTAACTCTGAGTATAATTTTATTAAAATAATAGTCAAAGTCTCTTTCTAGCAAAGAAGAATCATCCTTAAAGTGAAGATAAATGGAGTTCCCTCTGTCAGATGAAAAGTTACTCTCATAAAAATAAAATAAAATCTAATCTGAACCCTGTCAAACCTCGATTATGGATGAAGGTCCCTCAAAACTATCCACAGTCATGTCACCCACTCTAACTCTTCTCATTGCCACACTTGTTCTCAGTGGAAATTTACATCAGTGTGACATCACACACCGGGTGCAGATAAAGACAAAATCTTATCTAGTCACGGTAGAAAGCAATGACTAAAGCAACTATTCAGCAGCACAATGTGAATAATCAGAGCACATACAAAGTGGCATACCACGCAGCAACAATGCAACTCCGTGACCTTATCTGTTGCATACTCTTAGTCGTCTCAGTGTTGAATAGCAAATCCACCCTGTGTAAATGAAAATAATTACACTTAAGGGTGCTCTGGTGACTTACAGTCTGGCAGCTAAGAGAAGATGTGTTATGCCAGAAACCTGTTGTGTCAACCACTTAGAATAACTTGAAGTGGTGTTTTGATATGAGAGATAAATGAGGTCTGGGCGGGAGCCAAAGTGTGCCACAAGGTGATCCTCTGTGCCAAAGCAGCTTGATGTGGGAAAAGGAAAGTTAGAGCACCTATTTCACATCACAGGTCTGTGAATTTACTGCGTCTTTAATGCTGCAGTATTGCGGCATGACTTAGATAAATAGGAGCTGCCTGGTTGCATTAATTAAATTTTGGCATTGTACATTTTGCATACACAGATACGTTCAATTTGTATGTTATATACAAACACGGTACTGTATTTGGGAAAAAAATACAAAATTGAGACCATACCCTGCCACTAATCAAAATTCAATAAAATCCAGCACTAAACTGTGTTTTAGTATTACAAACAAGAAAAAACGGGAATGTACTGCCCTGCTGCCAGTAGCCTACTGTATAATCAAGAAAATACTGCAATATGTGACGTGTTATAAACAGGAGCATGTAAAACTACTCTTGCATATTTGGTTCATCCTAAAATGGGACAGTAGTCGGCCTATTTGACCTCAGGGAATAAGGAGTATCATCATGAAATTAACCTTAGCCACAACAGAGGTGCAGATTTTGCAATGAATACCGACCTACAGTCAGACTAGACAATTATATAATTGTGCATTTGAGTGAACTAGCCTATTTCTTCTTCCTTAGTCCATCCACACATGAAAAAAACAATTAGTCCAGTAGTTTCATTTGTAAACAGTCCCTTAGAACAGCTGATTTGCAACAGATAGGATCAGAGTGGATTTAGAAGTGGGTATTCTCAATGCAGACTGAAAAATAAGTGGGTGTACTCCATTTACCTGCATATATCCTGCACTGCACTTCTGCTGTAAAGTAGATAACAGTAGGAGAACTGTAAAATTGACAGTGAACTACTGACAACCCTGATGCCAGTATGTCACTGTTAATTTACATCGATAATCATTTACAGCTAAGTTAATGCTCCAAAAATACATATAAAAAGGACTTCATTCATGTTGCATGCTGGCTGCACTTCCATTAGGAGGAGTCAGTGTTGGTGTGACACAGAAGTGAGACAGGATGTTTAAGATCACACCTAGGTCATCGGTTTCAGCTGGGTTATTTTAAGCATGAGTGGATATTTCTCACTCATATCTGGTGCAACAAAACCGGGTATTTTAAGCCCAGACATGGTGTTGTGGATTTTGTGCACAAGGCTTACCATAAAATTTCACTGTAAAAACTGCAAGAAATGTAGAGTTTCAGCATGTCCATGGTTTGCAGAAATGTACAACACCAACATTAATTCTAGCAGCTGGGTTGACAGATGTGCTGTGAGCACTTGCAACATTTTGTACATGATCACACAATTTTGCAGTGTCACAAAGTAATATCACTGAACATGCTGCACACACAAATATATAATTTAAACCTGGCCACATGCAGCTTTTTTAAAAATCTGTTTATCGGCAGTACATCAGTCAGGGCAGAGTGTGTGTCCTGCATATCCTCCTCAGCAGCCTGCAGGCTCCATTTATGCCAGCTCTGACAGTTGACATCATTAACACTGGTAAGTAGGTCTACAAGGACTGAGCCAAAGCACCAGTGGCCTCATTCAGGAATTATGTTTTCATTTTCCTACCAAATGTTGCTGTTGTGTAGATTCTTTTGGGATGAGGGTGCAGTCTTTTGAGCAAGGCGTGATTAATGTGTGCTGTCTCATGCAGCCCAGCTGGATGGTGCAACATCTCCATGGTCTATTGACCCTCTCTGACTCATGCAGCACACAACAGAGTAGGCCTACGCATGACTCTTTGCACACATTTTGCAGCAGTAATATTCCCCTTTCAGAAGGTATCAAGTCGAGTCAGCAAAACTTCAGTCAGTTTCATGTAACACTAATTTAAGAAGTGAAGTAAACCCAGTTTGCTGCTGTCCACATTACTAGATAGGTATTAGCCAACTTATTTCCACACACAAACTTCAAAAAGCACAAAGTTATATTTTCACGTCAGTGTCCAACCTGACTGATTCCTAATCTGTTAGATACACACTGTGCAAAAGGTTACAAAAGGTCCATAAACCTTTGAGATTGTGTTCCTGCAGGTGTTATGTTGACTTTCAGGATCAATAAAGATGTCCCATAAATGAAATAAATACCCAATAAAAATGTCAGAGTCTTGGCAATGCTACTAGCGTGTCAAGATAAGCTACTTTCTCTGGCTGCGAGAGTTTAAATTTAGGATTACTCTCTGCTCTGTCTGCTCTCTCAAAATGGACTTTTCCTTGTCTTCATGCTGGAGAGACACAAGCAAAACATACATCATCATGTGACTCTGAGGCACCAGTGAGTCCTTCAGTGAACCTAAAGTGAGTCACTATCTGATTTAATATATTTATTATTAAACATTTTAAAAATGATTTGTAAATAATTCATAAATCACAACTAATTCAGACTCATTTTTTATCTCCGGTAGTTGTCTAAACTGATTATTTGACTTCTGCTAGTGAATACAAATCTGTCATTAAATGCCTAGTTATGATTTAGGTTCCTCACAAAACGCCACTTTTAATTGTTCTTTTTTTCACATTAGTACTAAATTTAAGGGCTGTACAAATAAAACGTTGAGAGGAAGAATCTCAGTATTTATTGTTTGTTAATATTTTATTGGGAATCTAACCTTGACTAATAGAAACCCATGTAATAACCCTCACAAATCTCATCTGCGTTGGTGCAACTTGCGGCATCGTTACATTTGAAACAGGAAAGCTAATTTGAATAAAAATAATTTAAGATGGTGTAATTAAACTTTTTTATAGCTATAGTGGAATTACTAGAGGCAGAATAAGTTAGGCTATCTTAAATTTATGCCAATTATTCACGTTTTTGACGCAGCAAAAGTAACGGAGAAAAATATTTTTGTCACGGCATTTAAATTCTAGAGGGACGAGCAGAATTGACCCACTGTGCAGACCAACTCTCATCAATTTCATTTATTTTGTAACAAATACTCATGCAAGCCATTGCCTTGGTAAACTACATACAGTCCCTGCAGCAGTTTTGTCTTTAAAACTGATTCAAACGCACACGTTCACCTAAAAAAATGGGATTGTGATGGAAAAAAAATATCTAGGCCTACTAAACAGAGACAGGGAAAGGTTGGAACAAGTCAGCAGTAAGCTATTGAGGGTTTAAATTGTTATTTTTTCTCGTAAATCATTACAAAATAAAATCCACACTCAGATCACAGATGTGTCTCCTCACCTGGTAATATTCTCCTCTAAGTAACAGTCTCAAAAGAGCTTCGTAATGCTCCATATAAAATACCTTAACTGATTTTCACTGCAGGCTAACACTTCAAATGTTTCATTCCATCCTATTTTTTGTATTTCCTCTCTGAATATCTGTAAATTTGCTTTTTATGGTGCGAGACATTTATATTGTATGACCCCTCAACTAGCAGGCAAAGTTCCGGCGTGCTTTGACATGAAAAGGTTTGCTAAACTGGCTTCTGACAAAAGAAAAATAATAGTAGCAGACAGTATAACGTTGCACAGTCTCAGTCAGTTTGACAGCTGTATTGTATCAGGATGCTGCCACCCACTGACAGCTGCTACCGACTTGAGTTGGGAGAGACACTTTAAGTTCAAGTCATCACGCATGATGCAGTTGAGAGCCTCAGAGCATCCCTCCACACGCCACGCTGCTCCTGCTCCACGGCTGGCAGCAGTATTGCAGGCACGGGTAGTACTGGTAGGCCTGGTACAGTGGCACAGTCACTGGAAAGTGTACTCCATTCGCCTGATGGTACTGCGTTTGATTGTCTCTCACCAGCACTTTTACTGCCACTTTTTTGGGTGAGCTCCACACAGCCTGATCGGTAGCCATCTGACGCCGTTTGGTTTTATATCTCCGGTTCTGGAACCAGATTTTCACCTGGGTCTCTGTGAGTTTAAGAGCTTCGGCTAAATCGGCCCGCTCAGGACCTGAGAGGTACCGCTGCGCGTTGAAGCGCCGCTCCAGCTCGTAGACCTGCGCGTGGGAGAAGGCCGCTCTGGAGCGCTTCTTGGTACCGGGCCTGCACTGCCGCTCATCGGATGTAGAACTGACTGTCTCCTCGCTGTGTCGATAAACCTCCTCCTCGTCCACCTCCTTCCTCTGCCGTTTATCCCGCTCCTCACAGTGTGGTTGCTGCTCTGCGGCGCCAAAGAAAGTCAATAAAAATTTGTGACCAAGTGTTTTTTCTCTGTCAAGGGCAAAAGAATAATGTCATCCTAGTGACTAGGAGTTCACCTCAGCAAGGTGAAGATGTTGGACCATGACGTTTTCCTCTTCTATTTCTTTCACAATGTTGGAAACTCAGTAGATATAATGAAATGACTAAGACAAGATGACGTTTAAAAGCAAATCCTCTTGTTCTAGGCTACAAATAAGACTTTGAGTTTTATGGTTTTGTTTTCTTGCACTCTCCCATAGCCTATTCTCCAGTCAAACTCTGAAAGCCTGAAGCTGCTTTCGTGAAGGTCCAGCTTTGATTGAACTTGAAAATGGAAAATGAATCTCAGAGGACTTGTTGAACGATCTCAAGCCACTAAAGAAATAAACATTAAAAGAACACTGCGCTGTTATCATTGTGACAGAGGGAAATATGTGTACATAACCCATATTTTTATGTTTATTTTACTCCTCTCTTGTAAAATGGTGTGAAAGAGGGTAAAAAAAAAAGTGATTTATTTAAAACAGGGCAGCGAGGTACTGTAGGTTACTTTTGGAAGATTACTTCCCTTTATAATCTTATCAAATGTTTTAATAAACAACATACAATAAACAAAACACCAAAGGAAAATGTCAAAACTTAAAGAATTTGGATAAATGTTATATGTCTCTTGTACTGAGACACAAAATAGACTTTTGTTTTAAGAGAAATTCAAAGATTCTTGTTTTATTAACACTCCAACAAACACTTAATTAACATATGATTCAACGTCTTCTTTCAGGTGTGTCACTCTGAGCTGCATCTCACCACCTGCTTTCAGCCGGTCAACGGTCGCATCCAGCTGCAGGTCCTCACCGCCCAAAACCTCCCAGCATCCCCTTCACCACTCACACAAGGTCAGTTTGTGTGGACACGGTCTGAACTCCACTGACTTCAGCCCTGAGTGGCTCTTCTGAGTAACCGAGCTGTTGTTTCCACCTTTACAGGGTTTTTTGTCAAAGTGGAGATGCTCGAATTGGGGCGGGTGGTGATGAAGAAGAAGACTCGCGTGCTGAAGGCCTCGGGGAGTCAGTGCAAGTGGGCGGAGACTTTTCACTTCCTCCTGGCTTCGTTAGACGAGGCCTGTTCGCTGTCAGTCAAACTCTACAGCCGGAGCTCGGTCAGGAGGAAACACTGTCACGGACAGGTGAGACGTTTGGACTCTGTTGTTCAGAAATGACATCCAGATTTTTCTTTTTAATCAGCATTTTGTAAAACTTGGTATTTGTGTGATTTAGCGCTCCTCCCTCAAATATCATTAGATGTGAATTATGAGCTAAATAAAAACTAAACAGAACATGTTATGTCCTGCAAACTGTCCTGAAGTAAACATGCGTGCTCACACATTTTCTGTTGTGCAGCAGTGAAAGTTTGCAGGGATGCTGCACAGATCAGCAGCATGCTGAGCTAACTAACCTGAACCAGAGACAACATGCTAACACCTAAACATTCAGCAGCTAAACTCTGTTTAAATCAGCTGACTTAATTTATGCTTAAAAAACAAGCAACAGCTTTGCTAACACCACCAAAAGTTAGGACAGTGAAGGCCTCACTTTCATGCACAAACATGCCCTGAAGAAAAGATCTGAAGCTGATGGGAGATTAAACGCAACAAGCTGAGAGTTTATTGCCTTCCTGATGTTTGCGGCAGGTTCACCTGGGCTTCGACAGCCCCGTCCCAGAGGCGGTGGAGCAGTGGAAGGACACGATGGCTCACCCAGAGAAGGTGGTGTCTGCGTGGCACAGGCTGAACGCCGCCTGAACCTCCACTCCTGACTTCCTCTTTAAAAAAAAAAACTGCAAACATGACGCAACTGAGCTGCAGATCCAGCTGTGCCCAGCTGCTGGCCTCAGTCTCCGTACACTGGCTGTGTTGACTCTAAAGGACGAGACTGTAAACCACTGAACAAGGTTAAAATGAGCTGGACGACTGGATTTCCACGGACACACTGCAGGTGCTTTGTTGTAAATAGGGGTTTCGAACAAAGTTTAGGTGCTGGAAAAGGTTTTCTGGTGGTTTTTGTGTCAACAGAATTAATTTTAGGGAGCATTTTGTAGACAACAACTGACAACAACTCAGCTGCATAGCATTGAGCTGTATATAATATTATATATATATATATTTTGTAAGTCACGCTTTGTGTATATCTGCTTTTAGTGAAAACCTTGTCACTTATTTCAGTTGGATAGAAAGTTTACATGCAGAAAAAAATAACTAATAAAAGCCAAACTTACTGTATTTAAACTTAACATTATCAGTCTATAATTAAGGTGAATCTTGAAGGAGACATTTAGCTATATTATGTATTTTTCTTATTGTGAACAAACACATAAAAAGATCAAAACCAAAACAATGTTCAGCTGCTTTTTTATGCTCTCAAACTTTCCTGCCCTGCCTCCGGTTTCTAATGATGCTAAAAGTCTTTTATTTTTTCTCATTTAAAAGTTAAATGTTGTATAAACGATGTTTAATGCCACAGGAAATCTCACTTGAGCATCTCAATTGCGAAACAAATGTGCACATAGTTTA
>JAPXVT010000003.1:16910470-16920630 GCA_029823135.1 Acanthurus reversus | reverse complement strand
CATTCTCACATAAGATCCTGAAATCAATAATGACCTCATTTGTTCTTGAGAATTTTTTCTTTATCATCTGGGTGTCTGCAAAGTGTCCACTGAAACCTTTGCAGCCGGGTGAAATATTACTTCTTATAGTTTACTTTTTCCTGTGAGCCTGAGAGCTGCTGACGCAGAGTTGACAAGAAAAAGCTTGCCATAAAACACTGTGGGAGAATGAAATAAATTCACAGACAAAGATGCACTCGGTCATTTAGTACAGAACAGTCACAAAGTCTAATCAGTTTCAGATGCTCACAGGGAAACAGACATCGCTTAAGCCCATTAGTGTGGGCATGCATGTCTGCTTCTCGGGTCGGCTGCTGCTTAGGACCCAGCTCAGTCCCAGACCTGTTCCCTGGTGTAGCTGGCAGAGGGCTGTTTATCTGCAGGTCACTTCACAGCTTTTAAAACCGTCCTTAACAGGGCTTAGTGGGGCCCAGAGGGAGCCTGCTGTGGGCCTCTCTGGTTGTCCTACCATGCCGCCTCCCAGCAGAAGAGTCGGCTGCAGAACAGGAGGCATGTGCCTGTGCGAGGTGGGGTAGTCCAGTGGTTTACAATGGAATCTAAAGATCATTAAATCGTTATTTGTCACCACAGGAAAAGGAGAAATATTTGAAAACCTACAGTACGCCTCGGCAAAACAGAAGGCTGTTGATAGATTTAACCATCACCTTTTAATTTTGTGGTGTGTTGGCGCAGAACCATTTCCGCTTGATTTTATTATTCTATTAGAGACATTTCAGTTCGCTGCATGCCCCTTAGGCCTCCCGCATTGCTCTGTTTATGTCTATTGATAGGGGGGTGAATGTTTGCTAAACATTAGCCACAGCCACCCAGTGGTGTAGGGGTGCCTGGAGAAGTGGGTATACTTTTGAGCGATGCCCCCAGTTTTTGTTTTTTTTTAAGCGGCCCATCCAGCAAAGGATAAGCTCTCTTTACAAACAGTAACACATTATAAACAGCAGCATGCAAGACTATCCTTGCATTATTTAATTCATCCAAAAATTGGACAGTAGTAGACCTGTCACTTGTCACTTAGCATCTGCTGCTTGACTGGGAGAAGAGGGAGTAAGGAGAATCATTGTGGAATTAACTTTAGCCACAATACTGGCCCACAATCAGACTGCAGGTTGAGACAATCGCATAACTTGGCATTCTGAGTGATCTATTCCTTATTCTTTAGTCCATCCACACATGAAAAACCTTGCAAGTGGTCTATGGACCAGTAGTTTCTTTTGTAAACAGTCTCTTGGAATAGCTGATTTGCAACAGATGGGATCAGAGGTGTTTTAGAAGTGGGAATACTCAACGCAGACTGAAAAATAAGTGGGTATATTCTGTATACCTGCGTATACCCTGCACTACACCACTGCAGCCACCTAACAGTGTTGAGTTTCCAAATTTTTCAATCAAGCATCTTTCCGCCTGAAAGATGTGGTTGACGTTTATGTGGCGATATAGGAGAGCAATTGACATTCTTAGGATAGCAGTGATTCCAAACCACAGATTCCTGTGGTCTACAGGCTCTCTCGATCTGTTTTCGTCTGCCTGTCCCAATCTGTCCGTGGATTTGCAACAGAGTGACAGCGCTGTGGTTCCTCTGCCTGCACCACGCAGCCAGAGTGGTGGGCCAAGTGGCTTTTACGCCTTCTCTCATCAACCAGTCTGTCTGACTGGTCCAAATCAGTCTGCCACTCTACATGCTGTTCACATGTTGTGTATGTGCTTGCCTATATGCGGTACGCCACCGTGTGTCAGCATATAACAAAACCCCCTCGACAGACAAGAGCACACAGTGCTGCCTGACAACTTTTTTGCTTCTTGCAGATCGATATGTGCAAGCGACTTAATCCCTCCAATCAACAAAGGAGCTGCTGTGTCCAATCGGCAGATAAAAAAAGAAACAATCTCTCAGAGTCGCCTTTGAACGGACAATCAATGGTTCCCATCCAATTCATCAGACTGAACACTTGTATGTGTGTCTGTCTGTGTGTGTCTGCAAGCTGGTGTTTGTGTCAGCCCAATCAATTGTCTTCATCCTTTTCATTAGGGCCTGAGCATGGTTTTCATTAAAGGGAAACACATTACGCCTTTGGGTATTCACCCAGCGTGTGTGTGAGTCAGAAATGGATGGCAGGACTGCAGCAGCGGATGAAAGGCGCAGGGGGGATTTTTATGGCAGAGTTCAGTTATTGCAGACAGAGACTATGGTGCATAATAATCTGTTGTGGTAGTGTTTGGGCTAACTGGGCCTGGTCTCACAAGAGACGAGAAGAGTGCAGAAACCAGCTCACATTCACGCAACCATAAACACAACACTGGCATTCATTAGGCGAGAGCAGGGCAGGGAGGTTGCAGGTCTCCGATTTGTACATAATGAGAGCAGCATGTGTGTGTTTGTGTGTGTATGTGAGTTTCCGAGTGCCTCATTAACAAGGCATTAGGCTGGCCTTGATACCCAGCAGCCCGCCTTGCTGTAATTGAAACTGATTTTATAATGAACTTCAAGCACAGATCAAACCAGCAGCACCACATTACTGAGCGGAATCCCCCCCTTTCCTTTTTTATTCCTTCACTGTTGATCTGCCTCCTCAAATCCCCCAGAGGTGATTTGGCGAGGGAGAGGAGACGGTGAGAAATGTAAAGGAGAAAAAAAATCAGTAGAGGAGGAGAAAGAGTGAAGCTAAAGAGCGTTGTGGCAATATAACCTGTAAGGTAAGGCTCCGATGGGCAGGACTGGAGGAATGTGCATGATGTAAGCCAGTGTTTCACCCTGGCCTTGTAAAAGATGAATCAGAACATCGTAGAGTTTATTAGCGGGACACGTTTAAGCACCAATTAGATCCAAAGGGCACGGAGACTGTTAAAACGTCTCTACTCATCTGCTGTGCAGAGAATCTGCTGTCTATAAAACCAGTGCATGGTGGAGCCATCCTTCAGGCCCTCTCCCTGTTCTCCCATTAGTGCTGTTCGCAGGTTATTGGGCTCATAGATCACATCAGTCTCTAAGAGATCCCCCACTTGTGAAACATGACAACTGGAGGGCATGCTGAGGAGGCCTACAGACCATAAAACATAGCAAAATGCACAGATGAGACTGAATTATTCACGCCTCAAAAGTCCATATGCATGATGTGTGAAAACTTTTAAAAGATTTAAAATATCTGAATATATCGTGAGTGGTCATTTGATGAGACAGGAACACACAGAAGTGTAAAGAGCATGTCCAAATTAGGAAATTGAGCACACCACTGCACTGGAAATGGGTCAGGGTTGTTGGGGAACATGGAATCTGTGACTTCCATGCTAGCTGGGTATTTATAAACAGACCCCATGGGGTGGAGGAGACCTAGAAACTTGCAGTGTCCTCCTAACTACACACATGCTCCTTGGAAGAACATGCAACACGACCGCTGGCTTTCTCCCTTCATCCTCCCCTTTTTCTCACTGTGCATAAATCATTGTGCTGCCGTACCATGTCATGCAGACCTCTGTCAGGGGCATTAATACCCTGATAAAGAGAGTAAAAGCACTAACTTGAAAAGTCCAGCCATGCATTCCTGGGAATTACAGTAGGTTGATAGCATGTGGGCCGTAAACAGTTAATGCCCAGACAGATGTTGGAGGACTGATAACCTAAGGGAGGGATGTCAGCAAAGCGCTCGCATGCGGTTCACAGCCATCTGAGCCGATAAGAGCATGCAGCCTCAGTCTGAAGTCTTTTCTAAGTCTGCGTGTGTGTCTGTCACCGCAGAGCAAATGGATGGCTGTCTCCCTGCCGGCTGATGCATAGTGAGAAAAGCAGGCTAGAACAGCATATGCACATAAAACATACATGCTGATATCCTCTCAGTCTTGTTAAATCCCTGCATGAGCATATGCAGACATACATATGGAAACACACAGGCATTATTTAAAAACAGATGCATTGCAGTGCCACTCTTCAAGCCAAAATGCAGCTGTGGACGTCCCTGCGTTTCTCTGACATCCTCCTCTCTCCTGTGCATCTGCTGCTAAACTTTCGCTGTGCTAAGAAACCCAAACTTCCTAACAAATCCAAGCAGTAATCTAATTACTGCTGTATAACCAGAGTACGCATTAACGTTGTCAAAATGACATAAATTTAAACAATAAAAATAGATGCAAAGACCATGTTTAATAAACACTTACACATGTACATGTTCATCATGTAACCACAGCTGCTGCACAGTTGAAGCTGCACTAAAGTAAAGCTGAGCAACCTATTACACTGTTTTTCCATGTCATGCAACGTGAATATAGGCACATATATTATCTACACTAGTAATGACCGCATTGCAGCAGTGTTTGTAGCGTAACCATAGCTATGATCTCTTGTTTGCTAATGGAAAATGCAAAGACGGTTCAGCTGCTTTTGTTTGTTAAAAGGCCAAATCGTCTGAAACCATAGTTCTCCCTTCAAAAGAAAAGATGCAGGGTGCTTACATCTCAGCCATGCTGTCAGGAAGGTTGGCTGGGATGGCGGTGAGACCTTTCCCTCTACAGTCCACAATGTTGTTGCTGCAGGTGCACATGGCAGGGCAAGAGCCTCCTCCGATGCTGCATGGCTGCAGGCTGGAAGAGTCCTGGTGACCTGCAGAGAAAAAGAAGAACACAGAAAAAGAAAACTACATTAGAGCTGAAATGGGAAGAAAATATGATGAGAATAGAGGAACACGCAGCTTCTACAGGTGTGTGAGCACAGGTGGATTCGGTAGGTTTTCAGTCAGAGCAGCACGACTCCAAGCAGGATTACAGGGTGAGATTGTTTGCCGGGGGGATTTGTGTGCTGACATGGATCAGCTCTCGCACTCATGTGGAGCTCAAACTCTTCCGCTGCTGTTCCTGACATCCACTCTTTGTGCCTTACAAACAGAATTGCAAATTAACGCACATTCCCAGGGATGTTTTGACATTGAGAATAAAGAAATGAAACATCCTACTCTTGACTTTATTGCAAAGCCGTACATCCTTGAGAATCAATGGGCAAGAAACTAGGTTATCTATCAAAGGAGTGCCACGGTATATTGAGAGGGGAAGAAAGACATGAATAATAGAGTCGGGGTGGCGATTGAAGGCCTCCCAATAACATCCATTGATCTCACCACAAATTTTCCTCCTGAGTCTGCGTTCTCGGAGTGGAACTGATGCTATTCAGCACATTCAGCCGTACACCCCCCACCTCTTCACTTCCATTTGTTCTAAAACACTTCAACTTTTCAATTTGCATACAGAGCACACAACCCATCTTGCTGTCTCTAGATACCTGTTCAAATAGCTGCGGCACTGTCAACGATATGGTGAAGAGCGGGTGTTGCACTGCTTGTACGGTGTGTTTGGTATGTGTGATATGTGTGTGTGCGTGTACAAGATGTGTGTATGTAAGCCTAACCCAGATAAAATGAATAAAACAGACTTTTAAATGGCCTCATTTACACAGCATTACTAATCCAACTTTCAAACCATGAATATTTGATTACCTTCCTATCTATCGCTCAGCTTGTGTGGAAAATGTTGGCGAGAGAGAGTGAAGGGGTTTGGGGGCAGGCTTGGAGATTCGAGAGGAAGAAGACAGAGTAAGTGATGGTGGAAGTCAGTGACAGAGAAAGCACAGTTCTCAAAACTCCACTCCCTAAACCTGAAAGACGAACTGCTGCCAAACATCATGCTTTATCGTAAAATTACTGGCTCCAGCTCTTGGATCATTTAGCAACTAAGCAATGTTTAAGGTCAGACTTCATGCATCGAGCCAATCATATACATGAAGGGCCAAAATATTTTGACAGATCTGGGAATCAGAATCATATAAACACAACAAATAACGCTGAGAGCGTAAATCAATACTCGCTCAGTCGCTCAACCCACGTGATCTAAGGCTGTGTGATCTGGTATGGCAGAGCTTTGACAGATCTGGGATCAGGTGTAGGGCAGAGAAGAGCTCCCTTCTGATCTTACATGGCATATTTGACAGGCCTGGGATCAGGGAGAGTGCAAAGCACAGCTGGAGCAGCCTTAACAATGACAGCTCTCTGACAGGTATACTTGAGGTAAAGCTGTTTGATGTGCGCTGGTCCCCTGTTCCTCCAGTGCTGTTTTACCCATTATCTGTTTCCCATCCACAATCTCTACCACTCCACTCCTGTCCCATTTCCCTTGTTTTATTGGCTTCTACCTCTCAATCACTCTCCCTCCTTACCTTGCTGCTCTTTCTGCTTCCTCTCACTCCTCTTTGGTGTAAGTCTTTACATTTACCCCCACTCCCCCTCATTCTCCTCATCATTTCAAAATGTTACCACTGGCTCCTTCTCATTTGTCTCTTCCCTCAAGTTCCCTCTAAGTACAACAGTTTCCCACTGCTGGAATTGCTTTTCATTCCACAGATCAAGGAATTTATTACGCATTGCTCTTTTCAAACATATTTTTTATTATTTCTTGGGAACAGTAATTCAAGTACAATAGTCATCAATTTTCTTTTGTATAATCCTAAATTGGCAGACACAGTTTCTTACTTTTAGCTACCTTTCCTGTAAATAATCTTGGGAAGAAAAAGAATCTGAGTGAGAATGTCTTGCTTGATGGAGGCCATTCAGACAAAGTAAAGTAAATCTAATCTAGGTTAGAGACAGAGAGTTAGTAGAGGTATTTAGGCCTGTCATTTCACTGCTGATTTTCTCTCAAGGAGCTAAGATATACTGTAGAAATCTTCACACATTTCACCCTGTTTCCTTGCAGTTACAAAATGTTTTCTGTTGTTTTACCTTTTTAGAGTAATCATGATCATTTGTAATGAAAATAGTTTAGAAATTGCATCTGGTCATAAAAAGTAAAGAGAAAAATAAAGAGAAAATGCAAATGGGCTGCTGGTCATGCACCCTGAATAAGATATAAAAAACAAATAGTTAAATAAAAGTGTTTACTCTTCAAATTTAATTTTCAATCTGCTTCTGTACTGATACAAAGTAAAATGTTCTCCAGAAAATAATTAGCCCTAGATCTAGATTGTTGTTTGTTTGAGTGTAAGTTTAATGTGATTTTTAGGATGACAAATGATTGCCTGAAAAAACTGGATATTACTCCTTGAAGTGAAGCAGTAAATGTGTTACTCTTTCCCACACAAAATTTACAATTTCAAGATGCTTTCCAGCTCAAAACTAGGAGAGAGTCAGTGACTTGATGATGCCAAATGCAGTGAGGAATTTCATCATAGTTTGCAACGATTGTACCCAATTTTACCCAGTTTTCCTTCTCCTGCCTCTCACAACAGCAACATGGCTCCCTTTTCCCTCCTCCTCTCTTACAACATAGCGCCACCCCGCCCCAAATCCCCCGCAGGTGGCCTGGCCTGGTCGCAAACACACAGTGCTGAACATTGAAAATACCAAAAAAAAAAAGTATATGTGTGTGTATGTGTGTGCCAGCGAGCCAGTCCCCAATGAGTCCTTCACTGGGAGTTCAACTTCTGGTCACTTATCCACTCAAGAGAAAACTGGGAGTATGTGTTTGTGTCTATGCATGTTTGACTGTGTATCAATGCACAGAGAGGCAGAAATATATAACAATAGATTGTTTTTAGCATTTTTTTTTTTTGCTTGTTTTGCCCAGAATGTGGATGACTATTTACTATCCAGACTCGGTATCAGGCTTCTACAAATTTCTTGAAAAAAAAAAAAAACACCCTTTAAGGTTATTACATGATGGAAGATAATAACAGCATGAACTGTAGGTCCCCATAATGCAAAACCTCAATTTTCTGTATCTGCATCCTACCAGACCCCAAAGTTTCTCTGACACCCCCTGCTCCCCTTTCGTAACTGGAATCGTTATACTCCCACGCTTTGACTCTTTTTCCCTGGGCGATGAATAGTTAATGATCTGTGCTGTCACGCCGTATGGCTGTGTAAAAACCACAACCCATGGAGAGAGGGAAAGAGACACACACACACACACACTCACACACGTAGACACACAAACATAGTCACAAACACCCCTTGCAGCTGGTGCTGAGAGTGAGATGGCCTTGTGGGGAGTGACGGTTCTCATGCTGTTTCTCCATTGTCCTGATATGATAACCCCAATGCACACCGTGCCACGCCCACATGCACATGCTCCCTCTATCTCTATCTCTCTCACACACACACACACACACACACACAAAGACACTTGCGCAGCAAGAAAGAAACAACGAGTTCAAAGCTACAATAATCCTTGGGCTCTGAGGTGAGAGGCCATGAATAATGACGACTGAGGAGAAGAGTAATGCTGTCAGTGGGGGCAGCCTTTGCTCCAGCTGTGAGTTTTATATTTATGTCATGGCATTTTCCTGGCACCACTGTTAGCTCCTGAAAACTGGAGACACATGAAAGGGCCAGAGGAGAGCCGTGGGGTTGCCCGAGGGCAGAGGAGCTGTCAGGTGGCTGCCAGGTGAATACACTGACACAAAAAAAAAAAAACACAAGTGGAGCAGAGGGGGGAGAATATCTACAAGCAAGGCCTGTGAGTTTTTGGCATTAATGATTTGATCAAAGTGCCTGTGTGAAACAAGATTGCCATTTCATCCCTTTATGAGATGCTTCAAAACTAGTTATTCCTGTCTGCTGAACATGAATAAATAAACAACACACAACATGAATAGCTCTTGTGGTATTTCTCTTGAAGTCTTACCTGAGCAGCTGAATTCGTGTTTCTGCACCTCTGCCACATTGAGTCCTCTAAGCTCAGCAGGGGTAGTACACTGGGTGAACAGACCAATGGTAGGCCTCTGTCTGAGCCACTGGGCCAACCAGGCCAGGTGACAGTCACAGTTGAGATTGTTAGAGTGGAGACGGCTGTTAAAAGACAGAAACAAATTCAACATGGACACATTAAAAGATACTCTTTGCCTTATTTGCTATCGCAAATACCACCAGCTGAAGGCACAAATAGCACCGAAAAGTGTCTATTCTTTTCTAGCACCCACCACGTCCAAGCCCTGAGGCAAAACACACTAAATGATACGCTACATGGACGATTGTAAATGGCACATTCTAAAAAGGAGGAACACTAAAAGGGACTTTTCTAAACCCGTACTCCAAACACATTCCAGGAATGCTGTGCCTCTCCAGAATAACTCTAACTGTGGTGTGGTGGAGCACGTATGCTAACTTGCAAACCCTTGTACGCAGACACGTAGCTTGCACACAAACAGAGAAAGCTATATAAAATAACCCTATTGGGAGTAAGGAAGTCTAAGCCAAGACAAGAAGTAAAGCCACAAGGAGTCACGACTCAGAGTTTTAGCAGCATAATTGTTTTAATTAGAGCATAATTTCGGATTTAGTAATCACAATGCACAATACACAATAAGCTTCTGGGGTTATTTGCGTCCAGATCTGGGGCCAGATGTTGTTGTCTGAGCTTTAGTTGAAGGGGATAATGGCCCCTTGCATTGCTACAGACCCTTCTGTGGTGCTCTGTGGTTATGGTCGAGTCCCAAGATTGCCTGGAACCATCTACTCGCACAGAGGTCACATGGGACTTCAACACTTTCTCAACTGCATGTATTTGAAATATATTTTTATTTTAAAGAATACCTTTAAAGGAGTGAGAGAGTATTGCGGTGGGATGGATGTGACTTACAAGGTCCGTAGTTTGGGCATGTGGTTGAAGCTGGAGACGGGGATGCTGCTGATGTTGTTGTTGTTCAGCGTTCTGTGAAAAGAAAAGAGTGAACAGAATCATTATAAATGACACAGTGGAAAAGAGCGATTTTTAAAATATGTAACTCAAAAAGATTTGCGTTGCGGCTGTCCTACTACTTTACATCTCTTTAAATCCACCCCCTCCACTACTCTTTTCTCTCTGTCTCTCTTTGTGGCATCCCACTGGGAATATAACACCTCATTCCACACAGATGGGAAGCCCTCGCACCTCCCACGCACACGTACAGTCGTGCATGCAAATATACACGCATGCATGCAAGCACGTACAGACATGATCACAAGCGTCCCAAACTTGTAGTTCGAGAAACACGCAATACATTCATATACACACGGGCACACGCTTCCCTCGAACCCTGGGCATCAGCTGCAGTGAGAGAATCAGGTCATTTCAATCAGCCTAATAGCCCTTTA